>JACEVL010000895.1:1320000-1728878 GCA_020284085.1 Aporrectodea caliginosa
TTTCAGGATATCGATGGTGTAGACTGTAGAGCAACTGAGTGAAGGTCCCTACACAGTACCCTTCTCGGTGGAGGTTCTAACCCTTATTAGCTAACGTGCCCCTTCCAGTGATTTACCCCTATTCTCTGAAAAAGAACCATTCCGATGTCCATTTATGTTTGGTCAATCCAATGTAGAACCTCACTGATGCGTAGGGCCTAATATTTTCCTTTGAAATAATAGCCAAGAACAGTTGTAAACTGAGTGACAAAATATTTTTGTTGTTGCCCAGTGTTAATGTGCGTATAAAACTGAAAGAATCCCAAAAACCTTATAACTTAAACAGACGTGATGACAAAAACGGTTTCCGGATTTGAAATCAGCATACAAATTTAGTTAGGAACAGGTTTTAGAATCCCAGTAGCAAAATGGTTGTTGACCAGTGTTATGCTAGCACAGAGAGCGCCTCTGAGTAGGTCTTTTGAAGAGATGCTATATAAATTCTCAGAATGAAAAGAATGAATGAATGCATTCCAAAAAGCACTTTCTTTCTAGAGTTTGTATTTTGTATATCGATTCTAGGCAAAATATCTCGTGTTTGATTAGATAAGGAACACTTTCTAGCAATGTACAGCATTCATTGCCTGTGCCGATCAATGTATATCTGAAAGACATCAGATTAGGTTGGCCAAGGACAAATTCACACATATACCGTATATTGCATTTGAGCACTTTGAGCATTACGCTCTTACAGATGAACTTGTTGTTCCTAAAAACTGTAACATCATTTATGCTAGCAAGAAATGCCTTCGAGATATACTTTGAAGGTGTTAGCTGTTAAATGGTTCCATTCAGTACCCTGCATATATATTTACATGCATACTTTCGTTGGTCCAACTTTGTGCTATTGATAGGTTGCCTAGCACCCTACTACAGATGAGCTTCTTAGTCTTTCTTTAGCTATGTTCCGTAAGCACTTGAAAACCATTCTGTTCGATCCTCGTTTTGTGGCTAGATTGGGATTGCCTCTGATAAGTCTCTCTAGATGAGGCTTTATATAAATCTGATTAAAATAACTTGTACAATGTACATACAATATAATACACACACATACATACAAGACATATTGCTAATTTTACACACAATAATATACTTTGCCAACATTTAGTCATTTGCTCCTAATCCTTTGCTTCTCACAACAGTCCTATATAAATTGTTTATACATGTATATTGTTGTGGCCAAAACAGTATTAGTAATCAGAATTCAAACCATGTTATGCAGAGGTCCTATATCATGTATATTTGTGTGAATATATATAATCTACATATGCATGCAATATTTAGCGTCTTGTAGGCAAAAAGACACTTAATATAGCGTGTTCTAATACCTGCAAAGGCACTGCACGCATGACTATCAAATTAATCGAAATAAGTGCGTTTTAAGAGGTTTCAAAATGTTTCCTGAACAGAGTTAAACGCAACAGAACACTTGTGCTGTGGAAGACTGTACCAAGAGGAAGTTTCAAGTCATGAGAAGGCATGATGGGCTAGAGTTTTGTGCAGAAGCGCAACATCTGCAGAACTCCACAAGCAGTGAATGCAACCAGGTTGATTGGAGGCTGGAAAATAGAGCTCTCTAATGTAAACGGTGTTAGATTTTTAAACGGATTTATTGTAAAAAATAAAAGGTTCGACGTAAACTATCATCTTTATAACTCAAATGTTCAGTCAGCCCAGTCAGCCATTTTAACCTTCAGCAAGTGTCGTGGCCCTGCGGCACGACGAATCGACGAACCATGCCCCAGCTGAAGAAATTGAACAGAGGAATCAGTGGGGCATGCAAAGGCGGCCTTTGACAGTTTTGTGCTATAGGAAAGGACAAAAATGCCGCCCTTTTCTATATTTAATAGTTAAATTTCAAGAAGAAATATGCTTTTCTTGCTTTATTTCCCGGAATTTGTCGCCCCGTAAAAAATGCCGCTCTAGGCAGCCGCCTAGGCTATAGTGCCTATACCTAAAGTCGGCTCTGTGGGCGTGTCCCTTATACAATCTGATATATGAGAGAACCTGGAGGGGATTAGCCAGTATATAAGGCAATAAATACAAAAACGTGCATTGTGTTTAGTGTTAGCGCTCCTGAATAAGCTGGTGCTTTGTGCCCAGCTTTAGAATAGCGCTTTAGAAATTTAGAGTTTAGAATTACGATGCTGCAATTGTAAACTTAATTAAAGCCAATATTTTTTAAACAATGGAGCACTGTAAATCTCATGGCGTAGGAATAAATCAATGTATTGTGTTGCATAAAATAGACATCAGGTGTCTGTATCGAATATCACCTGCAGAATATCACTTGCAAGTAGCCTTTATTAATTAACCTAGAACATATTTTGTTTGCATTTCTTCTTATTACACAAGTTCTCTAAAAGACATGAAACATCATAACTAATATGTCAAAATATGAACATATAACCCATGTGCTTAAATTTTTACCATGTCTTCTTCTTCCAAAGGATTTGTTTCAAATTGGGCCTCATAGTTTATAACCAGAGAACTCTGGCCAACCACAGAGTCCACAGTATACTTAAAATCAGTCCTTATTCTCTAGACTTGTTATTGAAGCAGGTCATCTGTTCATCGGAATATCTTTCTCTGGTCAGAAGTAAACCTACAACTGTTCTTGGTGAACGAGCTTTTTTCGTTATTGGACCTATATTTGGGCCTCTCTCCCTGTATATATGAGCATTCTGTTCAATCGCATATGTCATTTCATTCACAACTTAAGATTTCACTTTTTCAAACAGTATATCAACCATAAGCTTCCTCTTTGTCTTAGCTGAGTGATCTGCATCTGCATACCGGAATATGGTTTGGTTTGGTGCCTTATGCATCAAACACCGGTGTGATAGAAGTTACTACTTAGAATTATAACTATGCATGAATTAGGAGACAATTCATGGATGGACGATTTTGACACTGAAGCAATTACAGGTTTAGCAGTGAAATGTCGGGTGACCAAGTCCAAGCACTCCTAAAATCATTCATGTGTACCGACAAATCAACCATAAATTCAGCATAAATTCAGCCGTTGTGATAGGGTGTGAGTTCCTTACCATAGACCCCAGTCCACTGGACTGTGACAGGGCAGGGGATTGACAGGGAGGGAACGGCTCAAGTTCTACACAAGATAATTTACACTCTGTTGCCCCAAATTACAAAGAGGGTCAGAATCTCCTCCTGAAAATTTCGACTTCAAAGAGAGCAGCAGGGTAATAATAGATGGGACATGAAACATGGGATAATTATATATATATATATATATATACATATAATACACATAGTTTAGTATAATTATCTATATAGACTACAACAAAGTATCTTTGGTGTTTCAATTTCTGCAATTCAAATGCAGCTCCAGTGGAAAAACAGACTTCTGTTTATTGAATGCATTTCAGGTTTTAGGTTCAATGCAACAACTTTTAAGCTCAATTAAACAACTTTAAAAATAAGAAAACTAAAAAAGGCAAAAATCAAAATCAATAATAAAATAATCAATGTAACTAATTGTTACATATAAAAGCCTCTTTAAAAGATTATGTTTATGTTCCATGTCATCAAGCTGATGTGATCATACATTAATTACAACTAATCAGATAATAGCAAAAGTCTGTCCATTGACAATGTGAACATGCATCTACATAGAGTTGAGCTACCAGTCTAATGTAGCGCATGAAGTTAATATAAACTATTTATAAATGATACGGGTAAATATGTCTCTAGTCTACCTGGTCAATGTAACAGATGGGGCATGTAAAAAAAGTGTTCAAGGAAGTTACGGACCTGAAGACAATTAAATAACTCGTCAGATTCAGTGAATTGGCTAAAACTGGACACTTGGGCTAAAATCCTTGACCAAGCCAGAGTAAATAATGCCAGATATTTTAAATGTGCTTCAGTCTAAAATTTCTGACATTGAATTTGTGCTAAATATTCATAATAATGAATTCAGACCAAAATACCAAACAGTAGTTCGAAATAATTCTCACAGTTCACAAGAATCAGTATTCCCAATAGAGCATTTAGTCCAAAAACACGGGCATATTTAGGGGATGGTTTTACGGGTTCAATCCCCCTACCCCGAAATAAATGCATTACTGTTATTAAAAACTAAAAATGGAGAAAAATACAATCATTTTCAATGGAAACCCCGCGAAAGCTTAAAACTCCCTCCGAAATTTTTTCCTGGCCTGGCTTAAAACTCCCTCCAAAATTTTTCCCTGTCCAAAAATGACAAATGACTGCAGTTAAGTAAAAAATTCCTAGGCATCTATATATTTAGACCAAATTCCTTACAGTAAGTTTGGGTAAAACTATCCTGACATTCACTGGGGTCAAAACACCCAATGATTCAATGAGGGACATTAACATTGTCATATCGTAATTAATTATAATTGTCACTTAAATATGGATTGCGAAATTAACCGGGGATGCCTGCTGGGAGTGCCCTCGACATAATTTATGAATTGACTTGATGAGTCAAATGTAGTGGGTGGCGGGCGGCCGCGGACCAACAAGCTCCTCCGTGGGTCGTATTCAATTGACAAATTGGAATCCATTCAGCATATTCGTCGGTCGACTCAGGTTAAGGTGAAGACACGCAGCAGATATGCACCACAGTCAATAACCGCATCAAATTCTCAACTTAGCAGGGCAACCGACGACGACGGCGGTCAGCGCTGCCGCCGCACAGGGATAGATAGACAATGATCAGTCAGAGAGCAAGGGAGGAGTAGGAGGAGGAGGAGGAGGAGGAGGAGGAGGAGGAGGAGAAGGAGGAAAAACAGGAGGAGGATCAGGAGGAGTAACAGGAGGAGGATGAGTAACAGGAGGAGCAGGAAAAGGAGGAACAGGAGGAGGAACAGGAGGAGGAGAAACAGGAGGAGGATCAGGAGGAGTAACAGGACGAGGATCAGGAGGAGGAGGAGTAACAGGAGGAGCAGGAAAAGGAGGAACAGGAGGAGGAGGAGGAACATAAGGATGACAAGAAGGAAGAGCAGGTAGAGAGGGAAGAGGTTGACGAGGAATAACTGGAGAATGAGCCACAAGAGGAATCACGAGGAGAAAACAGAAGAGGAGGAAAAGAGGAGGAAGACGAAGAGGAACAGGAGGAGGTACAGGAGAGGAGGAACAAGAGGATGAAGAGAAACAGAAGGAAGACGACAAGGAGAAAGAGACCAGAAAGAACAACATGGAAAGGAACAGAAGGAAGAGGGAGAAAAGAAGAGGATTAGGAAACAGAGCAGGAAGAGGAAGAGGTACAGGAGGAGTAGAAAGTGGAAAAGGAAGAAGAGGAGAGCGAAGAGGAGAAAGATGAGGAGGAGGATGACAATAAGTATGACTAAAAGGAGGAAGTAGGGCGAGTAGGGAGGACTGGAGAGATGGCGTAATGGAATGCATGCCGTGTGCGGTGTAATAAAGATACATGTCATAAATAATATCCAATTTGCATGTATTGATCCTCGAGGATTGCGAGAGGTCAGAGTCACCCAGATGGAAACCTTCACAAGTGAGTGTGCCCGTGCCTCCATTAGGCTTATCACTGGCATCAACAGCCACTAACACGCTTTGCATACTAAGTGGTCATTTCAGTATAATAACAAATCTCTCCGTTGAAAAAGCAGCCCAGCGCCACCAAGCGGCGGCGGCGGCCACCAACGCCGTTACGTTTCCTAGAGAAATTAATTCCGGTGTCGGTGTGTCTCGCGAATGAATCGCCCGTGTCGCAGAACCGCGCTCTAATCATTTCAAACAAAGAAACCTGTCGTCGCTCGCCGGGAAACTCTCACGAAATCTCAAGTTGACAAGGCCGCCGATATAGTATGAGACATGAACAGGTGTCACACAACGATCGCTTATTTATGTCAGGTCAAAGGTAATAGCCTCTCGGATCCACATTAACCAAAAAGATGTCATGTAGAGAGGAGCTAAAACACTTAGCGTCAACTTTGAACAGTTTCCAATCACAATGGGACTTTTGAACGCTGGCATAGGTCTCTATTGTAGGCTACATCATTTTTATCCACGCTGAACACATACAAACAATCCCTAACACAAAAATCTTGGAACACAGAAAACAATTTTTAGACCATGAAATACCTAACTGGAACATAAAGAAGTATAGAACAGATAAACACAATCCTAGAACACTGAAAGACAATCCAAGAACACAAAAAGTCAATCCTCAAAGACGCAGCATGGCCGAAATTATTAAGAAAGCATATGAGCTCTATACTTCGGTTGTAAAATTGCTCATCACGAAAAACGCAGGGCTCCTCACATTTGCTGTACAATGAGGGTTGTAGATCTGAGCGCTTGGCTAAGAGGTACTCAGAAGTCAATGCCGTTTTCAGAGTCCCAATGATATGACGAGAACAAAAGGATCACCAATGCCTCTGGCTTCTCTGCCAAGAATAAGAAATCTATTGAAAACCCAAATCTGTCTGTCTTCAAGAGACAGATGAAGATACCACAACGTACGAGTCAGACGTGAGAATGACATTGATCTAGATTTAGAACCATTTATGTCTGGTTAAGCCGATAACATAAAATAAATGAAGAAGTGATGGTAACGATAGGAGAAGAAAGAGAAGCCCTGATACGCGCAATTAGGGAGAGACAAAGGAAATGGATCGGACACACGCTGAGTGGAGACTCGCTCCTAAGAACGGTCACGGAAAGAAAAATAGAGGGGATGCGAACAAGAGGAAGACCAAGACAGATGATGCTGGATTGGATGATGACAGATGGATACAGAAAGCTGAAAGAAGAGGCCCAACAGCGAGTGGAATGGCAACGTCGGATATTTGAACCTGCCTATAGGAGGCAGAGAACCATAAGAAGAAGAAACTGATAACACAGTCAGAATTAAGTGAACTCATCAGCGACTTTGGTCTCTCAAAAACAAAAGCAGAACTATTTGCTTTAAGACTGTAAGGATGAGGTTTGCTGTCGCCAGGTACGAAGATTTGTCTGTCGAACCCGCCAGGAAGATGTGAGAAATTTCTTTGCACAGGTTCACAACCTCTGTTTCTGCACTGACATTGATGAGTTGATCACAGCTTTGTATTATTATGAGCATGACCCACAAAAATGGCATTTTTTTTATAGATTCGTCACAGTTAAGCCTCAAAGCTGTCTTGTTACACATACTTCAATACCTATTGGCTATGCAGTACACGTGATGAAGGCAACCTAGGAAAACATAGAATTGTTGTTGAAACACATACAGTACAAAAACTACAAGTGAAACACCTTTGTATAATCTATAAGTAGTGAAACTGCTACTAGGATGCAGCTTCGATATAGGCCATAGGTGGCGAGTCATTTTTAAGGTGCGTGCCAAAATGCCACTAAAACGTTTTAAAAAATACCGACGCATGCCCCTCAGAATTTTTTAATATATAATTGTGTTTCTCGTGTAGGTTTTAATTGACAAAGCATAAAAAAATGAATTAAAAGACATTATTTCAAAGATGGTTTTAGAATGGTGTTACAATAAAGTCCTTCATAATAGAAAATGTGGATTCCTACCGTGATTTTGTATTTCTAAGTTTTAAATTTTGAGGATGCTCCAATTCTGCGTGCCCAAAAATTTGAATGCGTGCCATTTTGGGAATGCGTGCCATAGGTTTGCCATCCCGATATAGGTCTACCAAGTAATGTTGTTTGATTTGCACAGCCCTGCTCAAGAGTCTCATTACATTAAAAAGAACTGGCCATTCTGTAAGAATTTGATTGCAGGGCACAAAAAGTGTGGCACATATCTTTTTTGTCGATGCAAGAAAGATATATTTGCCTTATCTTCATTAATCAATGAACAAGAAAGGTGAAGGATTTCAATATTTGAGAATGATTTTGCCAAGATTAACTAATGCCAAGGTTAAGGAAGGTTCATCCACAAATCTGTGCAGATCATCAATGACCAGCAGTTTGAAGAGCTTCTAGTGAGACCAGAGAATCAGTGTTCCGTAATAGAGTACAAAAAGAGGATGTATTTACGCCCTGACCTATAATTTTTTTGGACGTAGCTCGTATCTTTCGGCTATCACACCGAAAAATTTGGACGTTTCGGATGTTTTTTACAGACGTAAAAATGGCCATTTGGGCGTTAACGGAAACACTGCAGAGAATGTTGTATGTAAGGCATTCAGGTATGTTGTTCAGAATGTTCTTGACAACAGCTGGTTGTCCAGCTGGTTGACAACATGCTTCAAGCACAGGAAACCATGAAGTGCAACCGTGCAACGTGTCGCTGAAGATTTATTTTATGCATTCACACTTGGACTTCTTCCCCGCTAATTTTCGTGCAGTCAGTGATGTACATGGTGAAAAGTTCCACCAGGACATCATGATTATGAAAAAGTGGTATCAGGGCATCTGGAGCCTATCAACGCTAGATGACTACAGTTGGACACTGCAACAAAAAGCATTAGATGCTGAGTGCAAACGAAAATCAGCAGCAAAACACTTTTAGCTCAGTTGAGCTAATGCAATATGTCAGCATCATTGTGTGATTAGACACACTAAATTCAATAAAAAGTTAATTTCGTGTTTCTCCAAATTCCTATGTGATAGTCAATCTGAAATTGTATTTGTGTTCAGCTTGAAGCTGTCTATCATAATCACCAAAAAATATTTCACAAAACAAAACCTTTGAAAATATTGGTTGCCCATTGTTGCAATCCTAGAACAGTGAAAAACAGTCCAAGCATACAGAAAGACAAGTCTAGAACTTTGATTCTAGAACAAAGAAAGACAAAGACATATGAATTCTAGTATACAAAAGTGAATGATAGAACAGATAATCACACAACACTGTTATACAATCCTCGAACAATGAAAGACAGTTTTAGAAATGGCAAAGCAATCCTAGAACAGAGAAGGAAAGTCCTAGTAAGAGTTAGGCAATCTTAGACACCACAAGGACAATTCTTAAACATTGCAAGACCATCCAAGAAAAGAGACAATCCTATTACACATTAAGACAATCATATATACCACAGAAAGACAATATCATAACACTGAAAGGCAATCCTATAAAAGAATGGACAATCATAAACACAATCCATTAACAAAGCACTGGTAATTAATCACAGTCCGATATTTATAGATTGCAGAATGGTCCAATTAGAATAAAATTAAGACCAGAGGTACAAAATGTAATTATCCTAGAAGTAACATGCTGGGCCGTACAGCTAATGCAGCCCCCTTAGGACAAATAACCCAATATGGCAAAAAGAGAATAGAACCAAAATAGGTCAAAACAAGACCTCAGTGGGGCCAAAGAAGACTGTTCACTGAACCTGGCGGCGTGTAGAACTAATGTACAACTGGCAATTATTTTAGTGTAGCAGTATTTTAATATTTCACATGATTTATGTAGCATTCTCCCACGAACGGTAAACAATTATAGACGGTCTATAAGTTCATGATTTTATGGAGCATTTATTATAAATTAGGCAATTATTGCTAGCAGGCAGGTTGCCAGAAACATAAACAGGTGGCAAAGTTCCTAAATTGGCATGACCTTTCCTGTTTTCATAGCCTCAGGAACTTTAAAGATGAGAAAGGAAGAAGGAAGATAAAATTATGCTGTTTACTGGTATATATTAGAATTTCTTGTTTATGCCTCAGAACATCTGCCCTAAGGTAATGTAATTAGCAACTTCTATTGCGCCGATGTCCAATGGTAACCATGTGAAGAGCTTTTTAGCATCTCTTGCCCACAGTGATTGTAGATTTTTCATTTAAAACATTATTATTTATGGTTATTGTTGTTACTGCCAGAGTGTGTGATAGGATGCTCCCAGATCTTTATGCTGTATAAACTATGCATGTCACATTACAATGGGCAAATAATAATAATAACCATACTATAGTGCCACTATCCCTCTAGTTACATCGTTGTTGTCACAGTGTTCAATGCATGTATCCTTAATTGTTTACTTACATACTTAAATTGTGCATACCAGAAGGCGGCTTTAACAACAACCATCACAATTTCTGATTTGTTTGTTCTACCCATGCACTGTGTATGGAAGTAAAGTCACTGAACTTTCCTGAAGTGCTTTCTTCTAAGCATAGGTCACCTGGCTGATGTAGTGTGTTAAAACACCAAGTTCATTTGCAGTCCTGAGAGTTACGTTCAAATTCCAGCCAGGGCAGAAATTTGTTTCCAGATTTCAGCTCCACATTCGACCCAAGCCAGCTCAGCTATGTACACTGTCAGTGGGAAGATCAGACGGTGAGGGAGAGGACTGGTCACCCGCCCTCATATAACGAGGCCCAGAAAGTGAAGATGTTAACTCATACCCATGGATTGGAAGTCTCCCGGGGTTAGCTTAAAGAATGCTCTTCTCTTTCTTCTATGTTCAAATGACTGAAAAGCCACATTGGTATAGGTGAACCGTGTAGAAGACAACCAACGGAGTCATTCGCCCACGGAGTCATTAAAATTGACTATGGTTGATGTAGTGAGTTGCAATGATCATCACAGATTTATAGAGTGCCTCTTCAAGAGAGATGCATCTGAGGTGCTTCTGGTTCATATTCTGATAAGGATGACGAATGAGGAAAAGCGAATGAAGAGTTGCAGCAAACAGTTAATCCCACTAACTGTACCTCCCTGGGCTGATGGTAGCGAGCACCGCATTTAGTGATCGCTCGCAGTACTAGGAGGTCTCCAAATAACAGGCATTCGTCAGTAGCTGCACCTGTTATGGTAGACTTTGGCTGCCAGCTGAGAAGGACTAGGAATTGCATTGCTTTCAATGGGCAACAAAACCCTAGAGCAGAACAGCATTCTGTGCCATTAAATGACTGCACAGAACAAGTTTGTAAAACATAATTTAATGATCTGTGTGACACAGTGGTTAACTGCTTTTACAAAAGCTCCAAGTGTGTAGGTTTGAGCCTCACAGAGATGGACAGTGTTAAGGTACTTAGAACACAATCCTTTGCACAAGACTTCTCTGCATTGGCTGATGCTTTTTTAGCAGATAGAGGTGTCTCATAAATAAATAATAACATACATACATTTATCCAGTTAAATGATTTAAGATCATAAGCTCATCACCCAGAAACATAAAAGCCACATTATGTGTAAAATTCGAAGGGAAACTCCGTCATTGCTCGTACTCTGGCAGTGCCAGTCCCAAGCCTGGAGAAAGGAGAAGGGCGACGCTAATCATCTTTGTTACTACACAGCGTCGTTAAAAAAATTTGAAAAGAAACGCCAAAATCAATATTAACAAAACGCGCGGAAACATCATTGATGTAGAACACGTAGAAAAATAAATCATAAATCAGACAGGAACGTCTCATAATTAGAAATTACTCCTAGATAGTACTAAAAAAACACGGCAAAGCGGAACAAGGGAGCTCACGGAACGAATTCATTGTCAACTTATGGTATGTATTGAGCCGCGATGTAATTATCTGCAGGTTCGCGACGCAGTGCCCGATACACAGCCCTAATAATTACAAATTGATATTAAAGTTATTCTGCTCTGCCAGATTATTATTTATAGGACCCCGAGTCCAGAGACTAAAATGATTATCTTTAGCAGAATGAAACCAATAAACCACAGACGCTGACAGATGCAGCACAAATGGAAAACAAATGAAAATAAATGGAAAATCCGAGAATTAGATGAAAGACAAACATAATAACAGAAACAATGAAAATAAAACAGCCGACAGCCATATTACATGTTTGTATATATGAATTGATATATATATATATGCACGCATAAATATGGATATATGCAGACAATTATGTGCAACGTATACTAGCCAAAGAAAAGGTCAAAAAGAGGAAAGTAGATACATGCACAACCCATTACACAGAAAAAACAAAGAGCACAGTATAACAGAAAACACAGAAAGAATTTATTCTTTTAAATAAATAAAAAGCAAAAAATCCAGATAACAAAACAATAAAAAATCAAAACAAAACAAACACAATAAAAACTCACAAATAATACTTTTACTCATTGCAGTACCTAAAAATCCTTATCTTAACAGTAATTCGTTATTATTATTCATTATGTCCATTGTCATCAGGCTGCTAGGTAAAAACCACCTGTGTAGGTAAGTGTTTCTAGGGTAACAGTGTCTCATTTGATGAGGTACTGACTGTTGTGTATCTTCAGAGAATGCAGCAATAGCACCCAAAAAAAATAAGATGACACAAACAAGAATAGATAGCATAAGACATAATAACTGTTTCTAATTTAATTAAAAAACGTATTTGGGGTAATACTGACTTACATAAAACTATGTGGTGGTGTAGGGGTATGTTCGGTGCCTTGGAGCCGGAGGGTTGTGGGTTCGAATCCACCTCAAGCCGCCGCGTAGGGACCCTGTGCAAGTCCTTCACTCGCAATTGCTCATGCGCTTCAGCGTGAAACTCCGATTCAGTGTCCGCGCTGTAGTTGGTAGTGCCTCCGAGTAGAAATCTTGAAGGGGTGCTATAACAAGTGCTCATACATACATACATACATTTATTTTGAGGTTAGCCATTATCTGACATTTCTGGAGTTAGATATTGGCATATTGCTTTACTCGTAAACTATTTCGTCAAAGATGGTATAGTTCTATAAACCAACTCAGTTAATTTAGTTGGTATTTGCAAATTTGAGTGTCACATCAGACAGTCTATGTGTATGACCTTTGCAGTATATAGTCCAGTATTTAGCAACATCAGAGGATTGATGTAATGTAATCTAATTATCAACTTCTATTACACCCGTGTCTAATGCACAAGGCATTAACCGATGGCGCACCAAAATCAAGCCATAATCCGGTCAACATCCAGAAGATCAGTCCGTAAGAGACAGGATTGATGTTTTATTGTCACTTATAGTGGATTAGTGGTGCTATTAAAATAACCATTCTGTGTATGTATGCATGTATGAATGTATGCATGTATGTATGTATTAATGTTTTCATGCATGCATGTATTAAACATTTATGTAAGCCTTTTCTTTCACAAGCACTGTAAATCTACCTGAATTAAAGTAGATGTGTCTGAAGGTTAACAGAAGTATGTTGAGCTGTATCCTTTCTACACTTCTTTATCACAGAGATATGGTGTAATATCAACACAACGCAAGCAGTTGGTCATTGTGTAGAATACCTGTACGGGTGGTAAATGAAAATGCAAATCCTGTTCCACCCCATTGAGCTATTCTGATGAAAAATTCTGTTTAAAAGATGTACAAAATTAACCCTTTCTTCTGCTAAACATCCATCACTTGATCACTTGGCAATCGACTGTGCACCCTAAATCCTGTCCACCATCGACAAATCCCAGCTAAAACTCCTACTCCTTACCAAACCATACACGTTGTGCTCAAATTGCATTACTTTGGAGTCTGGCTGTTCTAGAAATAAAGTTTTGCCTGGAAAATGACAGTCTGTTATATCAGACACCAAATTGGATTAAACATCAACTTTGTCGACAAATGAATGGTTTCTTCAGCATCAGCCGTTTCTGGAGTCGCTTCGATGCTGAGCGACGGTTTATTTGGTTTGCTGTTAAATTCCACAACAGACGTCAAAACACAAAAACACAATCCCGACCAAGACGCAGACAGATTAACGAACATAATGGGAGCAAGAATCAAAAGAAACTGCTCAAGTGAATAAAAGTTTCGGCAAACGTGATGAAAAGAAAAAGCAATGATGGATGATGGCCGACTCCCTTTAAAACCAGTTCTTTCGGTGAACATTATCTCCACTTACGACCGTCCGTCTGCCCGTCCCGATTACACCAAACCATTCATGAGCAAATGCACTATGCAAGCCGTATAAATTTTATCGACTTTAACAAAGCTTTTGACAGCGTGCATGTACAGAAACGCTGCAGAGGAACTGGCCGAAAGAAAGGCCTTTATAATGAGTTTCAGATAAGAAAACATCTTGAAGTGAATGCATCTTACCTATGAGCAGAACTGCAGTGAATCAATTACATAAGACATAACATGAAATGTAGATTACAGGATCATATAATAGGTCATAATAATTGACTTGTAACTCTTCATATGTTATGAATG
The DNA here is from genome assembly GCA_020284085.1 of Aporrectodea caliginosa. NCBI lineage: Eukaryota > Metazoa > Annelida > Clitellata > Crassiclitellata > Lumbricidae > Aporrectodea > Aporrectodea caliginosa. Next base: position 1,334,094 of record JACEVL010000895.1, read on the forward strand.
CAGGTTTGAGATCACACAAGAGAGCAAGCTGACCTACATTTACAAACTTATATTTTATTTTTTGTCACAATTTAACCCACAGTAATGTTTGTAATTTGACATTTATAAAGCACTACTTCAATAAGCAACTCATCAGTTGCGCTACTAACCTGAACCTGTGAAATCACTCTGCAGAAACACAGACTTCAGGTGCTTTCAAAACTGTGGAAGGGACAAACTGAGGAGCTTGATCCACAGCTCTTGAGAAAGGCTCTTCCATCTGGTGGGTCCAACATAGACAAATAGGCAAAGCTTCTGGACTGAGCTGTGGAAGTAGGTAAATGAGGGACAATCAGGAGCCCATGGGCAGGCGACAGAAGGGTGCCACGACCCAGGACCGAAGAGAACAAAATGCTTAAACACCCCCAACAAATATTTTCAGATTATCTAAATTAAAACTCTTGGTAGATCTGTTGGATAGCTTTTGCGAGGTACTCAGCAATAAAGGTGTTATATCACGTGCCTTGAAACATACAAAGAATATCAATCAATCAATCAATCAATTCGTTTATTGATCCCAAAACCAAAAGAACAAGAACAAAACAATAATGTTTCACAGCAGTTAAACACAAGGCTAATCATTATTAATATACAAATATCAGTGCATAGATAAGGGAGCAATGGGCTTACCCGAAGGGAATAATCCCGCTGGATGGGGGCCTAATTACAAAACTATATTAAGAAATCTTAGTAGTGGTAAGTAATTAGAAGTGGCAGTAGCTTGGAAATCCAGAAATAACTGCGTCGAGGTAGCTTCCCTCGGCCTTAAAGTCTGCAAAAGATGAAAACACTAAAACCATGGAAAAGAACTAAATAATTGCAATGTCGAAATTTAACACACCCAATTGTGTTTGCAGATTTTATTTAAACGAGGCTAGACTCATGGCTGCACGAATACATTCTGGTATGCTATTCCATATGAGGGACCCTGGTATTTTATAGAAAATTTTCTGGTATTCGTTCTAGCAAATATGCTTATGTAGGCTCTTTTATTTTTCTAGATATCGTGTGTCACTATATCGAATGCAAACATTACATAAATACATTTAGACATACATAGCGAAATCTAAAGGAACCCAAAAGGTGCTATATATACTTATATATATATATACAAACTGAGGTAATGCAATTCCTTATGTATTGCGGTAGATCCCTCATTAGCAGTCCAAAGGAGCGAATACATAAAACTGTGCATGGATCAGATTTTTAGCCAAGGCCATAAATTGGATACTCAGACACAGCATATGCTTTATGTCAAAAAGGAACACAAAAAAGACAGATACAAAATTATAATTGAATTTAAAACCAAGGCTTATAAATAAATCATATGAAAACAGTCTATATGTAACACGTACGTTTTGCTACATGAAAGTTAATTTAAATATTTATTCATAAATTTGTTACTGTTTGATTGTACAGTTGTGTTTTGTTAATGAATAATTTATTAGTCATTGGTAGCCGACTGCTCACCTTTTAACGTGGAGACTATGGGTTCTAGCATCCCCTGAGACGGTGTAGGGACCTTGAGCAAGTCTTTCACTCACTGCTGCTCTTTGCCATCAAGTGATGATTGATCATTAGAAGGTGGCACTTAATAAATGCATAATAATAATAATAATAATAATAATAATAATAATAATAATAATAATAATAATACTTTTACAATAATAATATTAAAATAATAATGATAATAATAATAAATAGTAATAATAATAACGATGGTGATGATGATGATGATGATGATGATGATGATGATGATAATATATAGTAGTAGTAGTAGTAGTAGTAGTAGTAGTAGTAGTAGTAGTAGTAGTAGTAGTAGGAGTAGTAGTAGTAGTAGTAGTAGTAGTAGCAGTAGTAGCAGTAGTAGTAGTAGCAGTAGCAGTAGTAGTAGTAGTAGTAGTAATAAGTAAGTAGTAAGTAGTAATAGTAGTAGTAGTAGTAGCAGTAGCAGTAGCAGCAGTAGTAGTAGTAGCAGCAGCAGCAGTAGTAGTAGCAGCAGCAGTAGTAGTAGTAGTAGCAGTAGCAGTAGTAGCAGTAGCAGTAGTAGTAGTAGTAGTAGTAGTAGTAGTAGTAGTAGTAGTAGTAGTAGTAGTAGTAGTAGTAGTAGTAGTAGTAGTAGTAGTAGTAGTAGTAGTAGTAGTAGTAATAGTAGTAATAATAATAATATAATAATAATAATAATAATAATAATAAATAATAATAATAATAATAATAATAATAATAGGCTAATCCCCAAAGTTTTAGCCTTAGTGTGCCATCTAAATATCATCAGTTCATGACAGGCTAACAAAGTTTATGCATCGCCCACAAAATTTTGCTCCACTACTCCAGGAATCCTCAAAAGACACTAGATATAATATGACCAGTAACTTGCATAAATATTTATGCACATTCAAGCATTCAATTTTCTGAAGCAATTGGGCAACGAAGAGAACTCAACATGAACCATTAAAGATGACATATTTGGAGGTTCAGCAACAGCTTCCAAGTCAGAAGAAGAAGGATCTTGTTTACAAGCACAGCTGATGCCTGAGGCTCATTTCTATATGCATGACTGATCAGAACTATACTGTATAAACAGTTTAGACTTGACAGCTACTGGGCTTCTGACCATTGAATGTATTAGAGCAGGGATGGGCAACTGGCGGCCCGCGGGCTGGATCCGGCCCCCGGGGACCTTTGAACCGGCCCTTGGCATGTCATTTATATTAGCACTGTACCTGGCACTTTGGGGACCTTTTATCCGGCCCTCGTTTGGGAACCTTATCCGGCCCTACACAAATGAATTTCTGTAAATAGACCGACATTAAAACATCTGTTTCTTATTTATTAAGAATCCGGCCTCTAATCTGTAGTCAACTAGTTTACTACTCATCAATGTAGGCTAATCTACTCTCTGCATAAAACAAGACCACAAGTGGGTAGGTTCGATACTTTAGAAACCATCTATCAGAAATTTTCAAACGAAGTTGCTGCTCTGGGGTAATCAAATATCAAAAGGCAATACTGTGCATTTTCCATGTTTTACTGATTCTGCAAATATCAAGAAGTGCACAGAACAAATAACTGTATTGAAAGTAGAGTTCCAGTCCAGGTTTGCTGATTTACTGCTCATGAACTAGACTTAAATTGTTTGAATCTCCCTTTTCCATGCCAATCGATGCCAATTCAGTACCAAGCTCCGTGCAAATGGAATTGATTGTATTTCAATTCAACAGTGAGTTGGAAAGGAAATTTCGTGAGGTACATCTGATTCAGTCCTACGTACATAACTTTACATTTCCCTGGATTCTAACCCTTCATTCAAATTTTCATAGCCTAAAACTGCATGGCTGCACCGTTTCCATGCACGGTGCACCTATACCGGTATTTGTGAACATGTCTTCTCAAAGATGAAACTAACAAAGTGAAAAAACAGATGCAGACTAACAGATGACAATCTCTCCAATGAATATCGAATTGCCACATCGAACTTCAAAGTAAACATTCCAGATGTGTGTCGTGAGAAGATGTGCCAGATCTCACATTAAATATAGCACACTAAACAAATGGATACATTGTACAGACTAACAGTTTTATGTATTTTTAAAACTGAATAAAACTTATTTTTTAAATTTTTAGTGTAGGACTGTACATATTAGGATAATTAGATTTCCATCATAAAAATTATCTTCACTTGCTTTAACGGTTATTCTGTAATATTTAGTTTGAATAAAATTATATAGTTTCATTTTCTGGGGCAAATGAATCTGCAAAAATTAGCTCGCGATTGGCGTACGGCCCCTGAGCTGCCCTTCAAACCTTAAAACGGCCCTCTGTTAAAAGATGTTGCCCATGCCTGTATTAGAGGCATAAGAGAAGTTTCCTAAAAGGGCCATACAGCAGCTTTGAGAGGTCCTTGAAATGCACTATATTAAACGCCTTCATGCATATATTCATACATGCATGCATAGTTGCATACATACAAACACAGATAAATGCATATTGTTATTAACTTATTATTATTAATTAAATTTGTAACGCGTGCATGGTGAACCTGAGGCACGGATAGTCAGCTGCCAGGAGAAGATGCAGTTAGATATCCCAGTGCTTGAAAGTCAAGGAGAAATAGTGAGCTCGAAGCCGGTTTTTGAAGGACGGAAGTGAATATGAGCTACGAAGAGAGAGTGGCAGATACATACATCTGTATGTGTATGCACATTATTAGAATTCCAATATAAAATAGAGTAACAGAAATAAAGAAAGTTGTTTCTCACTCTAGAACAGGAAATAAGATGGGTTGACAACTAGCTTCCATTCCAGATGTTGCATAAATCCTGATGACTTATGTGTACCTTGGCAAAAAACATATAACCAATAATGTTATGTATGTATCTAGACACGTACCACAGCGCCATGCAAGTACCTAACAAAGTGCTGCCTATGCCAGCCTAAATGATGCAAAAGCCGTTGAGAATAACAAGCTAATCGATAAGTGAACCGTAATCAAGTAACTAGAAGAGTCACCACCAGCGAGCTCCCTCAGACATGTATAGCCAAACCAATGATTTCCCATTCATTTGTTGATAGTAAACACCATAGTCAGAGTTTCCGGATTGTATAGCATCAAAGAAAAAATGAACATAAGCATGAAGTAAGAATCAAGAAGATAATTTATCGTTTTAGCGTTCTTTATTATGTAGGCATTATAACATATCATTTCATTGTTTTATATACATGGCATTTTAATACCAATGTCCATGATAACTGTCATCAATCCAACTTTTATAATTTACGCAGGTATTATTTTCATCAATCCAACTTTTAGTTTTACAAGAAACTATTTTTATCAATCCAACTTCAACTTTCACCGAAAATTATTTTCATCAATCCAACTTCTAATATCAAAAATTATTCTCATCAATCCAACTTCTATTTACGCAAGAATTATTCTCATCAATCCAACTTCTATTATCAAAAATTATTCTCATCAATCCAACTTCTATTATCAAAAATTATTCTCATCAATCCAACTTCTATTTACGCAAGAATTATTTTCATCCATCCAACTTCTGTTTCAGAAGGAATTACAATGGGCGAATAATTTAGAACGCTAAAACGATAAATTGCCAGCATAATGCAGCATATTAATAACGTTAGGACAAAGTAAAAGCACACCCAATGACATCATCAATAACTGCCATCAAAACTGCTTCTGGAATTGAAGAATGAACACAACAAACATGATCAAACAAAACACAGTCATTCTACCCAGAACTGAAGAACAGGACGTTTTAGAGTAAACGACCGAACTGGACAGTTTTACCCATACCTAATTTCAGATCAAACTGTTTTGGAAAAACACTCCAAAATTCAATCACGTCTATGATTTGCCTCGCGGTATAGCAGCTGACGGAGAACCGCCGACCGGCATAAACAAATTCGCCATTCCGGTTATAGGCACTCGAGCGCAGCTTAAGCATTTGACGGACTTTGCAAGCACAATAAAACCGAATGAAGATTCATGGGGCTTCCTTCGTTGGCAGTGTTGATCCAACAAAGTTGAACGAACAAAGTTGACCAAATCTTCTGGGCCGTAATTCGATGGCATTCACCGACAACAGACCAGTTGCCGTGGACCGACCGGCGGCGGCCGAACGGGCAATAATGTTGCCTGCTTGGATGAGAGCCAATTCACCAAAATTGCAATATTGTAAATTTGGGATTACACTGTCCACAAATGTTAAATTACATCAGCGGCCGGCTTTATCGCGCGACCGTCCGCCGTGCACACTTGACTTACTGGCGGCCAAATTGAAACCATTTTGGCGATGTAAATCTAAATCTGCGCAGATAAATCACACAGAAAATTTAAATTGACTGTCGCGGCAAGTTCTAAGTGGCAATAAAGTCCGGAGAAAACTCAATTTTTGAAAGGCTGCGTCGTTCGTCGGGGACGCCGAGAGAGATGACAAGATCCAGCGGCGACAAAAATACTTCAAACGGCATTCGATTTCAGGCTGATAAATTAATATAGATGGAAGCCATTTCAATATATTATCGTAAATGAGCGGAATACGAAAAAAGCCAAACAGCCAATGAAATAATGGCTAATAACCAACCAGATTTAAGGCCGGTCCTACTGCACTCAGACTGGTGGTCTGCACTTTCCTCTCTCGCTTCATTGATTGAGTACCTATGGAGTGGTGCTATATAAATTTGTGGCTATAATAATTTATTACACATACAATTCTTCACCTTTGACAACAAGGCCGGTGCCGTCGACAAAGATTAGTTTGGCATATTAGCTCTCTATTGCCATACAATTCTTCTCCAAGTTCTCCTTTTTAAACAACGTTTCTTATCTCTGTGGGGTCAAGCATAGACCGTTGCTTACTTGATACATATTTGCCAAATCATGCTTTAATTTTTTTAAAGTTTAACCTTGATTTTTTTACAAATCTGATATGAAGATTCCCACAAGTAAAAAATCCAGTACACTTCTTTCTTTTATATCCACACATTTCCTTCTAAACTGACATTCTCCTGACCTACACATTTTGATGCATCTTCAAACCTTCCATGTCTTGCATCTTTCACATGTTTACGAGTGCTCATGACAATTTCTCATCATCTGGACTACTTTGTTCAAGAGATCTCACATAGACGGAAAAAGTCTGAGGGCCTCCAAAATCCTCAGTTTGCCATCGTCTCTTCTTCCCACACTTCACACTCTCTAGACTTCACTCTCACCCATAATTCACAGACCCCATTTACCACGTGTTTATACTTCCTTAATTTCCCCATTTGATCATTTTAAAGTCTGCATTATTTCCAGTTGGCCGTTAGCTTCAGCTCTACCGGATATCACCGAGACTTCTAAGTTTGCATTTTCTGAGGGTTATCAACCTTAGACTTGGCTGGACACAGGCAGAATGAGTACTTTCTGGTTTGCTCCCCACAGTCCTATGATTATGGTGGCTCCCAGCATAGGATTCTGCCTTTCACATCTCTCACCAGAATTTAGAATCCTGGTGTGTGTAGTGAAATTGACAATTTGTAGTTGACATATACAATCCAGAAGGAAAGACTGTCCTGTGATTCCATGCAGTTACTACACTGTGCTTCAGCCAAAGACCCTTCAACCCCAACACCACATCTCTTTGGAGGATTGCTATGTGAAACATGCAGTAAACAGATGCTTATGTACTCTACCCAACTTGTTATTTAAATTGACCCCTTAATAGCTGTTTCTGCACTACCTAAGTGGTGATCTTACCCACCATAACTTTAATAATAATATATTTGTTTATTGAGAAAGACAACTGTAATTGGCACACCACAATCAGGTACAATGTCATAGAGTTTTGAGAAAAATAGGTGTTTAGTTCTTGCACAGTTGACCATAATGTTCAAATGAGGAATGGACAATGTCATTTTAACTAGCAAAAAGACTCTAGGTATGAAGTTTTTATTTCCGATTTAATCCCAAAATCCATTTACAGTTAGTAAATGATTACGGTGCCCACTGCCTGCACTAAACTACTACACAACCCTTCTTCAGTAAGTAAACACCTGAAATGATAGAGTAATTTAAAATAATCCCTTTGTGGGGTAAAACGTTTATTTAAATTTCAGGAAAGTGCAATATCAACCAAACCTTCCCAACACTTAACATTCAGCCCAACAATCCTCCCCCTCTGTCCAGTCCGACCGCCGGGCGCCCAGCACTCAGCTGCATCTTATTTCACTTCAGTTTTTTTCTCTTGCGAGGCCGATTGACAAAGGGCAGAAATTAAAGCCACTTACTCGGCCTGGCGAGCACAAACAAAGAGCCCGGTGCACGACTCTGATTAATGCACTTGTTGAGAGGCGCACGGTCTCCGTCGCAATCAGAGGGAAATCTCTTCAATCACAGCGATCGATAAGAAGTTTAAAGTAACGACGGCCAAGGCGGCGAAACTTGTGTACCGTAGATCAAAGGCGTGCCGACCGCTTTCATTTTAAATTGAATAATCCCGGAGATGAAGTTGCGGCATAACGACGACATCATGATGATGAATGAGAAACTGGTGGTGATGATGGAATAGTCAGTCATATTAAGCTGAAGAAATGATGATGATGATGAATGTTGCTGACGATGAGGGGTTTAGGGTAATGGCAACTGTCTGGCACGACGAGCACCCCGGACTGGGAGGCGCTTCTGAGTAGGCATCCTCACAAAGGTCGACTCAGCCTTTCATTCGCCAGATGGCGTTGGTAAAATGATGCAGTAAGACGTGACATGGGCACGAAATGCAAGGCTGACCAAACAGTTAAATTCGACTCCTGTAATAACTTGTGATCATCCTTTCATACTATGAAATGTAATCATACTGCGGTGTGTCAGTTTGAAGTATTAAACGAAGATAATTAATTATATAATTTATGATATCGACACAGATGATGATGACATTGATGGTGACAATGATGACAAGTGAGAACAAATGGAAAAATAACCAACGAATCAAGCTACTCATTTTACAGAAATTGACAGTACTCTATATGATGATGAAAAACACTGTTTTTCATGTTGACAACACTGATGATGATGATGATGACAACGATGTTTTACCACAACTTCCATTACATAAATGGTGAAAAACTTCTTCTATTACCCTAGATTACTTTACTTTACCAAAAATATTACCGGTACATAAATGTTGGAAGAAAATTATTTCCAGCAACTGCTTGCACTTTAATTTAAGACCACAAAGTACTTGATCAGATGGCCTTTAAAATATTCTTTACACCATAAATGCCACCATTTTCCCGAATTCTTTCCATGAACATTTAAGAGTAGCTTCATATAGGTTTATCAATCCCTTAAACAAAATGTCTACAAATAGCAGAAACTAATGTTGTTGCGTCCATTAAAATTGCCATGCTAATTCCTAAGTCAAAACAAATTTGGTCAACTATCGTATTTGTAAACTCCAAACTTCTAAAGCGCCACTTGAAAGCCAAGCGCAGGGCACTAGCTTGTTCATGAGCGCTGTGTCAAATCAGAGGGGTTGTCCAAAGGGTAGTCAAAAGGAGGCCCAAGTCCGGTTGCTACAGGGTTAGAGGGCACTTAAAAAACGCACCCACTCCGACTACAATTCATGTGTTATGTTAACAGACTATTTATGTCTTTAGGCATTCCAGAAACATTTGGGTCTGTTGTTTCTAGACATGACTTTCAAGAGAGGGTAATGCGAAATGTTTGCAGCATTTAAAAAGCATTCCATTCTTCATGGCAATAGCTTCATTGTATTCACCAGATGGCGGACCATTCAGGCCGAATTCATTCATGAGTTAAACAGGACAGCAAATATTTTGCAATGAAATACCTCCATGAGTAATACAGCCACAGAAAGACACAAACAGAGAGAGAGAGAGAGACAGAAGAGAGAAAGAGAGAGAGAGAGAGAGAGAGAGAGACAGAGAGAGAGACATTGACAGAGATGACAGAGAGTGAGGGACTGAGAGGAGGGAGGGAGGGAGGGAGGGACCGAAGAGAGAGAGAGAGAAACACAGAAACACACTACACGCACAAATCAGATACAGACAGACAGAGAGAGAGATACAGATAGACAGAAAGACACAGAGGCCATTTTTATGGATTCTGGCTCCAACGGGCCCAAGAAGCCATTGTCCGGCTTCCTACCATCTCATCTGCATCAGATTTCTAAAGTCATAAGGAAAACACAGCATTAGAACAGGAGAAGTGGAGCTGGAGACACAGTTGAGTAGGAAATAGTGGCAACAGAGGAAATGAAGTGTGAGACTAGGACCTGAGTGATTAAGGAGGCAGCGGACAAACATTGACAGAATCTGAAACAACAGAAGCGTGAATAAGAAACAGAATTCTAATAATAAAATTGTGATTAACAAAATATTTGCACACTCAATATAATTGTGTTTATCTTATTTTATTTTATGAGAGCACTGTGATGTGCACATTTAAGGAAATCATAATCCAAGGCACACAATTAAGCAAAAGAATTATTAAACATCAGAATCAGATTGTTCATGAGCGGCATTAAGAAAGAAAGAATTTCCACAATGAGCACGATAAATGTACATTTCCAGAAATGAAAATAAAATATTTATAAACTGAAATACAAGCAATGAAACGTGATTAAGAAACACATTGATAAAAAGGAAACCATATGAAAGATATATTTTAAAATTGGAATACAGTAAGAAACTGTTTCAAAAAGCGGAAAGCACATGAAACAGAAAAATGCTTAGAAATGAAAGTATGTCTATAAGCAATGGAAGGATCAATAAGAAAAAGATTTTCAAAAATAGGACAGTCTTTGATTATTCATCAAGTATACCGTACCTGAACAAAGCTACATTGACGTCACGACAACTTTTAAGAAGAAAGTCTTTGATACAAGAAATAACAAAGGTCTCGGTGATATCACCGAAATAGCACAAAACGTGACAAACCATGATAAAAATCAAGGTTTCACATAAAGGAAAACAGAATTCACTTTAAGACTGTAATTAACCGATATAGGCATTGAATCAAATTAAGGATATTTAGGTGGTTCTTGCCAATAATATATTATCACTTTGACCAAAAGGAAATATTTATTGCCATGATTGGTTACAAATTACTAAGGCAATGGACACCAACACGCCCACCGTCATTAAAATATCCTAAATAAGCAGGTAAGATTAATCTGACATCTGACACCAGCAGAAAAGAAATTTCCACGAAAATACCTTCCATTCCTCAATTTCTAAGACAAGAAATCACCTGAACTGCCAATATTCCGACTGGCAGTTTCGATTTACGTATTAAGGATACCCCTATTGAGAAGGTAGAGTCAACGAAATTTCTAGGGATCCACATTGATCAACATATGACTTGGAAAGTCCACATTAATCAGATTTCAGCTAAAATTGCTAAAAATGTGGGCATTTTAACTCGTATAGCATACTTACTGCCAAGAGCAACCAGATTGAATTTGTATTACGCACTTATTTACCCTTACCTCACCTATTGCAATATGGTGTGGGCCTCGACATACGCCTCGAGATTGAACAGACTAATTATCCTGCAGAAGAGGGCTGTTCGTTTAGTTGCAGGCATTAAGAAATGGGAACATTCAGGCCCATCCTTTTCCGAATTAAGATTACTTAGACATCGACCAGATCAGAGACTTCCAAATAGGTGAATTCTATTATCGGCTTGAACATGGGCTCCTCCCCCCCGATATTTAAGGGCTTCCTCCAGCACGTCTCTGACATCCATTCGTACTCTACTAGGAACACCTCTGCTTACCGCCCTGTTTCAGCTCACACTAATACCAGACTTTCACTATCAAGTCCTATGGTACTCAAGTATGGAATAAAATACCACCGGTAATACGTCTCACCAATAATCTATTGACCTTTAAAAAGAGATTGCGTACTTTACTACTCTCTTCCACATTATAAATTAGCATTTTTCATAAAGTGTAAATAGCCGCGTGTAGTTAAGATAATAGTTAAGTTCTTAGTTAAGAATTATCTAGTATTTTGCTAACTTGAAGTGTAGACTTTATTGATTAATTGACTGTATTGAATTCTGGGGTTAAGCCATTAGATTGGGAAATTTGTTCATTGTGTTGACCATCTTGGTAATTTTTTCATTAAAATATCCTAAATAAGCAGGTAAGATTAATCTGACATCTGACACCAGCAGAAAAGAAATTTGCCACGAAAATAGCCTTCCATTCCTCAATTTTTAATGACAAGAAATCACCTGAACTTTGGTTGCAATAAAAGAAGATTTGATATTATATCCAAACATAGGCTATCTAAACATTAAATACATCAATATATAAATATATGTAACTATACGTAGATAGGCCTCTATATACATATATATATATATAATATATATATATATATATATATATATATATATATATATATATATATATATATATATATATATATATATGATATATATATATATATATATATATATAATTATCTTCTTCCAGAATCCTAGCAGAACCCTGGGATTAAATTTGTTTAAATTGCTTCTTGGAAATGTTCATTTTTTCACCATGAAAATAAGAAATTATATTTTTCTGCTATAAATAAATAAGGCCGTTCCCAGTAGAAGGGAATACAAATTTTGAAAAACCGTATTAATGGACTCCAAAATTAAGACATCAGAACAGACAGTGATAGACAGGCAGTAAGAGAGACAAGAGATGGAGAAAGATGGAGAGAGTGAGAGAGAGAGAGAGAGAGAGAAGAGAGGGAACGGTCGTGCAGGATATGTTTCACTTTAATCCGATTATGCTAAATTATATTTAATTGTGTTCCTTTCCCATTCCTGTCAAAAGCAAAGAAAATATATAAGTCCTTTCATTTCAACCCAAATCTCATTAAACACAATGAAGTGGAACTAGTTTAAAGGAAAACAAATATTTGAGATGTCATCTGCGCTAGGCAAAACAATAAAAAGGTAAATTATAATAACCTCTAATTATTGTAATTATTCTTATTTTTGTCTCAGCACTAAGCAAATGCTACTTCTTGTCATCAGCTAACAAGTTTTAAATTCAAATTTGGAAACGTTTTAAGTTCTGTTTCTGTTTTTGCCGTTTCAGCTATTAAAAATTTTGAAAAAGTCTCAAGCAAGCCTGTTTTTTAGATTCTGCGAATCCTGTGAAGCCTCAGAGCTCAAAAGGAAAGCTATCCCATTATTTGCGAGTGCTTTAATAGTGTATCTATCAGCCTGCCTCCCTGTCTGTGTGTCTCTCTGTCTCCTTGCGTCTCTGTTGCCCTTCAAGTGTGTTTTAATCTGTCTGCCAGTGTGTCCGTCTTTTTAAGTTCAGTCTGTCTCGACTGATAAATTGGCAGATTTATTTTCGTATTGATTAGTTTACACAGAATAAATTGATTAATTGACTTTTCAGTGGATACTTTGAGAAAATGAGCCATTGATCAGCTGAGGTGATGTCATAACATAAGTCATTTATTGGTCTCATATTTAATTAATCGTTTATTCATTCATACATGAGCTAAGAGTGAAAATGTAACTTAACATATAGAGTAATGGTAAGTCAGGAAATACAACTTACCATAGAGTAATGGTAAGTTGCATTTTGCAACTGTTAAGTCTTAAATGGGAGACAAGGCATCAAGGGTGCCAATACATCTAAGCACAAGGTGGGCTACTTGCCCCTCCTGGAATTTGCATCCGAATATATTTGGTCCATATCTAATTAGAGCACCTCTGATTAATTTCCTAAAGTGACACCGTATAAATTTTCTTAATAAATAAAAGAATTAATAAAACGCCATGATAACCTGTCATAGTTTTCATGTTTTGTGCTTTCCTGCACAGATATCTGTGGGCACCCTGTGGTATAACACATCTGCCAAACTAGTGGCGGGAAAACAATGAGTAGATTTCATGGGTTAGACAACTTAATAAGTAAGTAAGTAAGGTTCTGAATGGAAGACTTCACCTGGAAGAATGGAGTGTGGTATGGCTTAGCATTTTAAACATGAGCTGCTCTGGTTTCCCAGTCACTTTTAGTGCACACTCATCATTAAAGTGTTAAAGAATGGTCAAATGTAGGTAATCAAAGCAGAGAAAAACTTTAGATCTGCAAGTCTGAATTTATATGAATTTTGTGAAATGCAGTTTTACAAGAGCTCTTCTGAACGTAAGTTAGCTGGAAGATGATTTAGATCAGAAGAGTGATTGGAGTGATTCCAGCAATGCCTTTCTGTCAAATTTTGCAGTTGTATTTACAATCACAATTGCACATTTATACATCAAAGAGTCTTCAAGACAAACCTCTTGAGAGTGCTTCTGATCTAAGAACGAGAAACCAAGATCAAACACAATGTTCCAACAGCTGATGGAAGGCAGGTAAAGAGAAGTCTAGAGCTACTCAAGCTGCTGATTGCTTTGGGTGTGGTAGACCTGAACTGCCTTCTTATTGTAAAACCACCAATGAAAGAAGGTCTTCCAAGTAGGATGTGAAAAATGAATCATTTCAGGAACTTATATAGTGCCCCTTCAAGAAGCCTACTCAGAGGCGCTCAATTGTGCACTAACTCCTCTTTCACTGGACATTGTAGCCGACTGGTTAGAGCATAATTTGCCTTTTAACACAGAGATGGGTTGAAGCCTATCCAAGACGGTTACCATGTAGGGACCTTGAGCAAGTCCTTCATTCACTACTGCTCAGCACCATCAATTGATGTATGGAGCTTGATAAATGCAGAAATAATAATTATTATAATTTTAAAGAGTAGCATTGTCATTGAGATAATGTTCATATTATTGGGTAGTAAGCAGTTATGAAGCATGGATACACAGAAACAGACAACCTCCTGACAAGGATCAGATGAAATGGAATAAAAGTGCAGTCTCTGGTAACAATGTTATCAGAGACTCTTAAGCTGTAGAATACCACAGCAGGATGCTGAGAAAGTCTCAAATAAGATGGGAAAAGGCAGTGCAGGATGATAAAGACAGAAAATTCTGCCTGCCATATATTGCAAAAAGTAAGAAAGATTAGCCAAGATTTTGGAAGGAGGTAAAAGTATTCCCTTTTCCTCAACCACACATTCACCCAACCTAAGAGTCTACAACTCATTCAAAATTCACTCGTAAAAGCTGTAACCAAGACACCAAGCATCAGCATATCACTCCTGTCCTTACGTTTCACTTCCACTGGCTGAAAATCCCTGAGCACATCCACTTCTAAGTCCTATCTAACAACCAGACTCGGACCTCCACTGGACATCGCTCTCTGGAAACCGTTCTGATACGATGCAGTGCTCGTGAATAAGCTGGTGCTCTTACGCTTTAGAGTAGCACTTTAGAAATTTGGAGTTTACGGTTAAAGTACAGCAGTAAGAGGTAAAGAGGTAGAAAAATTCAAGAGATAATGCTCAGAAATACTTCCGCAGTATGATTAGCCAAGATGTCAGAAAGCGGTCAAGTGCAAGCAGCTGTCTCACGTCTTGCAAACTGACCAACAGTATAGAACATAGCCAACTGCTATAGTCGGAGTATTATGACATCTATATAGGCAAGCCATGGGGAGCTATGGCTAGTAGCCAAGGAGACCAACTGACCAGTATACCAGGTTCTTGTGCATTTGGCTGTCGAATGAGATGCGCATAGAGCAAGGCGATATTGAATCTGACGGGCAAAATATTCTTCTTGTGCTGGTTAATAGTATGTATAGCTTATAATAGACTAATTTTATATGCAACCAAGCTAGTTCCTAATTCTCTGTCTGATAGTATGAAGCTGGCAACAGAAGAGGCTCTTTCCTCTTTCCTTGAGAGCCGTCTCTATCCTTGGAACAGTCAGGGACTCAGGGTGTGGCAGTTAGAGCGCAGAGAAAACCGAGCCTGGCAGACTGACTCTTATACAAAACTGAAAGTGTCAAAACACATCTGCATAGGAATGATGAATATCACAGGGCAAAGCTATACAATGACTCAGACGCTTCATCGAAATAAAGCCTTGTTTCACACAATCGGGAATTAAATATTAATATCTCCGAGGATCCAATTTACTTTGTTGGAAGCCGAAACGCTGAGCATTTTATCAAGAAAGACAAAGACGGTTTTTAGCAAAACAATTTGCCCGAGGGACTGAAAATGACATACTGTCGGCGATTGATAAATTCATCAACAAAGTAGGTTTTCCGTGGAGCGCAACACGGCCGCCATTGACCGGAGAGCGTGCCCGTATAGTTTGAAGAATGCATAATTATTAATCAAGAAATAATGGCATTCCACAATACGCCGAATGCAGCAAAAGCCTCGAAAGAATCCAACTTGGCCTAAGATATCATCACCTAGGGCCTGAATACATTATCTTATCATTCAAATGCAAACCGTTGTTACTGGCTGGGCAACATCTGGCAACAGCAACAACCGTCAAAGCAACGATGCCGAAGAAATGGCCGCTTAAAATTGAACAATGATGCACACCTACTATATGCATAAACTCGCCGTCTCTGTCTCTCTCTCTCTCACACGGTCCGTGTTAACAGTTGCTGTTGGTCTATACGCCAACTGCAACATCTTGAACGGAACAGATGCAGACACTTTAATCGCCGTCTGACAATAACAAAATTATGAACTAAGAGCAACCAGCTCTAGGATACTCTCAACGCTGCTAGGACCTTCTTAGAGAAACATGAGGTCAAGAATATCACACACAGATTCGGGATCTTGAGGTAAATATGACATAGAGAAAAACCTAATCTATCTAACCAAAAGACTTCTATGGCGCTGTTATCATAATGCCAAAGATAACGAAAATCGTCATCCATTGGAGAAGGAAGTCACCAGGATGAAATCCAATATATTAGAGCAGTGTTTCTTAACCAGTGTTCGACCGAACCCCTGGGGTTCGGTGAGCCAGTGCCAGGGGTTCGGCAGAGGTCCTCTGAAATATATACAAATTCAGGGTCAGTGAGTGTGAGTGAAAAATCATTTGCTATTTTATTTTTATTTTTTGACTTTTATTTAATAAAATAGTTAACTGTAAGTTGTTCATGTATTCAATGTATTAATATTGTATAACATTTTGGTACAATTTTTTATTTCCTTTTGTTCCCATTAGTTAAAAAATTATTGTTCAAACTTGAGGGGTTGGGTGAGTGGTCATGGATTTCTCTTGGGGTTCGGCTCCCTTGAAAAGGTTAAGAACCACTGTATTAGAGAAACCAGAAGCTGGTTACAGTGGGGGCAAACATGTAATATCGGGGTGCGAAAGTTTACTGGCGTCGAGAGTGTTGGTTAGGGTCAAGTTAGGCTTTGTGAGGGTCAGTTAGGGGCAGGGTTAATGTCGTCATTAGCGTTTGCCCTATGCAAGTTGAAATAGACAAGTTTCAAGTTTAGACCTCAATGACCTCAAAGAACTGGACTAGGTAGCAAATTCCCAAGCCTGGGATGAGCAACAGAGAAAGCCCGGGAGCCCAACACTGTTCGTGTGCCGTACTAGGCACAGCAAGAGTACCGGGTAATGGTGTCCGTTGATCGAGTGTAAGCCCTTAGCCCTATTTGTATGACGAGTGAGCATGGAACATATTTAGGCCGGCAGGTTAAATGTCGGTCTTTGTGAATTAGAAGGCATATTTTTAATCGATTCTTTGCTCAATGGGCAGCTATAGCGTAATGAATGCAATAAAGGTATAATAGATATGCTGCTATTTAGGGGTTTCTGTTTGGTTCTGTACAGGTCTGGCAAGAAGGTTTTGACCCATTTGTAGCTTGTGCAGATCTCCCATAGTGACACCAAAGAGAAGTGAGTTATAATAGTCAAATCTACTGGAAAGTGGAAAAAATGCATTAACCAATAGAATGAAGAAAGCATGATGCAAAAATTATCTGACTCCTGCCATATCCCATAAGCATGGAATCAGGTTTCGGGGAGATGGTTGAATGGTAACACATTGGCACGAAGATCAGAAGGACGTGGGTTCAATACCTGCTAGCCCCACAAGGTTGACTCAGCCTTCCACTCCCTAGGGGCCACTGAAAAATTAGCAGCAGGACAGATGGGCGCCTTGCACGCTGTCATACAGTGAAATTCGACTTCTGTTAAACTTGTTATCATCTGTTACAACTACATCATGTAATCTTACTGCATACAACTACATCATGTAATCTTAGCGCTACTGAATGGCCACGGCTGTGAGCAGCGCTATATAAATTACTAATTACATTACATTACTTGCCAGTTTGAATTAATAAACGAATATTATTATTATTATTACGTGAAATTGTGCTGATCAGCATAATTCCTAAACACGGTTAGAAAATGACATAGTGGAGTCAAACACCAAATTCAGCACGATTAACAGGTAGACAGCCTTGAACAGCCTTAGGAAATATTATACCAATTTGTAAATATTTTGCCAGGATAAGTAAGTATGTCATCAATCATATCCTCCGTAGATGCCGTTTCTTCATTACCAGAACATTAATAACATCATTATTCTAAGACCCACATGTACGAAGACCTGCATATACGGCAAATAATTACGCATATACATGTGTATAGCATCCCATGTATTGCTTCCGGACAGGGTTCGCTCTTGTGGGAAGCAACGAACCTATCTTAACCCTAAGTGAAACTTTGATAACGCAGCAAGAAAGCTGCAGCAATCATATCAGTAATGTTAGTTATTTATAGCAAATATCGTGAGTGGGTAAATGGATGGATTGTTGGATGGATGGATATATGGAAGAAAGGTAGATGAGTTAATAGATGGATTCATGGAAGAGTGGGTGAGTAGGTGGAACAGACAGAAATAATCGTTATATATATGTATATATATAAATGTGTGTATATATATATATATATATATATATATATATATATATATATATAATATATAAAACGAGCCCTTTAATTTTTTCTGAAGCCAGTATATTCTATTACGCTTGCAGCCTTGATCGAGACAGTTTTAGTGTTTTATTGCCGGATCTCCTAGTTTTGTTCTCCATATGCTGTAAGCCTCAGCCGTAATGGCTGCAACACCGGTGGCAGCTACAGCAGTCTTTCTTGGAATTATATTTCAGTGGTATTCCATGACGCAGATTGATACCATTTTACGAATACTTGAAATTCTTTTTTCCATAATTCAATCTGTAGGTTTCATGAAATGAAACGAGCTTGATGCATACAATTATATTATATTTAAATTCAAAAAGACATAAGTTAAACTTTCGAAAACTAATAAGCAAGAAGACTAGGCCTAATTCTTGAAGAGCTTGTATGGTCTAGTAAAGTAAAGGTTAAGCCTCTGATGAAGAGGCACTACATAAATTTATATAGTACCTCTATAAGAGGCTCTAATAATAAATAATAATAATAATAATCTTTTCTTTATTAAGCGCCTGACAAACGCACTGCGCTGTACATTTACATGTTATGCAATTGAAATCTTAACTACTAACAGAACAGACAGCCATGTAATACAAATACATAATTATAAAAAAGAAAGAAAGGTAGATGGCCTCAAGGCCTATAATGCCTTTTAAGGCATTATAAGGCCTAAATTATTATCTATATAAATGTGATTACAATAACAAAGTAATTATTCGTATTTCTGCATATCTCTATCAACATTATTAACAGCGATCCATGCAGCAAATGTACAACATTACTCAATTACATTATTGCTGGGCATCACACTGACATACATCAGGGAGCTCTGTGCTCCAGTCTCAAGCCAACCGGGTTCACGAATGTTGCACCATGCTGTTCGTGGACAGGCCCGCTCTCGGGGGGGGGGCAAAAACCCAGGGGCCCGGCGACTTTTAGGGGCCCAGCAATCAACTTATTATGAAGAATATTATAATCATTTATAAAAAAGTAAAGTTTATGATTTATTCAGGACTTTTAAAATATAATATTTCAGACACTTAACTACAATAATTGCATATATAAATATAAGTTTGTATGGTTGAACCAGCACTATTATTATTTCATTTTGTTTTTAAAAAAAATTTTCTCATAAAGTCTAAGGATAGTTAGGGGCCCGTGACTGCTCTGTCTAGGGGCCCGGGATTTCTGTCGGCAGCCCTGTTCATGGAGATACGCAGGTGCCGTGCTTCTGAACATCAATTCGAGCCTATTGTACCTTCTCCTGTCTAGGACCTTCCTCTTAAGAGTGCTAAGATCTGGTCTTCTATTGCACATCAGTGCTGTTGCATTTATCTGTGTTCAGCAAACACTTTCAAGCTGTCTTAACCTTTTAACAACGAGCGTGTACTAAAATGTATGGGAAACCATAGGCAGCTTGTCATTAAAAGGTTAAAATGCACTAAAATCAGTTAGATAGTCAGAAGTGCAGTGCCTTTGTGACGTATTTAAAATGTGCTATGTTAAGTGTATAGATACTTACACAGATACATAGGAAATGTCAAACATGTCTGTATATTTATAAGAGCCCACACAAAGTTCAAAGGTCAACAAGCGATAGTAAAACAACAAAGATAACAATGAATTTATATCCAATTTTGCTTAATTGGATTTAGCTACCAGACATAAATTTTCAGGAGTTTTGCATAGTGGTTAACATCAAATGAACAATTGTCATTTCAACCTTGCTAATAGGTGTATCACTTTATGAGGCAGTTAAAAGGCATTATAGGCCTTGAGGCCATTCAATTTTCTGTGTTAACAATAACCATAGGCTATGACTGGGATACCTGAGTATTCGGCATTCCTTCAAAGTCGATCAATCTGTGTGGGTTAGTGGTATGCAAGCCTCAAAAGTTCCTCCCATGCATGCTGAAGTCTTAAGTGATACGAATGCTCCCGTTACAACGAATTCGTGTAAAATGGACCAGTCTGGCATAGATCCTGGTCTCATTCTGCGTCACCTCATTTGCCCAGATAGAACAGCTGCTATACTCGTGATTGCATTGTCATCGGGCGCTAAATAACTAACAACCTGGACTACAT
This sequence comes from Aporrectodea caliginosa, assembly GCA_020284085.1. Classification (NCBI taxonomy): domain Eukaryota; kingdom Metazoa; phylum Annelida; class Clitellata; order Crassiclitellata; family Lumbricidae; genus Aporrectodea; species Aporrectodea caliginosa. The sequence continues at coordinate 1,354,612 of JACEVL010000895.1, forward strand.
TACATTTCCGTCGTCATTAACATCATCAACGTGCCCTCGCACGCCGACAAATATGCGGCAAAATTTGAATTAAACTTACAGCTGCAGCACATAAACGACGGAAGTTCGCGGTTGTAGGTTTCGACATATTTGCATAAATGCTTTACGGAATAAATGACTGGTATAACGATTAGAATCTAATTTAATTCATTGTAGTTTTCATGCGGCCATCGCAAAAGTAAATAAGCAGACGGTTCACGAAATGTAGTCACCAACAAGAATAGCGCAAAAGCAATGGTGCATTAGGTAAACATTGACGATGGAAAAAGGAAATCGCACGGGGCATGGTATGGTCAAGCCGCGCCCACGGCGAAAGGTTACGCATAGGATCAATGACAGCGTGGACATTTAACAGCAGCGTGTCACGCGATTCACGTACGTATTTCAACAGGTGCAGTTTAGCTCTTTCCAGCTGTATGGGTATCAGCCGCCGACGGACGAAATGGGATAAATGGAATAAAGGGAAGAGGAGCGTCCGTCCGTCCGCTAAGGGGAGAAGAGGGAGAAGGATACGATGGATTATAGGTGACGCTCAAAAGACTGCGATGAATGGATAAGGCGCAAGAAAAAGCTCTTTTTATAGAGTTTCTCAGATGCTTACGTTCCAGTCGCCAACCGGTACCTGGTAAGAGAAAAGTGTTCATGTCTTTGTAGTAAGCTTATATCTGATGAAGTAGGGTAAGAGGGGAAAAGTTGTCATCTCCCTCGGATGCATCTGGCATGAACTGACCGGCCACAAGACGCACTTGTGACGGTTTCCAAATTTTCTCATTGTATAGGTGAAAGTGTGCTGTGTAGGTAGGAGGCCTCGCCTACACGTGTTTGCCATTTTTTTTTGGATTTTTATCTACAATATTATATTTTTCCTAGAGCCACTATAAATTAAGGGTATTGTCGAGAGACTAGCCTGGGACATATTGATTGCATTAGATTAATAGGTTAGTTGTTTTATGCAACTTGTTATCACATTTATTAAAAAATAAAATTTTTAAAGTATTTGAAATTAGGGTTATTAAACATTTTAAAGGTGTGCTCAGGTCTGTTAATCAACTGTTGTCTAAGTAACTAAATATTTAGAAACATTCCAACACATCATACTTAAAAAATTATTGGAAAACAAGGATACTTACTTTAGTGGCTTAGATTAAGGCAAATACTTGCAATAGATGTATGGCTATTATAATCTATGCATCACTCTTTCCTTTGCTATCAATTTAAAATTTTATTTTGCAATTGTTTCAGACAAAAAAATAGATTAAAAAAATTAGAATGATTCGATTTGTATTTAAAGCTTTATGATATCATTTCAGGCAGACTTAATTTTGCTTTTCAGCTTCAATATTGAATTTTTACACTATTGCTTTTGCTTCAAAAGCAGAGGTGTGAGTTTTGCTTGAAAATTGATGTGTTTTTATTGACCGACATCTTATTTGAATCATTTGGATTAATTAAGTAATATACTGCATGAAAATGACAGATGTTTGAAGGGCAATGGTATGACAGCATATTATCAGATTTGATCACATTGGGAGATTTATATGATATTGGCAGATATGTAGGGAAAAGGTGAATTAGAAATATTGTATAGAAATCAGTGTTTATTGCATCATAGTTATGCAGGATTGCCTTCTTATTCTGGCTTTATTTTAAATTCGAAGTTAGCTGAAGGGTTTTGGTTTTTAAAAAATTAGCAATATTTTGTAGGGCATCTTTAATATGGTACTTTATATATTATATGTGGTGCAATAGAAGTCACTTGCCAAGGTGTAATTTCTAGATTTTTGTGGATTTAAGAATATGGTGTGTTGATCGTTTTAAATTTTTTTAGTTGTTATAGTTTTGCAATGGTTTAAATTGTGAGTAACGTATATCGAGGTTCTTTGAGGGCTTTATAAATATAGTATCAAGAGGAACAGATATGTACATATCCATGCATACATAGGCACACGCACATTAATGCATATCATACATAAATACATAGATATACATAGTTTGGAACCTCCTGCTTCATTATTGGACAAATACTGATAATGATATAATGTGGGTGAGGGCATGGATAAAAATTTAATTTCACCCTCAGGCTATTACTTCATTACAACACTACTTGATATGGCTTCCAAGGTTGCATTACAACAGAGTTCCAGTATACATATGGACATCCTGATACATGTGTACTTAATCTGCATGCATATAATTATAAAGACTAAAGACACATACTAAATTATCGAGTTTTGCTTGGTACTGAAAAAATCAGAAATCACATCAAGATTAAAGTTTACACGAGTTGCTTGAATGCTATTTTCTTTTTCATCTTTAAACCCTGGCGCTCACATTCGGCAACTTAACTTGTTTGATCGATTTCTGAAATGCCAATGAACTCCAGAACGCAGCCATTCTGTTGTTCCGCTAATAATAGATGAAGCTGTTGTTTTAATATTGTTATTTTGTATGTTTTTCTTGTTAAAGACGTACACGGATATCTTAAGGAAATTACAAAGGCTTATCTGTTTCTCTTTGTGTGTCTATAACTCTGTGTGCTTTTGTCTCTGTTTAGGAATGTACGTGTATGTGTGCCTGGTGTGGCTTTAATTAGATATATAGGTGTGAAGGTTGGGTATTCCTGTACGAGGCTCCACACTAGCCATATGTTGCGCTTCTTCCCACAGATGTTCAAGTCCTGTTTGATGCAGTGGTTGCCGCTTTTTTTTTTGTCGTGTTTCGTGCGAGTGCAAATAAGCAGTTTCTTCTGCAATACGACGTCCATTCACACGAGGGTGATAACAATAATAATTATGTCAACGGCTGCTGTGACGGTGGTGGTGCTGAGAAGGACCCGGAAGGTGTCGGGAAGCTCCGTAGCTTAGATGTACCAGTGGATGATGGTGCTGGAAATGAGACATGATTAATGCTAAGAATGCCGGTCACTGAAAACTGGAGCAAGGCTGTGGCGTTCGTGGAATTTAGATGTTTGTGGAAACGGGACCAGAATAGTTGCGGTCATTTGTTAAATTTCAATTTTCTTGTAGAGAATACTCCAGTGCCCTGAAACATCTTTTTAACATCACAGCAGTGTTTCTCATCTGCGGGCGAGTTTTACTGATGGGAGTTTCTTAATGTTATAATTGTAACAAAGGTTGTTATAGTATTATAATTGGATATATATATATATATCCAATTATAATACTATAACAATATATATATATATACACACAAACAAACGAGGCAACACACACGCACATCTATATTTATATATACGCCTCTGATTCAAGTATTGATTTCTTGCACGTAACCTCATACATAAATCTCGCTCATATCATGTAAAGTTGACCCATTTTTTCATTTGAAATATCTTCTCTCATCTAAAAAGGTTTGTCACAAAAAAGGACCTGCTTCTGTCCTCGAAGAGAGAGACCACTTTTTATCATCTGGAAAAGACCTGTTTTCTGTCATCTAAAAAGACTGATTTCTAGTCCACTTGAGACCTAATATATCCAACTTTAAGTCCCCTACAAACTTAATTGTCTAACTTATGTTCAGTTCCTGTTGTGCTAGCCTTCTTAAACTATTCCCAATTGTAACTGAATGCGGATTTGGTTTAATGCGTTTTTAATAACCCCAGTGCTTGTTTAATTAAGTTCCAACCCTGGCCACTTATAATTTTGTTGTTCATTGACCTGTAACAGTAACAGGGTAAGACTGTAATTTATGGGTGGCCTTTGCATGTAGTGATTCCCGATCGGTGTAGGTGCAGTAATAGGGTAAAGACTGCAATTTACGACTGGCCTTTCTTTGCTTGTTGTAATTCCTGGTCAGTGTAGGCGGCTGAAGTGAATGTTCGTCATTTATGACCATTCTGACTGGTCTGGGAATCTTGTAATCACTTATGTCTTGATCCTTAGGCTGGAATCCCACTATCAGTCTTAGCCATTCGTTTAAGAGGTCAGGCCTTACTCATGTTCTTGGAGGAAGTTCCCTGGTAAGTACACTGAAAGATCACAAACTATTTGCGGTAATAAAATATTTGTCTATTCTTGTATTGCCCATAACCAGATGAGGTAATTACAAGCGGAAAACGAGCCTGGATTTAGGAAGGGCTTGGCTACATTAAATATGGCGTACCCACCCATTTTAAAATGGGCTGGAGTTAACATAAAAATCCACAAACTTGTTGATGCGGTTTATTGTGAACATTGTGGTACAGGTATGTTCTCATAATCCTTGTAGAAAGGCTTGGATTTGAGATTGTAAATACTAAAATTTAAGATATTGAAAGTGCTGTTTTTTTTATAATAAACTCTTCTCTGATCAACATGTCATCAATAAACTCGGCAACTACAGTAGTGCCAGTCCCAAACCCTGGAAAAAGGAGGATGGCAACGTCAATGACCCTGCAGTACCTATAGAAGGTGAGTAGTCCCTTAAGTAGGCCTGAGACAGCCATTCCTATGAAGTGTTAGGGACTTCATTTTCGTAGCCTCGGTTTATTAGGGCTGGTGGCCAGTCCTCTCCCTCACCATCTCATCTTCCCACAATGGTATATGCTCGGTGTACTCATTATAGCTGAGTTGGCTAGGGGTGCAGATGGAGCAGAAATCTCAAACCAAATTTCTGCCCTGGTGGGAATTTGAACCCCTGTGACTGAGAGTGACAGTCAAGCACGCTAACCACTACACCATCCAGCACCTATAAGATGTCGTTAAACAGGGGAACTACTGTGTGATCCACAGTTGATGTGAAGTGAAACCACAAAAGACCAGTTCAAGGCAGATGAGTTCAACTGGGTTATTGGGTCATGGGAAAATCCGATCCATGTTTCTTTACGTTTCTTCTTTTCTTTCACTGGTTCTTTGTCTCTGTCCGTCCGTCTGTCTGTCTCTTTTGATCAGTCTCGTTTGTTCATTTTATGCCTGTCTTTAAAACTGGATTTCGACCACTCTTTCCAGCCTGTTGCTACTGTGCTCTAGCGGTGCCTGTTGCTGTTTTGTGTGATTGCGAGTCCTATGATGATATGAAAATGTCATGTAAATCCCTCAAATTGCCAGACGGAATATGGGTCAGGGAAATCAGCTTATTGGCTGGCACTTAATCAAATAAAAATTGCCAAGTGCCTGGTTTCAGTTTCAGTGATATCTGGCCATCACACGCTATGCACATGTCTAGCAGATGCAGCACTTTTCGGTTGGATTCATCAAGTCGTGCAGTTTAAATATAGGTATCCGGACATTTCCCCTTGGACATTCCCTCCGAACAGTAAGTAGGTAACTCTACCATTGTCCATGACAACTGTCATTAATCCAACTTCCATTGATGCAAAGACCTTTTTTCATCAATCCAATTTCTATTTAAGCAAAGAATTTCTTTCATCAATCCAGCTTCTATTTAAGGAAAAGAATTTCTTTCATCAATCCAACTTCTATTTAAGGAAAAGAATTTCTTTCATTGATCCAGCTTCTATTAAAGTAAAGAATTTTTTTCATCAGTCCAACTTCGGGGGGGAATGTCTGGGAGGGGGAATGTCCTAGACCCGTAAATATCTTATGAGAATGCATGTATGCCCTCTGTGCATATTAAATCTTTGCATTGTCAAAAAATTCTTTTAATATGTGGATCATAGTTTACAAAACGTTGAATGCTGGCTGACCACAATATCTAAAATCAGGCCTTGTTCCCAAGACATATTTATATTGGTTTGCCTTTTTCTGGTAATTTCTAAAACTAGAACTGTTCATGGTGAATGAGCTTTATCTGTTGCTCGGCCTAGATTTCCTACTCTCTGTGTGTCTGTCTGCCTGTCTCTGTTTCAATTTATGTGGGTTTTTAAAGCCTTGTGGATCATTTCTACCTTGGGCGAAAAATGAATAATGATAATATTTAGATAGGGGCTTTTTACACTTTTGAATGGCACCGTCAGACGTCAATTTTCCGTGGTGGGACAATAGATGTAATGTGTCAAGTTCAAAGGTTTCAAAACTCTTGTCCTGTGGAACTGATTTGTTTAATGCCTTTGAAGTGGTTAAATGAACACCAGCAAAAACTTATTAAAATGTTGTCTTGGAAGCCGCAGCAATTGGTGCATTTAACGAGCTTCTGTTAAACAGAGATCACAGTGAAAAGCTTATTTAAATGTGAGATCCATGTTTCCAACCGTTTCGAATTGAATTTAGTTGTTTAAGTTGCTCATGCATATTCATTAGCTCTAGTTCTGACTTGTTGAACAGACCATGACACAGATTGGTATATATTTGAAATATATATATTGATATATTAAGACATTCATCTGGTGACTTTTCACTGAATGGAATGTACCGGTAATTGAACTGAAACTGGCCTTAGGGTTAAGCTTTAATAGCCCCGGATCACCCTCCCACTGGGTCGAAAGAGTGAGCCTAGCAGGAAAACTTTGAAAATATCGTTTTCTTTCTGTTAGGTCAAGCGTGAATAGTGGTCCGGCCAAGACAGGTCACCAAGTGCAGTTTCTAAAATTCTTAAGCTCCAATGAATAAATCTCACTGTAAAGTTTAATGTAGATCAAAAACACAGGTGTTGCTCGTTAAGCCGAGCTGCACTCTTCAGTTGCCCGGTCAACTGCATGGTTTTAATATTTGCATCTAATTAAGCTTCGTTAGCTGGATACGTTAATAAGAGAATTATTGTTTTTTAAAAGGCGACAGATGTTCGTACTTTGTGCGCGGAGTTTAGTTTGTTTATTTATGAAATTGTTTTATCTAAACTTTCTTTGTTGCTGGCATTTGTTCAGAATGAAACAATCAGCGTCATTAGAGGCTATAGGACACATTAGACACGCAGAGTTTTTGCATGAGTGATATCAATGGTATTGTAACGTATGTGTAAATGAGGTAACTGGGAATAATTCCAATGGGTATGGTCAGGTAAGAGTAAGGTAATCCTGCTCTTAATGGGTTCCTTTATAAAAGGAGCTTCATCCTGGCTTATATAGTTTTCTAAAGGAGCCTACATGTATATATTCATGGTGAAAGAGCTTTGCTTGAACTTGATGTTTGCATTCAGAGGTTTTAATTGTATATGCAATGATAGTGACCATAGTTCCTGGATGGATGGATGGATGGATGGATGGATGTGGATGATGATGGATGTGGATGGATGGATGTTTGATGGATGGATGGATGGATGGATGGATGTGGATAGATGGATTGATGCATGAATAGATGGATGGAAGGGAACGTGAATGAATGGATGGATAGCTGAATGGACGGACGGACCAATAGATGTGTGAATGGATGAGTGTATGGATGATGCAAATAGATGGATAGATGAATGGATGAGCTTGTGAATGGATGGATTGATGGATACCATAGTTGTTAAAAACGGTCAAATCAAAATAAAAAACGGAAAAAAACGTCGTTTTATTGAAAAAAATATAAACGGAAAAAAACGAGAAAAAACGGAAAAGAAAATAATTTGACTTTTCTACATCTTTTAATGCATTTTAAAATTAAAACCCTTTTTTACACAATTTAATTTTAATCAGCGAATAATATAACTTTATTAGTAAACACCAAGTAGGCTAGCAGTAATCTACAACAATTATTCTCTTTTTCATAAGTTGGCTTAAAAGAATTGAGAAATTACAATTTTTGAAATCTTTTCAAATTTAAATTGTATACATAAGTCCACATAAATCCATGCTGCTGACATAAGCAATTAAAAACTAAACGTTGTAAGTATAGAATGTAGCCTACTTAATTAAAAATTGCAGGTCTACTTACAATTCTGACTTATATAAGAACTTGATATGGAGTAATATCCATCAGTTTATCAGTCAACCAGAGATTACGGAGTACAAAGACAACATTTCGCATTTTGGATAACTTAGAAATTCAAAAACTTTTATAAATTTTATTTCCTGTACAGTTGTTTATTTCTCAACTGATGACACTAAATAGTGACGTAAATTAGATGAATCCTTGAAAGGACGGAGACAAAGTAAGGGATATCAGACAAAATTAAACAAATAGTAACAGACAGTTAATAAATAAATAAAGTTACATATAAAAAATAAAAAACGGAAAAAAACGAGACGAGAAATAAAAAACGAAAAAACCGTAAAAAACGAAAAAAACGTTTTTTACAACTATGATGGATACCCACTGTAGTAGCTGGGAATCAGTGCCAGAGCTGAACAGTAAGATATTCATTGCAACACAATTGAAGAACTGTTTGAGCAATTCAGTGTTCAAGAGAAAACAAGCTGTAGAAAACAGCATTTCCCTTAGATCGAAAATTGAGTGCATGCATTTCTGAACTTGCTTCACGGAATCATTTATTTTGCAAGACTGAATATTGCATGTTATTTCAGGAGTGCAGCGTGCAGCCACAAAAGTGTTGTGAGACCGCACAGCTTAGAGGGCACAGTGATCAAAAGCCTAAGCTTTGCAGCCCGATCAAAGAATTGGACAACCTTCTCTTTCTTTATAATATATCATCATCATCATCAGTTCCTGACGCCAGCCATTGGTGGCAATATATGCGCATAAATGATCTGCATTTTTTGGGTCAATTGCAAGTCCAGTGCTACCCTTTTTTTTGTATTATGCATATTTTGTTTATATATAGAAGACATGAAGCTAATTAGAGGAATCAGACCAACACAGAACATCTAGTTTGATACCAAGAAAGTGACAGACGATGAAAAGAAAAAAACTGAAAGAGCTGAAATATAGAAACCCTGTCTATATACAGTACCTACCATGTCCTTTTTATAACATCGCTCATTTTAACCTGAGTTCTGTTATAACACTGTCAGGGGCAAAAGACTCCATTATATTTCGGTTTTAGAACTCTGTGGCAACCTTTTTATGACTTGGCTTCCTAAATCAACATCATAAGGAGTGTAAAATTTTACTTCAACAGTTCAACAATGAATTTCACAAGAAACGCCCAATCTATTGGTTAAGGCTGACACGTTTTCTACAAGTCTTTATTAGTGTCAAACAGCAGGAGATGATTGTTATCCACACTGATGCCAGAGAGCGCTGAAAAATTAGGTCACCATGTCATGCTACCTTGGTTTCTTTGTGGTAACGAATTGTCTGCCACCAATTAGTCACCCGTCTGCCTACCACTTTGGTTACCCTGTGCCAGTTCTCACCCGGTTTTAAACCCCATTGCAGAACATTGTCCAGAGCTTTAAGAGGCACTTAAAAGGCGCTAGTTAAATATACGGATACATACATCATGCATACATAAATATCTGCATACTTGTGTGTATGTATATATATATATATTATATATATATGCATATACATAGTGTTAAGTCTCTTTACCTTTTGGGAGGGGTAGCCAAAGGGTCTGGCAACTCCAAGCAATGTCAGTTCCTTGGAATAATATTTTCAGCACTGATAAAACAACAAGAAATAATTAATAATAAGAAATAATTATGTTATTTTACCATAATGACTTATTTCTTGGTGTCATAGATTGCCATATGTCATTACCATATATACTGACATCTTTCTTGTGGTTATATTGCCATATGTCATTACCGTATGCAATGACACTTGTGAATTTTGTCGTTACTATAATATAATGACATATTTCTCGTGGCTATATTGGCATTATGTTGAAATGAATATGCCAGTCTATACCTTAACTTAAAGCAGTGCTTCCCAAAGTGGTGGTCTGCGGAAAGAAACTGGTCAAATTGACTCAGAATCAAGAAACGACTATTCTATTTTTTATAACAGAAAACACGTATTAGACTAGCATTTAAAGTGCAATAGAGTCACAGAATTGGCTAAACATGCATTTAAATCAATTTTTAGTACATATTTGAGGAATTTATTTTAGGTGATCGAAAAGATAAATAGTTAATAAATTAGGCACTGTTCCTCCTGCAGTGGGAAAATTCCTGCCGGTCCATGACTCTGAAAAGTTTGGGAAGCACTGCCTTACGCCTTACAGCACATCATGCTACCTCACCGAACTCACCACCTGTTGACTTAAGTCACCTGACCTCTTCCTATGTAACCTTATCTTAACTTACCTTCTATGACCTTACCTGAACTCCCATTGTCTTACCATACCGTACCTTCACTCACCTTCTATTATCGTTCCTTACCTTTCTGTCGCAGCTAGTATTTCTTCGTGCTGTCAGCATATCGCCTGGTTTGCCTCCGGTTTTTCTAGGGTCCGTAGAGCCTATCGGGAGTAGCAGGCAGATAACTAACCACTTGCTCAGAAGAAGCAGGTAAATCCCGCAGAAGATACCATCAGTCAAATCATTGCCCCTGCCTCCTCCTCCTCCTTTTCCTGCTCCTCCTCCGTGTGCTCCTCCCCAACAACTTGTCCTTATGGTCTGTGTACTTGAATCTTGCATTGGTTTGTTCCACGCTTCTTAGACTTTGCTTATATAAGATAAGATAAACGGATCAGAAGCGTTCCTTCTGGCTGAGCTCCTATTTTCTCGCATTAGCGCCTTCGTTTTCTAGGCCTCGGCCTATGTGCTGAGTGACCAGTTGTCGATTACCTTGTACGTGGTACGAAATGAATTATAATTGTTTAGAATAGGCATCATCCGTAGAAGAATATTTATAGAGTGTGCAGTTGAAGAAAAGTCTTAATACAACCATGCTGAGTCACTGAGAATCTGAAATATTAATGATGTATTAATACTCCAGAGTGCTGTTTGGCAGCTGGTTATATTAAAGAATATACTTACTTACTATCTACTAAGGAAGCAAGTAAGTAAGTAGCCTTTATTTGTATCTGACAAGTGTGCATATGTTTCACATGAGATAAAACACGTAAATAGATTATAACATGAGCAAAAATATAATCGACGATCTTGCACAACTAAATTTGCAAAACTCCTTCAGAACACTTAACTTCAAGCATCGAATAGGACAAACAGCACACTCTGAAGTTATGTGGAAACTGGCTTTGTTGGCGCAAAGCAAACTTGCATAGGTTATGTATGAGTAGCTTGTGCAGTGTAAAGCATGACTTTTTGGTACAAAGCAAGTTTGCTTAGGTTATGTGTAAATAGCTTTTGCAGTGTAAAGCATACCTTTGTGGTACAAAGCAAGCTTGCTTAGGTTGTATATAAATAGCTTTTGCAGTGTAAAGCAGAATTATCCTATGCTTAAGTAAGTCTGTGAACGATCGATTTATCCGATGTTACTGATGACAAACAAGTCTTCCATCTGTGGAAGCATCTTTCCCACGGTCATCTCCTCCAGGTCGCATTGCTCCAGTTCTGGCGTCAGGTCCACGTCAATCGGCTGACCTGATATCCCAGACGACTACTTCCATTTCCTCCCCGTGTGGAGCGGGGTAGGAGCGGGGTCTTTAATGCCCACCCACCCACACCCGTTATCTTTTGTCGACCGTTTCGAAATGGCCTTGTTGCCCGTAATGTTCTTCGCAGGATTAGGTCAAGGGTTCAATCGCTTTTAGGTTGTTGTGACATCATTGTTAATTTCCCTTTTCCAACATAAGCTGTGCGATGTGGATGGTCGATGTTATCTTCAAACCTTCTGACACGCAACCTATTCTCGACGTTATTCCTACTGATCTTCTTAAGCAGTGGCCTCAGTCACGTTAAGTTCACATCCACTGTCAATCTGTGCGGCATTGAACGATGTTTTTACCTCTGCTTGAACACCACCATGGCACGCTGTATGTGTTTGCGTGTTTTTTGTGTTATGTATATAAAATGCACGTATATGTGTATGTCTAATATGTGTATGTTTTTGTATGTTTTGTTTGTATGTATTAGTTGCTGTTTAACTACACTGTGGGGGCCCGATAGCGCATTGGATAACACACTGGCATAGAGAGCGAGAGGTACCGAGTTCGAGTCCCGTAGGGCGGACATGCTTTGGAGGCTGCTATTAGCAGTTGTATTGCAGACTGTCTGTTCTGTTAGTAGCTAAGATTGTTTCAATTGCATAACATGTAAATGTACAGCGCAGTGCGTTTATCAGGCGCTTAATTAAGGAAAAGCTTTATCCAACTCAGTGTGAACTGAAGTTGTGTGTATGTGTTTGTATGTACAATTTGTAAATTGTACATAATATACACATACATTTTCATCATGCATACATACTTACATTGGGCTGACTGATACTGCTAAATGCTTTGCAATGCTGTTCATTAGGTCTTGCATTCACCGTTTTCTACTCATTACAACAGATCTATTTCTCAGCCGCAGCTGCTTTCTCTTTCCAACCCTTATATTATAATATAAGATGCACACTCACTCTATGGAATATCGTAAATACGTGTAGCAAGGTCAGAGGCTCTTTTAGGTCAGTCAAGGAGGCTAAGGTACAAAAGAGAAATTAGAGTACCTCCTCTGGCTTTAACTGAATGGCCCAGACGTTCTTGTGCATCTTTCTCATACCAGGAGCCAGCCAAGAACAAAAGTAGGCAAGCAAGAAGTATCCAGTTTCATCTGAGTGACCCTGTAACTTCAATATATCTGCATACCGTTTGTTGTAATTACAACTACTGTTTACCCCTTTACGGTTAGGGGAACTTGTCAGTTTGAAATAATAAAGAAGAATATTATTATTATATATGAGCTCCATGTGGGCAAGGTTATAGTTGAGTTTTGCAAGTATCTATAGCTCTCTGATATCCATGCTTGTTGGGCCCACACTGGGCATATGGAAGAGCACCAGTTGATACCACTGGCATGAAGTGAGTCCGCTGTGGGCCAGCAGCGGTTCTGAATGGTGTGTGTAACTTCCCCATGTGGTCCTGTGAGTCTTACAACAGCAGTGCAACAACTCTTCTATGGTTGCTTTGGATGGAAAAGTGAGAGAACAGCCTCATAAGCTATTCCCAATCAGCAGCCCTCGGAGTGTTAAGTGTTAGCAGATTCCTTATCAGCTTCGGCATTCGAAGCCAGGTGGACAAGTCCTCCTCACCCTTGTCACCTGAGAAGAGGACCCACAAACAGTGTGCGGTCGGTGTACTCATTTTATAGAGTTCAGTAGTTCACTTGATGCACAGATGGTATATTGAAATATGGCGACGATTTAAACCCCCAGCCTGTGGGATTCACCATCCAGCATACCAACCAGTGGATGATAATTCAACCAATTGCATTAGTAAACGCTAACCAGACAACCACATTGGCCCACAGCATACCAATGGTATCAACTGGTGCTCTTCCATATGCCCAGTGTGGGCCCAACAAGCATGGATATCAGAGAGCTATAGATACTTGCAAAACTTAACTATAACCTTGCCCACATGGAGCTCATATATATAGTAATAATATTCTTCTTTATTATTTCAAACTGACAAGTATGCAGTACAATTACCAGTAGTATAAACATGATCAAAAGTTATTACAGGAGTCGAATTGCTTGTATGGCAGCCATGCAAGACGCCCATACCTACTGCTCATTTTACCAACGCCATTAGCGAATTTTTGCTGGGTGGACCTTTGGAAGATGCAGGAAGCCATCTCACTTCCTAAATTTGTTCAGTGGCTACGCCCCTGTGGTCTTTCATATGCCCAATGTGGGCCCAATGTAAGCATAGATGACAGTTATAGCTATAGATCAGATACTTGCAAAACTCACAACTATAACCTTGCCATGACATAGGTGAAGGATTTCCAGAGTCCCTACGCAGCGGCTTGATGTGGATTCGAACATGCAACCCATATGTGACACCGAACATACACAGGGACCATATGGGACCTGTCCATATGTGACGCTTATAGGAAATATGTGGACCAGTCCAATACTGACACACTGCGAATCGAATCCCAGTTTGCAGCGGTTAAATCGTGGCCCATTACCACTCGGCCAAGGTAATTCGTCGGAGGCGCAGCTGAGCGCGAAAGAAGGACTTGATCTTACCAGGGAAGAATTGATTCACGACTGTTTAAACGGGTCGGACGCCGGGCGTACCAACTTTCGCCCGCAGCCTGAGCTGTGTTTACGGGAGAGAAAACAAAGTAAAGCACAGCGGAGAACGATTTCTGAAATTAAAATAGCCGAGTCAAGTATAGGAAGAAAGCTTTGAGAGGGGGAGGAGGAAACTTAAGAGGCTGTACGGTCGGTCGGTCGATCGGTCGGTAGGAAGGCGGCCAGGTGAGAGAGGCGCCTACTAAGCCGATGTGGGGTCGTTCCAGATGCTATATGCCAAGTATCACAGCGTTGGCTGTGTGTGTTGGCGCTTCTGGCCCGGCAAATGTTGATATCTATGAGTAGAACCACGACGGGAGAGCAATAAGGCTGTCCGTGTTAGGCTCACGTCCTCAGACTGCCATGGATTCCTGTAAAAAAATTAACACAGGTTGGTATGCTCCCGGTTTTTTGTTATCGATTGGATTATATAGGCGGAGTTGCTTCTTAGAATTGGCGTTGTGTTGGGATGTTAGAGTTTAAAATCATCAGGTGTTTGTATATACCAGTTTAAAGTCAGCACATGTGAGTGTTCCAGTTGTAAATTAACACATTTGGGCAAATATAGGCCTATAGTAAAAGCTAGATTTTAATCTTGCAAATTATTGTGTATCTAGTTTGTTCCAGTTTGAAATCAATGCATTTCAGTATGTAACTGTGATGCTATAGGTTGGTATGTTTTTATCTAAGGTGGTATAGGTATTTTGATTGGTATCTTGCAGTGGAAATTCACCACAGGTTGTTCCAGTTTTAAAATGACTTATGGATTTTCAAATGTACCAGTTTAAACTATCAAAGGTACCTATGTTAAGTTTAAATTTGACATTGTTTCAGTTTAAGGTGTAGGCTATAATATAATTCCATCTTCTTGTTAAACAGTTTCAACTGGGACATAACATACAAGCCTGTTTTATTTTTAAGCTGTCGTTTAATGTCACGCTGCTGGGTACATTACTTTTAAACTGGAATATGCTACACCAGATTCTAACTGTTAAGTGGACCATATATGTAGAATTTAAATAGATGAAGCCACAGCTATGTGAATTTAAAACTGTAGGTAGAAATGGTTTGTGCATTCTCATTGAGAAAATGAAGAATGGAAAGCTTGACTGCTTTGAAGGAATTTCAAATGTTAGTGGGTCACTTTTGATATATACCTTGGCTTTTCATTAAGCGAGAATGGAGGGAGGTTGGGAAGGAGTCCTGCTATAGGTACCGGGTGTGATCTTTGATGTATAAATTTTATATTTAACTTTGATGTCTAACTTTTGTAACAATTCAGTGTTAATGTATGTTTCATTGTGTTGCTGATGGTTTGCAGTGCTTTGTTGAGACGGACCATTTTGTTTGATCTTTTGTCACCCTTCACCTAAATGGATTAATGCACTTAGCTTTTTCACTGGTTTTCCTAGCACCTGGGGTTGTGACAGAGGGGGCTAATCACCCTGCCTTTGTTCAATGGTATTTAACACATCCTGTGTTTGAAGTCCCCCAGCTCCTCTGCATTCCTTCACTGTAAAAATCAGGTGATATGTCAGGTACTTGTAGTAACATATGTACCTGATTATATCTGGATACATACTATATAGTGCCTCTAAGTACAATGTTAATTTATATTTTATTAATATTAATACTGGTAGCATTGAATTGATATGCTATGACAAAAAAGTTAGAAGTTAATTATTATTTATTTACTATTTATTTGTAATATATTCCAGCCTATTTTAAACTACAAACTTCTATGAAAGTAAAAATGTGTGATAATTCTTTTGGGGGTGAGGGGGCTTGGTATGAGTTGGCTAGTTGAGGGCAGTTTTTTTAGATTTTTAATACGTGTATTAAGATCATTATTTAATGTGATTGATTTTTAAGGATTTTTGTAAATACTATTAGGATTAATTTTATTATTACAATGTAAATTATTATGAAGTGATTATTTTTATGTTTGAAATAATTATAATGTAATACAGATGGAAATTGATGTAGCACTAGTTCAGGGAATTGCCTTCGCTGCACTTGTAACCAAACAACTCTGAGCACTTGCATTTACAATATTATTACAGTTTTGCGACATGACAGGTGATTGGTTTAAGCGCTTGTCTTATAATAGAGAGTACAGGTTCGAGTCTCCCCTCAGAGGGGTTCCTGTGTAGGGACCTTGAGCAAGTCCTTCACTACAAGTGCTCAGTGCCAGCAATTGATGCTTATCATTAGATAGTGGCACTTAATAAATGAATAATAATAATAATAATAATAATAATAATAATAATAATAATAATAATAATAATAATAATATCACTTTTGATCAGCATAATGGGGAATAACCTTTGACACAGTAATAGTTTCTTAAGCCTGAGGGATAATACCTCGGGCGAAAAATAAAAATAATAATAATAATAATAATAATAATAATAATAATAATAATAATAATACAACATCGGTTCATAATCCAAAGAGATTGTTTTCAGGTTCAACAATGAAACGAATGGTTGATATGTATAATTCATTGTTCTGTATGTAGGCCTACTACTGCACAAGCATCACATTGTACATTACTGCACCCTGGTACATTTTCTACTGGTTTTGATTCATACTTTGACGGTCAGTGTCACTGTATATAAAAATAGTAATAAGAAAGGGGTGACCCTGCAAGTGGAACGATATTGTTCCTTTTGGGTTTACCCTTTGACACCATGAACTACTGCAACAAATGAACATGGACTTGTATTTGGTGATCAGTAAAGCTTATGAATTGAATTGAATGTAGGGTAAAGAAGTCATTAGTTACTTGGTAACCCAGTATGAACTGAAGTTCCAGCCATAAAACTTATCCCTGACTGAGCTGTGTATTTGGTGATCAATAAAGTTATGAATTGAATTGAATGTATGGTAAAAAGGCTGAATAAGTCATTAGTTACTTGGTAACCCAGTGTGTGAAGTGAAGTTCCAACCATAAAACTGAGCTGTGTAAGTTGGAGATTTTCCCTGCGTGAGAGATAACAAAGAGGTCTGTGACCTTGTAGTTGTAATCGTCGTAATTACTATTTTTTAAATTATCATTTTATTATTGTAGTCATTCACGTATTATCACATCCAGGATATCCTCTGAAGGCACCACATGACTGAGTAATTTGTTTAATTGTAATAGTGGGACAGATAAAATCGACAAGTGTTTGCTTAAAGAAATATGCACGGACATCATCATCATCGTGAGTTGTCTAATTTTTCTAATTGCGCAATTGACGTTTAAGAGCTATTAATTTCTGTTGTGTTTCACTGGGACTGGCTGCGTGGCATGGAAGGTAGTTAGCGTGATGGTATGGTAGTGGTAGTAGTGGTATCTAGTGGTTAGAAACATACAGTGGTTAAATTGCTCATCCTCAGATGTGGCGGATCTGCAAGTTTTTGCAAATGTGAAACCTAACCATATAATGCGGAATTTCTACCTGATACTCTCTATAGTCACAATTCAAATAAAACATTAGATGCATGAAACATGGTGAATAACGTAGATTATTATAGCCAAAAGCACATTTAGGTGACCAGTCTCCACTTTTAGGTAACGGATAATAATAATAATAATTACGACAATTTATATGGCGCCGTAACACATTTAGGTGACCAGTCTCCACTTAGAGGTAACGGATCTTATAGTTAAGATGATGGATCTCAAATCAGAGGGACCGAATCTCGGATCTAGTAGGATCCAGTTGAATTTAACCACTGGCAATATGATTATGGTGTCCAGCTACATCTTTTTGCTACCTCAAAACTTGTCTTTATTCTCGCGACTTTTGCACTGGGAGCGCCTCTGATTGGTGTGCACTGTGAGAGGCGCTTTATAAATCTTTAAATACAATATAATACAATACAATTTTTATTTGACCTCTGAGCATGGAAAATTTTGCAACCCACTGTTAAGTAAACTGCTTATTTCCTGTTCTTCGATGTCTGAGCTGGCAAAGGACAAATCCCAAAGTCCTGCACACACGGGGCCAAGGTCCTGCATACATGGGGGCCAGTGCATCACAGGGTTTGCTGTAACTTCCCAGTTTTAGACAGCACCAAATGATAATGCTTTGTGACGGCATAACTTGCTCAGGGTCGTTGTATAGAGTCGGTTGAGCAGGGTCAAACCCTCAACCTTTCAATTACAGGCCCAGTGTGCTAACCAAATAGACCACAATGATGAGTGCCTCAAATAGAGGTGCTATATAAATCTCTTATTATAGTTACAGTTGTCCAGCCCTGTAGCCTAGAAGGATAGGTTTTGAGGTTGTTAGATTGACGTTGTCTTACATGCGCTTCAGCCAAATTATCCAATTACTCCTTGACCACTTCTTCAAGAACAAATGTTGATATAGAAGAAGTAGAATTGTCCAGTAAGCTGGTCCTGAGGCAACTATGGGTATGAAGTGTTGGCAACTTCATTTTTCTTAGCCTCGGCATATGACGGTGAGTGGTCAGTCTTGTCTGTGGCTGTCTCATCTTCCCACCAACAGTGTACAGTCAGTGTGCTCATTTTATAGCTGATTTCGCTAGGGGGCGCAAGTAGAGCTGAAATCTCAAACAGATTTCTGCCGTGGTGGGGATTTGAAATCATGACCTCTCGATTGACAGACCAGCACGCTAATTCATGAGTGTATTTAGGGGGTTTATGGGTTCAACCCTCCCCGAAATAAATTATTGCCAAAAAGCACTTAACTTTTCAAAACTGACCCTTTACTCTGCAGTTTCCCATGTCCAATGGAAACACCCCCCCAATGGAAACCCCGAAATTGTTTCCTGGCTATGCCCTTGCACTAATCACTAGACTGTTCTGAACCCTAATGCTGATAAAGGGACTGGAATAAAAAGCAAAATGTCAAATAATTAATAAAGGAATGTAATAAGTAAATTACCTTACTTTCGAGAATTATGGGTCTCTTTGTCCTCATAACTGACACTGACTTCTTAACTGTCAGCTGGAAGATCAGGCACAGAGGGAGAGGACTGGCCACCTGCACTCATATGCCGAGGCCAAGAAAGTGCAGTCGCTAAGACTTCCCAAGGCTGCCTTTTGGGCTTAGCTGACGAGACTGCTTTGTTCTCTACTTTTTAAGGGGTGCTCGATAGTGTAGTGGTTAGTGTGCTGGACTGTTGAGAGGTTGCGGATTCAAATCCCCGTCACGGCAGTAGTAATTTGGTTCGAGATTTCTGCTCCACCTGCTCCCTCTAGCCAAGGAAATCTGGATATTATTATTATTATTGCTAATCAAGAAGTCCTTGCTCTAGCCAACTCGGCTATAATGAGTACACTGACCATATACACTGTCGGCTGGAAGATGAGACGGCGAGGGAGAGGACTATAGCCAACCGCCCTCATATGCGGAGGCTAAGAAAATGAAGTTAAAACTTCATACTCATGGAGCTGACTCTCGGGGATAGCTTAACGGACTCTTCTTCTGATGTAACCTACAACCTATGCGCTCGTGCCCTGCGCTTGGCTTTCGAGTGGCGCTTTAGAAGTCTGGAGATTACGATTATAACCTTACGTTAGCTTGCATTGCCTAGCCTTACGTTGCCATAAGCTGTGGCTGTTGTCGTCGACCTTAGCCTACCTTAGAGTGCGACCTGACTGAAGGGAAGAAGAAGAAGAAGGAGCGGTGATTGGGATTCATCTGGACCAGCCGTAATCGTGCATTAAGTGAGGCAGTTTAGAGTTATTTTGAGACCAAAGAAGATGAACTTCACTAACTAGGTGTCTGATGCTGGCGAACTGGGAGGTGGTGGCGGCGGTGGTTAGGCCGCTGATGTTGCGGCCTCGCGAGCTACCTCGTCCGTAGCCTTCCTTCCTCCCTCCTCCTTCTCCAACATTCTCCTCCTCATCCTCACAGTAAAACCGGAACGTCGGTTCTAGGGTGTTAAATTTCACTGCCTGGCCAGACGCCAGTTTTCAAAACAGCAGGCCTCCAGGAATAGCCGTCGTAGAAGAAGAAGAGGTGGAGGAGGAGGAGGAGGAGGTGGAGTAGGTAGAAATATTCAGCCCTATACCGATAACGCCGCATGCAGGTTTAGTGTTAAATTTGGATTTCAGAATACCTTGGCCACTGCTGAACAAAACCAGATCGGGTACGACGAGCATGGGAAAGAGGAGGAGGAGGAGGCGGTGGAAGAGGAGGAGGAGGAGGATAAATGGGAGGAGCTGATGAGGAAAACGAGGAGGCGGATTCGAGGAGCAATATGTAATGTGCGCAGTAGCTGTGTCAACTTCTAGGCTGTATCACTTTGAGTACGGCAGGACTTGGTACAGAGCGGAGTGCGCGTGTTGCAGGTAATAATTGTCGATTCGGTATTCCGTGTGGCGGCGGGCGCGTATGCCATTCCGTCAACGTTGTAGGGATAACACGTACGTGCGAGAGACATTGACTGAATACGCGATGCATTCTTTAATAATTCACTCCCGTAAGAAGCTGTATGTCTGCTGCGAGAAAACATCAGATAATGTTAAGCAAAAGACCCTGTGATGCCCATTTGATATTGATTCATATTTTATTCAGAAATTCTCATTTATATTCATAGCCGGTCATTCATATTCATTTAGGCTGGCGTAGTAGTAGTGGCCGTTGGTTCAGATTTTTTCTAAGAAGTAGGTCGGTTCAGTGAATTGGTTTAACTGGGTTGGTTAGCAGTGTTGTTGATCAGAGAATTATGAAGGCATTGTTAAGTTATTGCAGGTGGGTAGTTCTTGTTTAGGATTCCTTGTTAGTGTGGGAAATAAGTAGAGGGGTTAATAGCTTATATGGACAGTATAGGATATTTCTTTGGAAGAAGTGACCTCATGTATATATATATATATATATATATATATTATATCTATGATATATATATGCATATATATATATATTTGTGCATTCATGCATGAATGTGTGTATGTATGTGTGTGGCTGTGTGTGTGTGTCCATAAGGTCACATTCTGGTAATTGCTTGGTTCGGTACTATGTACCTCTTTCGATAAATGTAGGCCTATGTGTGCATGAATATTTATACAATGTGCTTATTTAGATGCTACATTTACAAGGTAAAGGTAAGATGGTAAAGATAACAAACTGGTGAATACGTAGGACTATAGAGAAACACCTAAGAAGCATGGTACCAAGGTAGTTTTTATGTAGCGCCTATGTAGTTGTATGTATTGCCTTAGACGTTCTGAAGTGTGATCTGTTGTGTGTAGATTTATTACAATCCCAAAACCTGCATCCCACACAATTAAATGAAAGGAAATATTTTGAAGCCATATATAATAATTATTCAATAACTTAATGCAATAATTATACAGTAACACGGCAGCCAAGCGCATAACTGCCAAGTAAACAGAGCGCAGAAATGGCTGAGTTTTTGTTTATTTATACATATAATTTTATTGAAAAAAGAAAGTCTGTAGTTAAGTAGAAAGTATTTCTGAACGCTTAGCATATATGTTTTAAGGACCGCTTGCGTTGTAAATTGCCGACGGTATAGTTTCAGTTCAGAAATTTTCAACTTGATCGCACCTAGCGTTCGGTCTTATCTTGTTTGTCAGGCATCTGTAAAATTTCATTTTCTTTTCTACATGTGCTTCAAAATGAAAGCGACGGATAGCCACTGGAGACGAACGTGTTTTGTTTTTGCAGAATCTCGAACGGAATTTGCTGAAACTGAGCAACAGCGTAAGTTTCAGTGCTTACCTTGTGATTCAAGTTTGATGTGTAAAATATAAATCTATTATTATTATTATTATTATTATTATTTTATTGGTGTCTTTAGAGAGCCTTATGTATCAAGATATATCTATAATTACCTTTATTATTATTTTTTTAACTGAGATATCTATTATCCCTCAGGTGTCAGATATTAAAAATCAATGTTATTATTATTATTATTATTACTGGTACTACTACTACTACTATTGTTATTAAAATTATTGTTTAATTTTTTCATAGCCCAAGGTAAGAGTAATTGCTTAGGAATGAAGCATTTATGCTAATGAGTAGAAATTTTTCTGGAGAATCGAACCTCATCCCCAGTCATCCCCATCCTCATCATTATTAATGTGTTTAAGTTGAGGTTATTATTTTTATTTTTTATTTTTTCATAACCCTCACAGCCTCACTTGTTATTTAAATTACTTTTGTTTAGTGTTTAATGTGAGGTAAAAACAATCACTTATGAATGTTAAGGGGTAGAATATTTACTAGAAAATCAAGTGTCATCTCCAGATCAACATCATCATCATTATCATCATCTTCATTGTTGTTGTTAAGCTGAAGAACTGTT
This sequence comes from Aporrectodea caliginosa, assembly GCA_020284085.1. Lineage (NCBI taxonomy): Eukaryota > Metazoa > Annelida > Clitellata > Crassiclitellata > Lumbricidae > Aporrectodea > Aporrectodea caliginosa. The sequence goes on from JACEVL010000895.1 coordinate 1,376,853, forward strand.
TCGTGTCATTTTATGAATTCACGTTAAGTGTGGTTAGCTGGATATACTTAGATTCTGTACAAAGTAGACGTCTCTGGAAAGGCTTATACTCGTTCGCTTCACTGTGCTGTTACAAGTAATTTTGCCTACCAGCAGAAAGTAATGTGGATAGAATTCTCATAGGTGTCAAGGCAATGCTGACGGAGAGTTTTGTCTGCTATAAAAAGCCACATTAACGGTTTGACTACAGTGACTGCTTTACTACCAGAAGGTGTTGTTTGTGAGTATGAAGCCTGCGTAAGTGTGTGCTATTCTAGATATTACTTGTAGAGGTTAGGGTTTAACAGCTCAGCCACAGCCTGTGTCTGGTTCACTTGTGCTTTAGGGTGACCGGCGAGATGAGTCCTATGTGACTTCACCGGTAGCCCACCACTCGGTTTGTAAAATTTGTGTATTGTCATGCTTTATTTTGTGGTGAATAAACTACTTACTTACTTACTTACTTACTTTAGAGCTTATGAGTTATGAGTACCTTTCTCATAGGTAAACTGTAATATATAATTAGAAACTTTATGTGGCACACTGAGAGCTGTGCTAACCTATACAATGTTAAGAGCAGAAATTTCATCAGTAAGCAAAACGATGCACAGAAAACCAGAGGAGTGAGTCACAAGTGGTGAGCCCCCATTGACACGTAGAGCTTGACTAACGGATTTCTGATACAGATCAATGCGCTATATAAACGCTTGATTACACAACACAGCAAACCATGTTCTTACTCTGTCCGTAATGTACAGAGGCCGTAAGTAATTGCCAGAGGGCACTGTGCACCTAATTTAAGTTTAATTTGCTTTTAATTGTTCCTTTGTCCAAGTTTAATTGTTTTCTCGCTCTCGAGATGCGCAGTGTTGACTGCGGCTGAAATAAACAGGAACCAGTAGCAGATGAGAGAGCCGAGTTTTGCCAAGGGATGCTGGGAAAACATGAACATAATAAGTTTACTTCATTGTGTCTAGAAATAGACCATTTTGACATCAACAGGTCATAAGTCTGAGCTTAATTTTACATGCAATACAAAAAGCTACAATGTTGAATCCACAGCCTTTAACTTCAACATTTGAAAACTATTATGTGTATTATTATTGTTTGTTACAACATGTTTCAATTCGTATTTAATTGGTCCAAGATAAGACATGTTCAGAGTAGGGTTGTTAAAATCGTTTATTTTGGCAATCCGAATTTCGGTTTTAGAAATCCGATTTTAAACCGAATTTCGTTTTTTATTGGCCTTCATAGAAAATTTAATATATTATTATATAACGCAAGTTATTTTATATATTAGGTACCGTAACGTACGTTAATAAACACCTTCTTATCTGCCGGCTATATTCGATGAAAACAATCGTAAACACTAAAAGAAATGCATGAATTAATTCTTTCTGGCATTTCTTGAAATTTTCACTACAAAAATGATTTTTTCATAAATTCGAATTTCGTTTTGTCAATAATAAAACCGAATTTCGTTTTCAAAACCGAAATTCGGATTTCCGAATTTCGTTTAACATCCCTAGTTCAGAGTAACTTAATTTTTCCAAATGTATTATTATTATTAAATAAATTTGTAACGCTCGCAAGGTCACACCAAAATGTGAATCTGAGGTGCGGAGAGTCAGCCGCCAGGTGAAGATGCAATAGATTTCCAAATCCTTGAAAGCCAAGAGAAATAGTGAGTTTTGAGCCGCTTTTTGAAGGAAGTGAATTTCAGCTACAAATATAGATTGTTCTAGGCACAAGAGAAAAACCCAGAAGGGACCAAGGTCCCGCTAGCAGGCCACCTATGTTAACAAGTTTATTTACTTTGAAAAAGATGATGGCTAGACAATTATGCAAGATCAGCTTACACAGCGTGATTCTGAGGAAAAGTATGTATGATGCATAATTATGTTATTTAGACTTATCTGTGATACGTTGCAAATGTTGTTTAGATGCATTTGTTGTATGTTTCATATGAGAGATCATGTTGCTTGTGTTCAGACTGGAAATATTTGGATGAATTGCTCATTTGCCTAACCAACCTGCCTTGAACATTGTCTGATACTTGTGGCATTTTAGATGAGTCAATATGTATTAGTTGCATAGAGACATGTGATGTAACATCTGACATACATACAGTCAATGGTGAAAGCAGTTTTGAGCACCAGGGCAACAATGAAATGGTCTGGAACAGGAGTTTTCGAAATATAGAAGACGAGAAGATTTAGTCATCTTGTGGCTCTCATTGCTTCTTTCATGATTACTCCAGAAGTGTAATCAATGTTAACAACAGTTCTGAATGCTAGTGTAAAAGTGAAATGATCTTATAGGAATTTTTTAATATGTACATAGAAGACAAGATATGCAATGCAATAAACACTTTATCTGATGTTGCCCTTCTCCAAAGTTCAGAAGTAAGTAAGTAAGTATATTTTTTATTAATCCAACTGCATTTCCACACTTTGGTGTACATAATATTTGCCTAACACACACGATCGTACAACAGAACATTGATGACACTGTGCAGTTATATTGAAGGACTTGCTCATGGTCCTTTCACAATGACCCTCTCGGTGCGGGCTTGAACCCGCACTCTCCTCATTACAGACCAAACGCTCGAAACATTTGGCTGCATTACATTAGGCGTCTTGATCGCTTATGCAGTGATTACCTCTGAAATATAATCAATGTTAGAATCAGTTCTTATGGCTATTGTTGAGCAAATGGAAGATCTGACATGGGAGTTTTGGAAATATGGACAGAGAGGAACTGCAAATTCAGGTTGTGATTACTCCTGGACTTTTGTATCTGGACTTTTATAAAGCACATTTTAGGAACCCTTCAAAATAAATACTTCTGTCGTGGTTACCCCAATATAATAAATTTTAGAAGCAGTTCTGACTGCTGCTGTTGAAGTGAAATGTTGTCTTTCGTCCTGAAATGTGTGGTTGGTCGAATTGCAGATTATTGCATCTCGCTATGATTACCGATGCCTCTGCTTGATTACCGGTACCTCTGCTTGATTACCGGTACCTCTGCTTGATTACAGGTACCTCTGCTTGATTACCGGTACCTCTGCTTGATTACCGGTACCTCTGCTTGATTACCAGTACCTCTGCTTGATTACCGGTACCTCTGCTTGATTACCGGTACCTCTGCTTGATTACCGGTACCTCTACTTGAGTACCGATACCTCTGATTGATTACCGGTACCTCTGCTTGATTACCGGTACTTCTGCTTGATTACCGATACCTCTGCTTGATTACCGATACCTCTGCTTGATTACCGGTACTCTGCTTGATTACCGGTACCTCTGCTTGATTACCGATACCTCTGCTTGATTACCGGTACTTCTGCTTGATTACCGATACCTCTGCTTGATTACCGGTACCTCTGCTTGATTACCGATACCTCTGGTTGATTACCAGTACCTTTGTTTGATTACCGATACCTCTGCTTGATTACCGGTACCTCTGCTTGATTATCGGTACTTCTGCTATGCTTCCCTAGATTCAGATTTCTGCTGTGTCTCATAATTCTCAGGTGGTTTTGTCATGTAGCAGTTAGTTGAGATTCTTTAAAGGTCTTCCACACCCTGAGGGTAGTGTCCAGTGGCTAGGGTGTCTGCTGATTATAGGGTTGAAGTCCCAGCAGACAACCCGCTGTTTTACTTTCCAGGTTGGTGTAAGTGATGTGATGAATGAAAGCCTTCGTTCCAAGGGTGAGGTATGTTTATGGTCATCTGGAAGAAGGCCATCCGCATGAGTCATTGGCTTCCTCCTAGTCTTCTGCTTTACCACCGCAGCCTCTGTATTTCAGTGAGTCGGTCTTGAAGTTATGCTCCTTTGAATAATAATCCATGCTTATTTACTCATGCCTCTGAATCACGGTCCAACCTAGGACCGTAATTCATTCGCGTCAGATGGCACCGAACGCATGCAGCTAGTAGCTAATTCATAGCTAATCTTTGCTAGCAGTTCTACCGATATGCCACTGCTATTCCATGTTATAAATATATATTTAGTCCTCAGCTAAACTCTGCTACTTTTATATATATATGTGCTAGTAGTTTCCTTGAATGGGCACTTTATACATTCCCGAATGAATGAATGAATGAATTTGGCTCCACTGACAATGCTTTTTACACAAATGAATGAATTAGCAGATGAATGAATGAACGAATGATTGAATGAACAAATAATGAATGAAAGAAGCCTATTTCCATCAGCGCCTGTATCATGCAATGTAGACTTATGAAAATGTTGGAATTGTATGAATCAGTGGATGAGCAAATGACTGAAGCGGTTTATTGATTAGACAACAGATTCCCAGAGAGACAATATATATCGCAGACAATGCAAACTTGTGCCTGCTGGTACCAGCAGGGCAATCGAAAAAGGTCAAAGTCTGCAATGTAACCCGTAGACGATCTCTCGTCATGATTACACTGATTAAACATTGTGGGCTACAGGTATGCCGTGTGTGATTTCACAGGTAGACTATTTGAGGCTTGATACTTGCTGATTCTTGCCCTTAAGTTACTACTGTTTCTAAACCAGACTATCATTGGACCACTTCCATGCTATCAGTGAACACTGCATTCTTCCAGATTATCGGTTGACTGGTAGTTTGCATACTCCAAGGCTATTAACAGACTAGTACTATGCCTACTCACAGATTATTAACAGACAAATACTATGCATACTGCCAAACTATTAACAGACTAATACTATGCATACTCACAGACTGTTAACAGACTAGTACTGTATGTACTCCCAAACTATTAACAGATTACTACTATATGTACTCCCAAACTATTAACAGGCTAGTAGTATGCATACTCCAAGACTATTAACAGACTAGTATTGTATGTACTCCCAAACTATTAACAGATTACTACTATATGTACTCCCAAACTATTGACAGGCTAGTAGTATGCATACTCCCAGACTATTAACAGACTAGTATTGTAGAACTCTGCCACTGCCACTTTGGTGTGGTGCCAGTCCTAAGTTTTGGTGAATGAGGAGGGTGACGCTATTCATCTTTATTGTGACACATTGTCCTATTGTGCAAATTATAGTTAATACTAGTGCTGTATGTGCATTGCCAGGCTTTCAATGGAATAGCCATGTGCATGTTTGCAGACTGCTTTGTGTAGTAGTCATGTTGTGGGATAATAGCTGTACTAGTGTTGTATTTCTTCCTCACAATAGCTGTAGACTGTAGAGTGTAGAGAATGTATGTGTAATGTAATGAGAGTTCATGGATGATATCTGTGATATCTACGTCAATGGTAATACTTCAGTACCTTGGCCCCTTGACAGTGTAATTTATATCTGTAAGAAGATTTATTACATGTAATGCGTATTACACTTCTGCTGTGAGGTGCAGCCGTTCATGTAATGTAAAACGGGGAAATTGTAGCACGGGGACAAAATTATTAAGCAGTTTCAATATTAAATTATTTTTCTATTTTCATTAATCAGTTTGTGATATTAAGAATTAACAATTCTGTATTCACAATCTTCGTAGTCACTATACATTCACTGTTCAATTTTCACTTTTTGATAGTAGCTATTCAGTCGCTTGAGCTTACAATGCCTTTAAAAAGCCATTTTTCCATGGTTTCGAATGATACGTTGCAGTTTTAGTACCTTTGAGACATTGCTAAGTTGTATTATACAATACAACATGGCTTGTCGTATTATGTTCTGTATGTTTCTCTAAACTCAAATTTTCTAAAATTTGTACTATTTAAATTTACATCAACAGTGTTGGTTTTTTAATATATTTCAGCCTCTGAAAATTGAACCGTCTATAGGATTATTTTTAGTGATACTTTGTATGTTGGCGCCATATAAGTCATTGGTTTCAAGTACAGGTACAAGAATGCAGTGTTTCATTGGTGGACATGGTCCGATCTGTAAAGAGGTTTAGCCCTGCTTGCCGCTTTGCTGGACCCTCCCCTCCTTTTCCTCCTCGTCCTCCTCCCTTCTCCTCCTCCTCGTCCTCGTCCTCCTCCTCGTCCTCCTCCTCCTCCTCTAGTTTCAATGCTTCAGCCGTTAACTCTGACGAGAAGTTCGAAGCTGACAAAGAAATAGTGTGCTTGGCAGCGAACGGCCCCGAGCCCATTAGGATGAATCCGGACATTATAGCATAGTTTATTCATGCTGTTCTTTGAAAGAAGCTCGGACAGTAAGAAGACAGAGAGAGAGACAGACAGAGGCATAGAGACAGAGACGGAGAAAGGGGCAGAAAGTGGACCTGTACACCTACCCATTGTCCGAGTAATTGGCGAAAAATACGAGACTAGAGGGAGAACTAGACATTAAAAGTGTTATGACTGCCATCTTCGAAACTTCTGTCTACCTTCTTTGCCGTTGCTACCAACAGCCAGTTAAGCGCCGGGCTGCACGCCACTTCTCAAAACCAGACTCCTCATTTAGCATAAGCCATTTGCTAAGAGCTTTATAATTTCGATACCATCGGGACATCTATATTAAAGGGCCTGTGGAGGTGTGTGCTCTATGCATGCCGTCGACACCGAGGGGGAGCTGGTGTGATGGAGGGGTTACACACACTTGGCTTAGCGGTGCGGAAAATGTAGACCTAAAAATTTCAGCAGGCCTGGAGGGCCCATGAATTGAGGGAATTCATTTTAATAGCGGCTGGGCGGAGGGTGGGTGACTGTGGGAGGCGCGTTGACGGTTAAGAGACGGAGATATAGAGAAGGCACCATTATCAGCAGGACCGGCTGCAGATGATGTCAATTTTACACCAAATAAAACATTTGCATTGTAATTAACTTTGAATTGCTCACCGTGTGGCGTAGTCGCTCCCCCGCCCGCCCCTGTTGCACCGTGAGGGTAATTGCCAGCAATTGGAATTTTATAATACATGTGAACCCATTATAAACCAAATGGAATGACTTTAGACTGGCTACCAATGCACAACCGATGCACCAGGCGCAGCAGCTGTATTTTTTTTTGTTTGTTCAGTATGATGGGAGACATCAGATGATAAAATTCCGTATTTGACAAAGAGTTATTTATATCAAACTGATGGTTTGCATATATATCTGATGTGTGCTGCCTACGCGAGACACGACTGTTGGTATGGGGTGCCAGTCCGAGCGGGCATCGTAACAGAAACTGGAAGGACGCGTTACTTTACTCGAGCCTCATTTATAGGCTATGTAAATATGCAAATATCCTAAGTTTATTAGGCCGGTGCGTCATTATTGATATATGGCATTAAATAGGCAAATTTGAGATGCATTTATATGTGAATGTATGAGTGCGTGATGAGCATGTCTGTATGATTTGCATAGAAAGCAAATTATGTTTGATGTGTATCATTGGTTGAGATACTGCTCTACTATAGTTTGATAAATGTTTGAGGAATTTCCTTTTTGTATGTTGCAGTTAATGTTGTGTGTTGAGTGTATGCTTGAGGCAGTGCATTATCTCGGGCAATAGAGCCTGAGGTTAAGAAGGCGTTGTACTGCTGTTTGCTACGACGGAATTATATATTGTTGAGGATTAGAGTTTCGGCGATTCCTGAAACCTGATTTGGATGACGGAAAATTGACAGGATTTTACGCTATTTAAAAGTTGTTGCAATTTAGTATTTTTCTTTTGCAGAGTCTGATGTTACCGGAATTATCACCAAAAGTTGTCTACTGCCTAACTGATTCGACTCTGAAACCTGTTTTCTGACTGATTGCTTTCCTGCTGGACTGTATACGGGTCTGACGACCGGATAAGTGAGCCGCCATGGCTGTGAGCCTGCCTCGGCAGAACTACGACCTCATGAATCGCGAATCAAACGGAAGAACCGTCTTTGAATATGACGCCTGTGTGACGTCAGCAAAGAGCGACACATTGAAGAGAAGTCTCGACAAGGACGAACTGTCGAACGAGGCGCTCGGAATGAACTGCAAGGACAAAAACGAATCGGACTATGAGCCGGACGGAGAACCGGCCGCAAAAATGAGGAGAGGTGGCGGTCGCAGAAAGCAGTCGAAACCCATGCGAATGTTTGCGGACCTCGACACCGTAGGGGACTTGGATCCATCGCGACCTGTTTCTGATAACCTAGCAGCAGAGTCGGACTATGGAAAGGGTGGAGGAACTTTAGCTGGAGCACCTGATGGCGCTACTGTTCTGTCAACCAGCACTTTTGTTTGCGAACTGTGTCACGACAACTTTCAGACGGGGAGTGCTCTTAAGGAGCACTTTGACCAGGTTCACACGATGGTTTTGGGTGAAGAGCCAGTGCGAGACAACACCTGTCCAACCAAGTACCATCTGCTTGGAAAAGAACTTATACAGGACACCGGGGACTTTGAACCCAGTGGCAAGCTGGGCACAAAGGAGATGGGCTGTACAGTTCCCGAGAAGCAAATCTGCCGTGGTACACCCACACCCAGCGATGACAACTCGGGTACAAGATGTGACTGGGCTTCCATAAGTAAAGATGAAGACCTCGTGGTTTCTGCAGGTGAGTCCGCAAAGCCGATTGATAGAAGTCATCATGCTATAGGAAAAGCCCCATCATCTGACCAGCTCCAGGTTAAATTCTTGTCCGGCTGCGATGAACCTAAACCGGCAACCAGTATAAGTTTTGGGTCGATGATGGATAAGCCTCTCGAGGGCAGCGTTGGGAAGCAAGACTTTGGAGCTTCAGCGTCAGCTTTCGAGGCCGGAGTTGTTCAGAGTGAGCCACATTCACAGGCAGCAACATCCACATCCTGGGATGCCAACAAATCTCGAATCTTCCATCCCGACGCTTACTGTGAAATCTGCGACCGCGAGTTCTGTAACAAGTATTTCCTGAAGACTCACAAGGCCAACAAGCACGGCATCTACGACAACAACATGTCTGGTTTGGAGGCCTCAACTTCATCCAACAACGAACTCTTCTTCAGCATGCTGCAAACCCAGCCACCGAGCACAACTCCACCAAAGTCATCACCTCCAAAACAGCCAGGGGATATGGGCAGCATGGGCGGCGGCGGCAGCTCAGCAAACTTGCCGTTGCTCTCTGGAGTTTCCAATATGGTTGAAGACTCAGGTTCAGTTACACCTGGAAAGTCGACGCCTTCAGACTCGGATGAGTGCTGTGACATCTGTCAGAAGCATTTCTTTAGCAAGAATCAGCTGAAGAGACACAAGCAGGAGGCACATGGGGGCTTTCCTCAGTTGTCCGATGGCGGCGGCAAGCGTTCAGGCATTGCCGGCGTTAGCTCTCCCAGTTCCATGCTTCTGAATGCTTCCATGGAAAACCCCATTTCTTCGCATCCGCTGCTCCTTCCGCACTTATCGTCTAGCACAAATTCTGTTCCAGCGGCTCTGTCGGATTTCAGTCGCATGGCTAATCTGAGTAATCTCATGTTTCTCAATCCTTTCAATCCACCTCTTGCGGTCATTCCACCGTTATTCCAGACTCCTGGGCTTGGATTCCGGCCAAACTCTCTCGCCATGCCTCAGCTGCCGCTTCAGGACGTCCAGAAGGCAGGAAACTCTTCCAGATTTCCAAACGATAGTTCTGCCCTACCAAACAGCCTGCTGCAGAGCATGGGGGTCTTGAACGCAGAGACCCTGATGGAGCTGTATCGCAAAGAGTTCTGTAACAATTACCTGATGCGGTCACAGGAGGCCAGCGGTCGCGGAGGATTGTTTTCTGGCAGCATGACCGGGTTCCAGTCGGGGCTATCAAACAGTCTGACAGGAAACATTACCTTCCCTATGCCTGGGAAAACGAGTAGCCAGGACTTGGTCATGAACAATGAGCCGCTGCTTATGAAGAAAGAAAAGCACGATTTGTCTTCGCTGGACAGCAACAGCGAATTGTGTGAAATCTGCAAGAAGACATTCGCCAACAAGAGTCTGCTCCTCTCGCATCTTGCAACGACGCACAACATCAAGCAGGAGAGCTGTGACCTTGCTAGCGAACTGATGAAACTCGACAAGTTGAACGAAGAGCATCACTTTGAGAAAGCCATGTTTGGAAACATGGTTGCTGCCAAGCTCGTCGATCGCGTCCAGTGCGATATCTGTAACAAGGAGGTCTGCAACAAGTATTTCCTTAAGACACACAAGATTAAGGTTCACGGGTGGGACCCGGTCTCTGGAGAGCGGGACATGCTGGAGAAACCAGCTGCCAAGCAGGCCTCACCGATGCACACCCAGAACATCGCTCCGGAACCTCCGATGCCGGACATGCTGAACGTGGAGAAGCCAAAAGAGGAGGAACTGCTTCAGATGGGCATTGATCCGGAAGCATACTGCGAAATCTGCAAGAAGGAATTCTGTAACAAGTACTTTCTCAAGACACACAAACAGAACATACACGGCATTAAGACAACCACAAATCCGCTGGACAACCGAACCAATCCAGTGGAGGCCTGGAACTTTCCGCCTGTTCCTTCGCAGCCGAATTCCCTGACCGCGGCCCAGCTTAGTCTTCTGGCCAGCTCCCAGCAGATGCAGTCGTTTGCCCCGACCCTCAATGCTCCACCACCGCTGATGTCCGTGCTTGATTCCGGGATGCACGACAGTTCCTCGGAGAAGCGGTCCTGGAAGTGGAAGGAGCCGGTCAATGCAATGCGCGTCACCTGCGAGATATGTAACAAGGTGCTGTGCAACAAGTACTTCCTGAAGACGCACATGATGAAGCGTCACGGCGTCAACTACGACACGATAACAGGACAGCTGACGAGCGCCAACGTTAAGGGGTCGTCCGAGTATGGACCTCTACTTCCAAGGGACGAAACCCACCCACAGGATAATTTTCCGTCGTCGCTGCATCACACGGCATCACAGTCCGCCATGGAGAAACAGTTTTCAAACAGCCGAACGGTCGTGAGACACACGGGAATGGCTGATGAAAGCCAGAGCATGGGAGAGGGAGGCTATGGGAACGAGGACGACAGCAGCTCTGCCGGGGGTAGGATCACCGACCGACATGACAGCAGCACCAGAAGCTCTGGAAACGAGGGTGAAGGAGGCAGAGTGGCCACGGCCGTCAACTTGGTTGTGTCGGAGGCCACCAAGGCTCTGGATTTGACGTCTGCGGCCACAACCGTAATGGCCAAGACGTGGCATGTCCCTTCGGATGATCATGACATTGAAGACCGTCAGATGAACAACGATTCACTCTCCTGCGATGCAACACAACAGATGACCTCTGGTTTTGAGGGCGCACTGCCCAGCAGAGGCGTTGATGACGGCGATCTGCTGCCAGGCGAGGGCACAGAGGCTTTGAAAATTCATTTAATGAAGGACGTCAACTTGGACGAAGCCCACGGTTCATCTGAGGCGAGTTCTCCTTTGTCTTCCAGTTTTGAGGAGAGCAGAAACCACCACCACCAGAGTACAATTCAGAGCAGCCCGGCGCTCGGAAAGTTCGAGGGCGTTCCTGTGGAAACTGCAAAGACAGCAATCGCCAACCACATCCGGAGCCAGCAGAAAAAGAGGCTCTTCCGCTGCACGCACTGTCGCGAGCGATTCCAACAGCGCTCTCAGTGCGAGGCACACATTCGCAGTGCCCATCCACGGATGGAAGGCTCCGGTATCCCGGGTCACCACGTCGATGGAGGATCGGAAAGAACCAGCAGGAAACAATCCACCAGCAGCAGCAGCACCAACGAACCCTCCTCTGCTTCCACCAATCCACTCGGATATCTGAATGGTTACGCCAGCGCCAAACAACCGAACTTTTCCAGCGAGTCGTCGTCTGCTGAAAGAAAGGACAGCGCAGTCGGGTCGGACGTCCTGTCCAAGCAGCAGCCAGTAATTTATGCACAGCCAATAGACCAGACGAATCTGTCGAACATTCTGATGCAGCCGTTTCTGCTGAAGGAGGTCGGCGGAGACAATCACTTTGCGGCATCTCTTGTGTATCTTCCGGCGCTGCAGAAAATCAACGAACCTGTGTCCGTGACTTTTTCGCTGACACCAATACTGCAGCACTAGGCAGCGCGGCATGGACGTGGGCGCAACGACGTGATCGGACGATGATCGCACGAGACGAGATGATCGCAGGTTGCACTGGTGGTAAATACGGCAGTTTTTCAGTAAATACATGATATATTTATTGTAGATATACTATTTATTTTGTTCGATCTTGATGTTTCTTTGAAAGCCTTTCACCACTTTGTCCTTAACGCATAGGGTCACCACTCTTGTGTTTCCTTGAACTCTGCTTGTCAGTGTCCATATATATATACATATATATATTTGTTGATGTTACTACGTTGTCAAAATATGAGTAGCGATATTTGTTTCCGTAGGCTGATCGTTCATTTGTCCTAACTTATATGAATATGTTGCTGTTGCAGTTGTTTTTTATCTTCTAATTTTGCTAAGAATCAAAAGTTGAACACTGTGCTAATTAAGGTTGTTTGCCTGACCGTACGTGTTATGTCTTAGACGTTCTTTAAGTGTCTCCGGCAACACAATCAAAGCTTTTGTGCGTAGAAACGCCTGTCGTCAGTGATAGATGTGCTATCAAACTTTGTGAGGGTGTAGCGATTAAAAGTGTCGCAGGAACCTATAGAACTTTGCGTCTGCAGTGTTGACATTGATACATCGAATTGGATCATGACATTCATCAGACATTCGTGATTCGTGGAATATTGTCGCATTTTTGTCGTCAGAATTGCTTTTCATAGGGTCTGTTTTTATAAGATATCACGCGCTAGTTATATACTACTGGATAGCGATGATATCGCTGGTTTGTTTGGTCTTCTTGAAGACTGCTTTTGTTCTCTCTGTTGTTGTATGATACTTTGTTGTGAGTTTCTGCAACTTGTACGAGTTCATTTCCCTGGTTTTTTTATAGTTTTTATTCTTTATCGAATTTTACTCTGTACCCGGGGCAATGGTAGTGATACGTGACACTCTGTGGAAAACTCTGACTGAATAAATCTTTATTCTGTTTAACCTTATTATGGAGTGGAAGTTCATCTTAGCGGTCTATATAACAGAAGAATTAAATGCTATTAAATGGTATTTCAGTAATGGTATAATTGGTTAGATGATTCATACCTAATATGGCCTAGTCATATTGAAATGACCTTACCGTACCTTTGAAAATGCAAAGGTGTTTAGGTATTTAACTAATGGTGTAATCTTTACACACGGAATATGGTATTAAGGAAAATTGTTACCATGAGGTATTTTCAATACTGGTATTAGTTATTGCACTTCCTGTTATAACATGAAGGATGCTGTTGATCAGTGGACATCACATTTCAAGGTCAACATGTTGGGAGTATCATGTGTATATCAGGTCAACGTGTGGGAGTATCATGTGTATATCAGCACATGTTATAGTATGTGGACTATGATAGGTCAACATATCTAAATATCTGGTCTATGATATGTCAATAGTTCACAATATGACATTGTGTGGTATATGGACAGGTCAACCTTTGTTGTGTATCGGGTCTAAACGACTACGATAGGTCAACATGTCAGAATATCTGGTCTACGATAGTTCACCATGTCAGAATATCTGGTCTACAATAGGTCAACATGTCGGCGCATCTGGTCGAAGATAGGTGTAAAATGTTAGTGTTATGCAAAGGACTACAGTGTAATAATGAAAGACCTTCGCTTTCAAATGTTGTCTTAAACGAAGATCGTCCTATGGTCTGTGTGTAATTTTGTCAGTATATACCTCATATTTTTAATTGTCGATAATTAAGGTTTTCCTCGTTATAATTTTACGTTCTTTTCCTGTTGTAGTTTCACTTTTGTCTGTCTTCTGCTTTTCTTTTCTTGTTACCTGACTGAACATTTTCTCAGCTAATAATTAATTAGATGTGGCAATCAACCAGCACTATGTACCGGTATGTATTTAGAATAAGAGCAGTAGTACCTAACTAGTAACCTCAAGAGACATCCATGGGGGTATGAAGTTTTAGCGACTTCATTTTTCTTGGCCTTGGCATACGAGACCGGATGGGCCAGTCCTCTTCCTTGCCGTCTGATCTTCCCCTTGATTGTTAACGGTCAGTTAAAGTCTTTGTAGCTGACTTGGTTAGGGAGCGTAAGTCCCCAAGAATTGTGGAGCAGAAATCTCAAAACAAATCTGTGCTTAGAGCGGATAGGACCCGACCTCTTGACTAAGTTGTATATATATATATATATATATATATATATATATATATATATGTATATATATATATATATATACATATTGAAATTGATGAATTTAAATTTGTTCAGGTAGTGGATGTTCTCTAAATATATGATACTTGTGCATATTATGTGTTTCAACACTTGATGTATTAATATGCACCTCTTTTATAATTAGGTACAGCAGGCATATATGTATATATATATATGCATATGTATGCATAAAAATTATATATATATATATAATCCCATTAAGGCATGGTAACAGTTGAATCATAATAAAAATAATACTAATTATGGGTTTAATTATAGTGAAAATTATACCTATTATACTAATATAGACATATAATTGGTAAATTTTAAGAATCTTTCGAACCATACGTATCTGTTTGAACGTGTGCAAACCTGTATAAAGGATCTGTTCACATAATAACTGTGTAGGAAACACATGCTATGGCTTCATGTGTGGCTGGTGTTTGGCTAAAATGATATTTGTAATAGAATCCGTGACACTGGAGATTGAGCTGAATAATTGTGCCAGGTTTGCACAAACCAACATTTATTTGGAGTTATCAAAGTCAGATCAAATTCATGTTTTTTCAAATTAAGAAACAATTTTGTTTCTGTATAATTGCCGATATTTAATCTTCCTGCCATAATCTTGGGATTATTGCGAGGGGTTTCTTGTTCCAGTTCTTGTTCATTTGGTTATGTTGAGCAACTGTTGATGACCATGCGTGGTTCTATTTAACATTTTGCTGTTTTATGATACTTTACTGAATGTATTTACCTAATTATGTTACATTACTTAATAATAATTATACACCTAATGCTTTTACCTAATTTTGTTACATTACTTGATAATAATATATTTAATGTATTTATTTAATAATATCCCAAATCCAGAGTAGGGTGGGTGGTGTTTTGAGAAGTGCATGTAATTGGATTGTCTGTAAATTTTACGCTGTTGCTATTTCAAAAGTCATTTGGTGGTATCTGAAATGCATTCATAATTTCTTATGGATGTACCTGCAGGCAGTGGTTAGGGGTAACCACAATTATTTTTGAGGGTATCTGCAATTTATTTCTGGTTTTCTGTCAGTAGAAGGATATTTTTTAAGTCTTAATTAAGTTGGACTTGTTGGCTTGTTCAAATGCTACCATTACAGTTGTTGCAATTAAACAAAACCTTTCACACGATCAAAACCTTTGATGATAAATATACTATGACTGATAAGTTAAAGGATAAAAACACCCTTCCCTTATCTGATAATACATTACTGGACATTATTTGAAATGGCCTTACCGTACCTTTTATTAACTTAATGTCGTTACCTACCATACCCTAGAGAGTATACCAGATGCAGACAGACGGGTTTCGTGCCTGGGTTGTTTGCTTGTCTCTGACACCTATTTGTTGCTTCGACTCTGCCTGACAATAGACGAAGGATCTAGGGAGCTGAGGCTTTTTTGGGCGCTGGTCGTACGACACCCGCCTTCCCCCTCCCTCTGTGAGCGGGAATGAATTGAATGAATGCCTCCAAAACGGGACGCCTTCTCTGAAAATACTTAAAGACGAAGGCATGAATCACGTCAGCCTGACCCACTGAGGGAACAATGACCAGCAGAGGGAAGGGGGGGGGGGCGCAGGCCAGTCCCCAAAGCTCTGACCAGTTCAGCCTGGCCATTTCACTGTGCACAAAAGACTGGGGCTGTACTCTTTAAACATAGCCTTGCCAAAGAGGTGACGGCGCCACTGGGGTAGTAATAGGGAAATCGTTGTGACCTACACGAGACACTTCGGGAAGGGAGGGCTTTGAGGGTTTCAAATGGGGGCCTATACAATAATACAATGCAGCTGCATTTGATATTGCCCTCCTTCCTAAGTTCAGAAGTGCACACACGACCATAGGATAGAACATTGATGGCGCTAAGCAACTGTGCTGGAAGATCTTGCTCAAGGAGAGGCTGCTTGGGAGAGTCTCAATCCCATACTCTCTGCATTACAAGCCCAGTGATCTAACCAGTTGGCTACCGTGCCCCACGATGAAATCGAGGAAAATTAAGAGTTATTAACCAGGGTGTGTGGAGGAAAATTTTGGGTTTGGTATTTTGAGGCATTCACAGCTCTGCCATGCATTGCCGCACAGAATGGGTCCAACAGCAACTTCACGACCTTTCACCTGACCTCGTTTCCAACAGCAACCCCACGACCTTTCACCTGACCTCTTTTTCAGTTTGTAAACCACCATGACTCAGCTTTAGTTGTGATTGATTTATTCAATCATTTTGGCCGTGCAGTATTGTTTTATTGACAATACTACTGAAAATTTTAAATCTGTGTACCTCTGACAGCTGCTTGCCAGTAGATCCCCTATATATATGGGAATTTAAAGGAACAAATTTTATGGGCACACTACGTGGCAAAACCATGACTACAGTTTTGAATGAGACATGACAGCGAGTGATCATAGCCTTGCCTCTCATTTATCAGTTACTGTAACCATAGGGAAAATTCTCACCATGGCAACAATCCTCAACTATAAGCATGGCCGTAACAATAGCCACAATTTTTACCATGGCAACAGAATATCCCTAGCTGCAATTCTTACCGTGGCGAAAATTGTTGTTGTGGCAACGGATGAAACATGTTACCCTGCTAACAATATGATGGAATGATTAGAGACCTGCCTCTTCGAGATGCAGCGGATGTTTTTTTTTAGCGCAATCATTCTAAAGCAGCATGTTGCATCGGTGTAAACTTACCCGAGTTATTGACGAGGCCAAATTGCAGTTCTTGCCCGCCGAGCTCATCTCTGCTTTGAAGATAAATGTGTTCTCGTTGGCAATGAAGCTCGTGAAGGTTAAGCATTCGCCTCCTGTCTGAAGTTAACTAAATTTATGCAAACATTCGGGTTGCCTAAAACCTAACGTGTACGCTACGGAGAGCTCAAAATTGGAAGTCTTACAGAAGTTTACACCAATAAAAGGGTGTCCCAACCCCACTTTTAAGTCCAACTACAATGCAAAGGCTTTAAGAAAGCTGTTAAATAAATAAACAGTTGCATATCAAAATCAACCAATGCTTGTCTTAGAACTTTAACACCATCATTAAGAAACTAACAGAATTTTTTTTTAACTAGGTACATCCAGGTACATGTACCAGAAATCATTGTGTTCTCACAATGTTTCACACGTAATATTGTTGTACATCTTTGAATGTGTTGCTGGTATTTGTAGTGCATTTGAAATTACGTGTAATCAAAGGTTGCAGTCTCAGTTTTAAACTTCATGGTGCTGCCATCATTAGATAATTATGCCTGCAAAACTGTTTTACTTGGAGACGTGTTTGAATTTGCTTTGCTTCTGTTTAAATTGTGAGAGGAGGAGGAAAGGAATAATCTGTGCTTTTAGTCTAATTAGCCCAATTTAAATATTATAAACTCTTGGAAACAGTTTTAAAAACTTTTAATAATGCCCTGTCGTGTATTTCCTGCAGCTGTTTGCAATGCTGTATCAGTTTGCTAGTTTTAATATTCTTTGCTGGTTTTAATATTCTTTGCTGGTTTTAATATTCTTTGCTGGTTTGTTTTTACTGGACTTGTTGCGGATGATGGCTGGTTCGTGCTGATTTGCTGTCCTATGCAGATTTGATATTCTGTACGTGTCAACAGTGTCATGTGTGTGTTTGCGTGTGTGTATGCGTATGTGTGTACGTGTGTGTATGTACGCGTGTGTACGGGTGGGTCTATGCTTATGTGTGCGTGTAGGGGAGATGTTCGACCACCTTCTTAGCGTTTACTTTTTGATGCTGGTCCCTTATTCGGCGACTGTAACAGCGGAGGTTTATATTCTTCGCTGGTTTGCTTGCTGTTCGGACCTGATTTGCTTGGCTGTTTCTTGGCCGGTGGCCGTCTAATGGTTGTGCAGCTTATTCTCTCGTTTGACCGAGAATCAAAAACCTTGATGGAAACCGGCCTAACAAATGACTCGACGCTGGGTATGACGCTTCAGTGAGCTCCTATTAATTGGCTTTCTTGGCAATTAATCTTGCAAATGGTTTCCTCCGCTGCCTTTGGTTGGGAGATTTTAACCGGCCATATATAGATAGGATCTGGATTAAATTACCCATCTGGACATCTGCTTTGTTTAATCTTGGTTAAATTTGATGCCTACTCCACTCGAGCCATCTGGCCGCTATTTTTAGATTCCACTTCTCTCTCCTTTACCAATCCGCGGCTGACTGACTGACGGATGCCGTGGATGCTGCTGCTGCTGCCGCGTGGTCCTGGTGGTGGTGATGGTGCTTCCACAGTTGCTAGGCTTCTCATCTCCAGTATTAGTCAGCCAGATTGTAAATTTTAACTTTCCATAAATTTCAGCCGGATGACCTTTGAGTGCTTCGATCCCTCCTTACCCGCCGCTCTTCCCCTCTCTCTCTCTCAGCCTCTGTAGCCCGAACCTGATGCTGCTACTCAGCTGCTGCTCAGCTGCTGTTGAGATATTGCTAGGCTGCTAGGCTCGCTGCTGGCTATCCATCGGATCCCGGCAGCCAGGCAGTTTATAGTATCAGAGTTCCTGGCATACCATTAACAATCTGTTCGTTTACACATTCCTGGAAACTAGTTGTTATAGGATTCACACAGCTCTCCAAATTGGAAATTAGGTCTCGGAAAGTAGGAATAACAGGCGCTTGATTAGCGTCCCGCCTGGAAATAAACCCTTTATTTCTGCTGATAAATTCTTTATTAGTACTGAGATATTGTAACGGTTTTAAGTTTTCAGACTTTCTCCTCAGGATGTTTTAAGTTTTCTTAAGTTTTCACCATGAGGTATTAACTGCTTAGCGAGACAGTGGAACTTGCTCATTCTGGTTTAGAAAAATCGTAGTATGTGGTTCATTTTCTGCTTGCTTTTCATTTTCATGTTGATTTGTCGTCTTAAAGCTTTGTTTTCATTTACTGCCACCGTGTCATAGTTGCATTTGTTGTTTTTCACTGTTTGGTTGTTTCCATTAGAGTTTTGCCATGGTGTTTTTTCTTGTCGGATAATCAAAGTATTTGATGGAAAATGTCAATAAATTGGAGTAAATTGATTTTAAAAATTGTTTAGACTGGTCTGTGTTCAGTATGTGTTCGTCGTTATCCCTGCATCTCGTCTGCCAACAATTGAATAAAAACTGGTTTCCACAACATTGACCAGTTTTCCATTGGAAAATTTGGAATGCCAGCAATCTGTCTTGCAAGTCATATGTAGATATTGAAATATTTTCCATGCCGTAGCTAGCGCCTCACTAAACAAATCGTCTGCTAAGCTGGTTGCCCAATAGACTTGTTGCCCAGTTGGCCTCTACGGTGGTTGCCTGCTACGCGTTCTGCCTCTGAAGCTCGTTAACTTGTTCGCTACACCATCACGCTGGTTGCTTGCTGCGCGTACTGCGCCTTACACTGTTATCTGATACATCGGTTACCCACTACATTGGCTACCTGTTAACATGGTTGTCCACTTATGATTCATACCTAGTACTCTGGTTGCCGCTACTTCAGTTATAGACTAGCCTACATAACGGAAATTTAATTTTCAATTCAATTCAGTTTGTTTATTGATCCAAATAACAAGAACAAAACAAATAATATTTCACAGTAGTTAAACATAAAGCATAATCATTTTGATATACAATTATCACTGCATACATAAGGGAGCAATAGGCTCACCCGAAGGGAATAATCCCGCTGAATGGGGGCCTAATTACAAAACTATATCAACAAATCTTAGTAATGAATTATAGTATATGCATGTGCGCTTGTCAGATGCTAATAAAACTACCTACCTACTTGCTCACTTACTTAGTTACTTGCTATACCGGTTGCCCTGCTTAAAAATTTCATCGGAAGTAAATGGTAAGCCAATTTGCTTGCTGCTCGTCATCAGAGACTTATTCAGACTGCATTTGATTTTGACTACCACAAGTCAGAAAACTGAGTAATGCCGTCAGATGTTCCTGCTTAGGCGGCTGGCTGCCTGCCCGACTACAAGACTGTCTTGCCATGTGCAAAATGGAAAAATCTGGCTGAATAAGACCCATCATGTGTAAAAACACTTTCGGAGAATGGCTACAGATCTGAATATGGTGCAAACAAAACAAATAGTAACTCTAACCTCATTTTTTTAATCATCACTCACCAGTATAGTGAAACTAATTTTAGATGGCTTCGTAAACATGAAACCTGTCCTAGCAGAACGATATTGAGAGGTTTTTAAAATAAGAATCCTGCTGATCCACAATTAATGTAGTGGAACTTTTAGCCTGGTCAGTATAGGTCTATTGTAATAAATTTTTATAATTGTTTAATAGTGACCACATTACAAAGTGTAGGTTTGTCAAGGGTGGAACAGTGAGTTTTCATTTAGTCAAGTTGTGGAAGTAGACAAAGAGGTTCGGATTAGTGTTAAGAGGCCTTGTGATGTCTTTGAGATGAGCAAACCGAGTTGTATGGACAGCTGTTTCTTTCCATAATAAGTAGGAGTTTGAAAGTAACACAGAGTTTTACTGACTCAATTTATTCTAATAGTTTACTTTTAAAGAATGAATTAGTAATTTGCTTTTAATATCGAGCAATGAAGAAAGCAATGGTAAATACGTAAGTAACTTATAGGCTACACTTCAAAAACAAATCCTATTGAGCTTGTTCACCAAATGAAACGAAACAATCAAAAGAACTGTAATTCTGGGGTTTAGTTTTTATTATTAGGTCTACTGTTAATAAATATTAATTATGAAAATTCTAGCCTTGTAATAAAATAATGAGAAATTATTTGGTGACAATGATTTTAATTTAGTTAAAACTATCAAAAAAGCCAAAGAGAAAACCTTAAAATTATAAGACGTTGGAGCACACTTTCTTTCATGATCTCTCATAGGTTCCTTTGTTTGGGAGAATGATTTCTTTGGGAGATGAGCTTAATCTCCTGGGTGGTGCTTTTGTGCCTTAGGTATTAAATGTGTAGGCCTACAGGCTGCCCGACCAAAGTATTTTATAGGGGAGTGGTCCTACATTTTCTCAGCACTGACAAACCTAAAGTAGACACAGCATCCTGTTTCTTGGTCTAATTAAATAGTTTGTACTAATGACAGCCTAACCAAGTGCAGGCTCCAGAGTCATAGTTGGTTGCTGATGTTAAATTTCTTTAATCTGCAAGCCTCTTCTCCACCATCCTATATCAGCGATGAGGATGCCGTGACTGAGTTTGGCATTTCCTAGGGCAAGTTTAATTATCATTTCACAGCCAAGAGCCATCTGTCTGCAATAAATTAATAAAAGTGCATTAAATTTACAATATATGGTAATGAAGACACGATTGGCTGCCCGGACATAATGGCTGTCCAAATTGACTTTAGTTGCGCCTTGAAGTGAAATTTACACACACTCACCCGCCTGACCGCGTGTTATTGTGCTTAATTTTCCTACTGCTTCATATTCACAGCCGGCTCGCTGACCGGAATGGATAAGCAAATGCAAATATTCTAATGGTACGTGGAAATAGATATTGGTCGAGCGTCGCCGACGCGAACGCCGCCGCCGCCGCCGTTGTTGAATGGCGCCCGGGTTTTATCGTTCCGTATTGAAGGTCATGTTTGCGATGCAATTATTGGATTTTTAAGTATAATTCTAATAATAAAATGGAACAATTTTGATTGATGTATATATTTAGCGTCGGGCGGTTGGCAGCGTCGACCGACTCCGACGGGTTGTAGTGCAGAAGCGTTTGCGAAATTATCGGACATAAACTGTCCGGGAGACTTGGGAATGTTGACCAACTCTCAGTGATAAGCACATTTATCGATCCGTTCTTTGACAGAATTAAAACTATTCTCAGGGCTTTATTATGCCATTTCTGCCATAACGACGGAACATGAGCCGAACCATCTTGCATGACTTGTGTAGTCGCTTAATTAAATTCAATATGCCATAAATTAAACACGAAATTGCAATATGCACTTTGCGCACAATTCCACTTCGGCGCGTGCGTAAGCCTTTGTTCGAATATAGGTCACCGTTCACCGTGTGGCGAATTACTGAGATGGAAGATAAAAGCACGCGAAACTGTTACAAATAAATGTCTTAATTTCATTTAACTGACAATACACTAATAGACGTGATTGCATTGCACATTTATACACGATGGCGTACGATTCTCAGTTTAAATTTTAGCTTTAAATTTTAACAAAATGATTTGTTCAGTTAGGCTACACAATATACTCCGAAGACGGCGAAGAGGTCTTACAACCCCACTAAGTATGGCCCCTTGGTAGCTAATACAGTATGATGAAGAAAGCCATTGTTACATGATGAACTTACATCAGCAGTCTAAAGACTCTAAACTAAACATTAAAAGTACAAAAACATTAAACTTAATTCATTGCATTGTTTTCCCATTCAGGATCTGTTTTAAATTGGGCTGAAGGTATATGAAACATTGATTTGTAGCCAACCACACTATTTAAAATCAATCCCTTTCATATGCAAAACTATTCAACCAGGTCATCTGATTTCCTTTCAGTAGTTTTATGGTTCTTGACGATTGAGCCTTTTCAGTTGTTGGACCATAATTTTGGAATTTTCTCCCTCACATAATATAATATTTGTTCTGTTATCAACCTTAGGCTGAATGTTTTTCTCTGTCTCTGTGAACTGACCTGGTTTAGGAGTGCCATAGATTGATGCCTTGTGTAGTAGATGCCTGTGCTATAGAAGTCGTTCATTAATAATAATATTCTAATGAATAACATAAATAGTCAAAGCATGCATTTCATAAGACACTTGCAGTCATAAGAATGTTAAGCAGTGAAGTCTATTTAGTACTTGATTGGCTGATGACCATTCAAGGAATCCAGAATGTCTGAGCCAGTGGTTTAAAGGCTTCCTGTTATTTTTTATTAATTATTTATTTATTATGCTTTAAAAATCAGTAAATCTGAATCTGAGGTTTGGCTAAAGGTAAGCTTCAATTCAAAGGTCCTTTAAACCCAAGATGACGCTTCTGAGAAGTTCTGTAGAGACATCAAATCAAATCAAATTTATTGGAGTCGATACAGTGTTAATCATGTTCACAATCATGTTGACAAACAATAATTCAATTATTATAATTAACGAATAAGAATCTATGCAGAACAGTGTCGCAAGAGTGTGTGATCATTGAAACAGAATAGGTTAAGGTCTAAGTCAACTCATGGGGAGAAGAAGCTCAAAGAACTTGTCAAGTAAGCTTATATATGTTTATACATGTAAAACATATATATAATATATATGTTTATGTTTATATATATATATATATATATATATATATATATATATTTATTATGAGAGGCATTGTTTGTACCACAACTCGTTACTGATGCACAAACATTCACCTTTAACATTTTGATGAGAGTGTCCTAAAAGCACCTGGGAAACTCATGC
Source organism: Aporrectodea caliginosa (assembly GCA_020284085.1). NCBI lineage: Eukaryota > Metazoa > Annelida > Clitellata > Crassiclitellata > Lumbricidae > Aporrectodea > Aporrectodea caliginosa. The sequence goes on from JACEVL010000895.1 coordinate 1,400,477, forward strand.
AGCTCATCATTAAAGTGTTAAAGTACCAGTTCAGCGGATGTTGTTTGATTTACTCCATTCAACATGGTAGTACATCTGCCTCCCTGAACCTGCAATGCCCCCACTGCACTTGACTAAGGTTTTTTAATGGTGGTGATTAAAAACATGATTACATGTGCTTTTCCTTGAGCTTTGTGTACAACCTGAGGCAGAGTTCTTCAAATTACAATAGACATCTTCTGACAAAGGAAATCCGATATCTAGTCATCATCATCTGTTCTGATATTATTTTATCAGCCCTTTTCGGATATTATCAGCCCTGTCTATAATGATGACGGTAATGATCATGCTCATCATCTACTTGATAGTATCGTTGCTTCATATTGTTGTCAGCCTGATGCCGTTCGGCTGGCTGGATGTCGTCTTAAAGCAATATCCCGTCCAGCTCAATACACCCCATTTGTATGGTGACTGCACTTGATGGCTGCTGTACCGAATTGCAGCGTGCCACCTTTGATAGGAATCTACGTCTTCATCGCTCGTAGCCAGATTCCGCCTGGCAATCTGGCTCCTCGTGAAATATTTTATTACGTGTATCTCCCTACTTTTCGCTTATTTTTCGACAGGCCGCCGACGACGAGAGAGGACTTGAAGACTTGGCATGTAATTAACGTTAGAGCGACGATTCAAATGCGGCTTTTCAATGCGGCTTTTCATCTCTTTCGCCACGCACGTCCTGCAAGCGTCGGCGAATGGCACAAAGGCCGCTAATGAACCGACGGACAGCGGAGGAGTGTTTTAGGATTTTGAATCTCGTCTCGTGAATGCATTCTTCACACCTGACCTGCTAAACAACGGCTGTGCTGGTGCCGGTGCCGTCGCCGCCGCCGCCTTCTTATAAGGCTATAAATGGAAGTCATGCTAATAGAGCGATAACCGACAGATCGAGGTCTTCGAGGAGAAGATGTACAGCAGCTACAGCAGCTGTTGCTGGTCCTGCTGCAGACCCGGGTTGCTGAGACTGCCTTTGCATCTCGCATCCTCCTCGTGTTTTGCTGTTGTAGTTTGGTCTTGATGGCAAGTCTGTGTAGGGCTCTTCTTCAGATGAACATTGTTGTTCCCTGTTGGTGTTGTGTCCTTTAAAAGTAATTGGAGACAAACAAACCTGCTGGGAACATCTCTTCCTCTGTTTCGGAAACACCTGAAGACCATCTTATTTGTTAGAGACAGCACTGACCTGGGTCGGGAACGCCTCTGAATTGCGGAGTGGTGCTGTACAAATATTCAATCACAATTACAATTACAATCTCAGAACAAGAATGCCTTCCTTCCTGTCGATCAGACGCCATGCTTGCCATATCTTATTACATGTAAGACGAATCTTGCACTATACTCGATAGCAACTCTTTATACACCTAAAATTATGTAGGCTACATTTGTATGTATCAGAACATTTTTCCTGTTTGCCTACTGATAATATTATTTTGATCACAGTGACCTTTAAGCTAATTTGGTCTAGCAGAGACAGCACTTTTATAAGTTACTTAAAACGTGCAACATTGTTTAAATTAATATTTTACATACATGTAATGCCATTTGAGAACCTTCTTGCTAAAGTTGTATGTAGGTCACATTACATACTAAGCATCAATGTTGACTACAATGACTCTCTGGTATATTAAATATCATTGAAAATTCCCATTAATAGAACAAAACACTGTATTACATTACACAAAATTACTTGCCTTACAATGCTTTGAATTGCAGTACATTATGTTACATTACACTGCATTGTTTAGCCATTAATCACTTGCAGTTTTACTCTAAGTGGAATGGCTTGTATCATTGTATGGCAAATAATTATGACCATCCTGTTCAGTGAATTTGATAAATTTCCAAGTCCAGCCAGTCATTGTGAAATTAGATAAGGGTAATTAGCCATCAGGAACCAATTCAATGTTCTCTTCCCAACAGAAATTTTGACTTGCAGAAGAATATTGATTGGGGTCAAGGGATAAGGTCATCCATCAAATCTGTCAAACCTCCTGAGTGACCCAGACATGAAAATCTGTGTGCATAACAATTACAAAATTTTTGTGGGCTGACTAACGTGAATGTCATCTAATGAAATTCTTTTCGCCATTTTTTCATTTAATACTGTAGAACAATGGAAGCCTTTTGTGAATGACTAGAATGAGTCTGTCTGTCTGTATGTGTGTCTGTCTGTCTCTCTCTCGAATGGTGAAATTTAAGCAAACATTTTATTGATCCCTGTAGAAGTCAATAAAATGTTGACTATAAAATATGAAATTATATTAATAGTTGATGATAATAAACGTTAAAGGATAATAATAAGAGTTAAGAATTAAATCACATTCTTTGATGCAATGCAGAGGTCTAGAAGATCAAAATATTGGTATTGTTATTATAATAACATATCTAATTAAATAGTAATCATTATTTTTAATTATATATTAATTATTATTGTTAGTAATTTATAATAATAATAGTAGCGGTAGTTGTAATCAGAAATGATGACGATGTTTGATAATAATGTTCAGTAATTGTAACTGAACATTTATAAAGCATCACTCAGAGATTCAGTAATAGTTATTGTCTTAATAAAATGTAATGCTGAATTTGAGACATGTAAGCACCACTTGTAATTTTTTGAAGAGTTCTGCAGTAGCCATGATAGCTAACGAAACCAAAATGCAAAATTAATTATTCACAGACGTCTAAACATTGTCCTGGTGCCAAAACGCACTTGAAATAGTCATTAAAAGACTACAAAGTTATAAATTTTTAACAGTCCTGATAAATTAGAAATGACTTAACACAGGCGCCACTTGTATGCCTTTTAAAGAAAAGCATATGCACAATGTCTGCCCACTGCAAGGATTGTAACTAGCAACTTCTTTAGCATCGGTGTCTAATGCACAAAACATCAACCAATGGTGCACATTACATATAAGAGTATATTATTTGCAAATAGACAGATTATCTGGTCTAGCCAGTAATTTGTCTATGTACCTTGACCAAATAGAGAAAATTATTTACTGGCTATGAACAGGCGGAGTGTAATGTGCTGATTTTAACCTTTTATCGTGCATATAAAACAGTAGTGTAAATGGCTATGTGCTGAGGTGATTGCCCTGCCTTATCTGACAGTCGGAATGGCCACACCGTGGAAATAAAGAGACTGAAGAAGACCATGTAACGCTGCTAGCTGTTACGCTTTAGGATGCTTCTCAGCTGGGACAGTATTGCTGTTCGAATATTATGTGTGTATTTTTAATTATGTGGTGCCACGACAATCAGCTGATGGTGCTGATAAGCAACTGCATGCAGAGGACTTGCTTAAGCTAGGTCCTTACACCAGTCAGTGAAGAGATTACGGAGGTTCAACTAACCATTCAAGTTGGGAACCTCTTTACTTCTGCCTTGGTGGACAAGGGCCATGTTCAGAACTCGCGCCTCCTAATGTAAGGACACTCCCCTATTCCCTGTATCCCAGGCCCCATGACTGAATTGTTCCACGGGTGGAAAACTTAATGAGGAAACGTTTTTAACAAGAATGCTTTATAATGTTTAATTTCATTTAAACCAAAGGGCAGTTATGCAGTTGGATAAATCAAAATGTACTTACTTACTTTATATTACATTGAGGAGTGGTAAAAAGTAAAGTGATCTATATTCATACCACAACTAGAGTGAAAACTATAGTTCAAAGAGACAGGGTGTGATTTTAGGTCATAAACAGTGGGGAGCAGTGAGGAAAGAGCTGAGGGCATGAGCCTAATTAATTCTTAAATGTTTTCAAGTGTAGGCGTGATTGTGAGCCAGTGAGTGCAAAATCTCATGCAAAGTCTCCTGCAATTAGGTAGTGTAATATGCAGTTGGAATGTGTAACGTAATACAGTGTTAGTTTCCCACAGACTCATTAAGGCTGTTTTTCAGTGACTAGGCAGAAGCTAATATTGATGATCAAGTTACCTAGAAAGAATAGACCCAGATAATTGGTGCCTAGTGCACTTGAGGCATTTAAATGTTCCTAGCAAATATAATTAAAGAGTTTCATAATATATATACATAATTTATATAGGATGCATATTTGTCTCTGTGTGTGTGCGTGTGTGTGAGTGCGTGTGTGCGCAGTTATATATTCATACCACACTAGAGTGTAGAGTGGCCCGACGATGAGTGGGAGTTATTTAAAATTGCTTTTAATTAACATTGTATTACACTTTCTAATAGGATGTAAACTGAATTTTTAGACTAAACTGCACCCTGCAACCTCTCTGCCTGCCTGCCTCTGCCTGCCTGCATGCTTGGACTTGTTGTTGAGTCATGTAGAGAGATAGTGTGAATTAAGAATGGAGAGGGAGCACGAAAATGAGGAGGAGGAGAGTTTCCTTGGTTCTTTTGTTCAGTTTATTTTAGTCTCTCTCCTACGGATGCTCAAAGAGCTGCTGTTTCATTAGAAATCCTGAGGGCTTGTTCCTAAGGTTTCACACGGTCTCTAAAAGAGTCTTCACAGCATCTCTTTGAGAATCTGTTACGTTGTATCTGTGCCTACATGTATCTGTCTGCCAGTCTTTCTGATGTGATTGGTTGTTTGTATCTGGCGTTGTTCATTCCTTGTTGTTTACGTGTTGACTCTTAACTACTGCGGTAGGGATTTGAATCTAGAACAAGCAGCCCTACAACTGCAACATTGAGGCGTACTTTAAATGTGGCATGTAAATATCTATGTACATATATACATGCATGCATACAAACATACATAAATACATACATACATACATACATACATACATACATGAATGCATAAATGCATGCAATACATGCATGCTTGCATTCAATACATACAATACATACAGTCAATATATACAATGCATAATTATGTACATACCTAGTACATACATTCAGTATATACAATACCTACAAGCAATATATAAATGTATACAGGTATACTTTGCATAGATGCATTGGAACACCCATTCATAAGAGATGCAAATAAAAGGTACTCACAAGTACTTTATTGAATTTCTTTGTTTAGCAACTGAATGGTCATGTTTATTGTCCTTCTTTCAGGGCAGCGGATGGAATCTTTTACAATGAATTGAAAAACTGGATTTAAGAATAATTTCTGGTAGCAGTCTATAGCGGCCTACATATTTGTAGCATAGTGGTTCACTGAGTGAACGCTTACTGCATTGTGTGGGTTCTAGTCTTCCCTAACGACGTCTGTTTGCAAGACCGTGATTGCTTAGCACCATAAGTTGATGCTTTGCAATTATGTAGTGATACGCAAATCTATATATTTATATAAATGTATATATATATGTTAATTGTATATATACCGGTATATAATATATATATAAATATATATATGTCAAATAAATATATATATATGTACATTGTATAACAATTATATAGTGTCATAAGCACCTCTCAAAATGCTGGAGCACTCGTAGTGGTGCTATATAAATAAAAATAATTATTAGCGTGTAGGTTGTAACCTTTTGGTTCATTCTTGAGACTGCTGTTGTAGAATGCCTGCGGTGAAGTTCATGGATTAAAACTTCTTATCCTGTCGCCAGCATATATAAATTAGTTGTTGAGTACTTCCAAGTGTTCTGTTTTCTTGGCAATCTATTTTCTTTTTCTTTCTTGGGTCATATATATTTACATTTGGACACTTTTATAACTTTTCCTCTTGTCTGTCTTTGTCCAGGTGTCTGTCTGTCTGTCTGTTTGTCTGTCTGTCTGTCTGATTCTGAGGCTCTCAACTTTCCCGTGGTTGTGTGATGACCTGTCTGTCTGCCTTTATGTCTCTGCTGTGTGTCCATCAATCTGTGTGTGTTTGTGTGTGTGTCTGTGATTGTATTTTTCATTTCTCAAAGTCTCTACTACTGTCAGTCTGTCACGCTCATCGTCTGTCTCATGGTCTTTCTATCTGTCTATCTGTCTGTCTGTCTGAGTCTGTTTGTTTCCTCTCGCTTTCAACTTTTTTGACCGTCTCCCTCTTTAAGTGTTTGCAAAATGGAATGTTTGTGGATTTTCACGGTTGCTTTGCGAAAGTTTACTTTGTGGTCTGCTTGGTAGCTGTGTGTCGCTTTCGTTTGAAAGCTTAGCTATACCTGTCCTTAAAATGGTTCTTTAGCTTAGCTGTAACTGTCCTAAAATTGTTTATTTAGCTTTTAACCAATTTGATTTCTCTTTCACCAGTGGCAGCAGTAATTAGGCAGTGTCATATATTGATGTATTGTAACGTAATATAAACAGACTTTTTACTGCGACTTCAAAGGAAACGCTTCAGCAGCACTTCCATCGAGCAAGGTGGTTTCAGCCTCTGATGTAATGAAACAGGGAAAGCAATAAGTTTTTGTTATAAATTCATGGCTAATCTATTCCAGATTGATAGCAACCGCTATATATTAGTCATATAATTATGTTTTAAAATAGGGATAAGCCTATATGAATTAATCAATGGTGGTAAATTCTGAAAATGTATTAATTGTCATCATTATTAACCTAGGCATCTTTGTCATTAACCTTAGAATTGTTATTCTTATCTCTATTTATCATGATTTTGTGTCTGACCAGAAAACAAGGAATTCTTTAAAATTAAACAGTTAAATGGTTTTACATAAAGGTGATACCGTTTAACATGTAGGTAGTCTCACTTTTGTAATACCCTAATAATAAAGCACATACTTATTCATTTTCCATGCAATTAATTCTTTAAAAATTTAGCAAATTCGATGCAATCCAAATTAATTAGTTGCGGCCCAAACATTTTGATTGCAACCATCATGGTTTATTTTAGTATAAGCCGATATTCATGTGTCAGACTTCATTATAAGTGTGTGCTCATTTGTCTGTTTCAGTGTTAGTCTGTAGTGGTGTGTCTGTTTCTGTATGTCTGTGTTAATGTGTCTTTTTCAAATGTATGTCTGCTCATGTGTCAGTTTCAATGTGAGTCTGTGTTTTTGTCTATTTCTATATAGGTCTGTGTTCTTTAGACGTCCCTCCCTAGTCAGATGATTCAATGTGATCACAAACGCCATTGTCTGTGTTTTATTTTTCTTTATATTCGTTTTCTGATTAAGTTTATGAAATTGGCATTTTTCTACCGACTTTGTATGTTTTTAATCGAAACCAGATTCGTGTTGATGCATTACAATGATATTTACATCAAAGTGGAACGATTAGTGTGACCGAAGAGAAGTATTGGGATTGTTTTAAGCTTTAACGCAAATGCTCAATGTTTGTAGTGAAAACATCATGCAGATTTGACAGAGTTTTGTAGCCCCATTGTATATCCCACATATTGCATGGATGGACTGTGCAAATTTGCTCTGCCAATCAATCGAATCTCCGTGTGCTGGCAACAAGAGTCGCTGGAATTGAGTGAATTCTACTAGATTAGATCAAGTCACAGTTTTACAGTGCTGCATAGAAGCTTCCCCATGGTTGACCCATCTTTCTCGAATAGCAAAAAACCATTATATTCAATCGTGGCTTTGTGTTGTCAAGTCGACAACGCCTGTCACAAGTTCTTTGAAGTGAAGCTGTGTAAATTTGAAATTGAAATTACGATTACATCTGTGTTGATTGGCTGATAATTTGCTTTGTAGCTTAAAGTTTTGCGTGTTCATTGTTCAATCCTCACCTGACGCCATCTCTGTGTAAGGATGAAGGTCCCTACTGTACGGTTGATTGATGTGGCATCATTAAACAGTGGTGCTAGATAAATGCAGAAATAAATAACTGCTCTCTTAATTGCTTTTACCGGAGCATTAACTGGAGATTCTAAATAAGAACGGTAGACCACAAAGATTATTTTGAACTCAGAAAGAGTAGACAAAAGTATTATGAACTCATCTTTAAATATTGGAATGTCCAATTTAATTATTAAGAGGTTTTATTAGTTTCATTTGAAGAATTAAACTAAGATAAAATGCTTACAAAGCGCCATTGTATATTATGGAATTATCAATTGCTGGATTTGAAATTGGGGCAGATGTGATCTTAAAGGTTAGGCAAAATGTTATAGGCATTTGTGAACGAGGCTGATCCTTTATGGGCCCTATATCTGTCACAGATACAAAGTGTTTCCTCTTGTGAACTTCCTGAGTACACCCCAATTGTTTATCCTGGTACTCACAGAAACCGACTAAAATTCAGCAAAAAGTCAAAGTTACTAATTGGACTTACTCTTGACAATCAGTAAACAAATAAATAAAATACGAAGCAATAGTTCCCTTGTTAGGTACTTTCCACAGAGAAAGGAATATGGTATAAGATATGCAACGATGCTGAATGTGTCTGTTTTAGTCATGTTTGAATCCCTTTAGTCTTTGACATATTCGAAATGAATGGGCTTCATAAAAATCATCAGAGCTCTGGATATTACTCTTCAATGATTTTTATCTACAGTCGGATCTGAATTTTGTTACACTAACAAAGGCATTGAATTCATTCAGTATTAATCAAGTTCACAAGGTCACTGTCCTCTGATGGTGGCTTTGTCACATGTTACATCACATGTTTGTGTCACATGTCACATATTACTGCATGTCGAACCTTGTGTCATGAGTTGAAGAACTAGAATTCTGTGTATCAGAGCGTTTCTGTAGTACCTTGACATTAAGTACTCGGATATTATCTGGGTTTGGCTATGACCGTAATTGCACAGCAACTGTGAGAATGAATGAACGTGGTAGCTATGCCTCTGTCGACTGTGCTGTAAGTTTAATGGACCTCAACAGTCTGCTATTTTGTGCTTTGCTTCAAGTGCAGCCATACCTTATGATGGTAACATTTGTGCCATGAAATTTGTGGCAGCTGTTGTGCTATGCAAACTGAAATTGTTTAACAGGCTGTAAGGCATATTTGTTTAGCTTTTTCACAAATTGCTTTGTGAAACGTAACGCAGTCATAACACTGAAAACCTTAACCAAGCAAATAAGCCATACATTGTATATATTTTAGCTTCAGGCCAGCATTTGGATTCTGTCAGTTAATCAGTGTTCTGTGCTGTGCCTTGGGGTGCCACAATACACTGGTTAAAAATAGAAATTTTACCTGGGATCCATATGCTGGTGTGGCGTGGGGTGACAATCCGAGTCACAGATGTCACAATATAAGATGCATTGTTCAAAAGATTAATTTTACAATCCGCTACTGTTGGATATACAAAACGTGAAATAGTGTTGTCTTATGAAAGACTGTTGTCATGCTGAATGTACAAAAAAATGGAAAAAACTGGGCACAGTTAGAATGAATGTGCTGATCTTGAACTGTGATCATAACCCGATGAATTTATGGAAAGCCGAAATGGATAATCCTTTTTTATATCTATATATGTGTTGTTTGCATACAACTCCTGTTCTTTGTGAAGTTCATTGCCCTAAAGCCATAGGAATACTAAAATAATCAGATTGTCAAAAGCTGGTGTTAATCAGTTTCTTGTTTATATTTTGAAATGCTGATGTCATGTGAATGTGATTACAGTACATTTCTATACTGCCAGTTGTTTTGGAAACAATATTGAAATTTTTGTTTTATTACATGTAATTAGCTGTTTTTAGGTAGTGACTTTAACATTTTGCATGTTTAGATGTTATTGCTTATTACAGCAGCTATTATTATCGAAACTATTATTATAATTATTATTACTTTACATTTACACTCAAGATTTATACTTTCCTTTAAAAACATTGGAAAAATTCAACTGTCTGGAAATGCTAATGTAAAGTTAAGGTTGAGCTGATCCAATAGGCATTAATAATAAATATTATGAAATAATTAAAGTAATAATAATAATGATAGTATTATCACGTTTGCTATAGTAGCCTAGTATTTTATTAGTGTATTGTTATAGTTGCTGCCACTTAGCACTAAAAATCCACTTCTTCTGCAGTAGCTGTTTTGGCTTCCAATTATTATCGGTTTTTGAGTGATAAGTGAACAAATCATAGAGATTTGACATGAAACTCTTATTTGCCGACATCTTGTGTAGCTCGAGGGAACATGTGGCGGCCGTCTTGGATTCCTATCATGCATTGTAATCTCGTTTTTTCGTTACAGTTTGTTTTGACAGGGCATAAACCTCGGAACAGTTTATTTCATTTCACATTCAGACCCGGCTCTCGTGTAGCGGAAAATTCGGCATAGTAAAATGTTGCCATCCTTTGTTAATTAGTAGACGCGCGGTGACAGCAGAATTCACTATTACTTCCTACCTCGGAATAAATTGCCCGGCTGGTAATGCCGGAATATGACTATACGGTGATAATACTCTGGTCGGTGGAGATATGTCTGCCCAGAGGCCTTATAAATGACCCCCTTGTCCAGCTGAGTGGTCACTGGGCGGCCAGTGTTTGGCCTTTATGAATTGTTCGTTATTGGGTTTCATTTCTGCTTGGCAAACAACAAGACACTGGCAAACATGGAGCTGTAATGGCTACCCCTTGACTCCATCTTGCCATATATTATGACAAGCCATTAAGCAACTCTAAAGAACATGCTATTCGGCTTTTACAGATTTTTCGGGTAACTCTCCACGAGTCGATATTTGCAACGGATCCGCCCCGGCCTGTTCAATAAACATCCCTTCGTCTTATACAGCTCCAAAAAGAAAAAGAAATAATCTTGATAGGTTTACTTCTGGCACATTTTTCGCCGAGCAGCTGCTCTTCTCAATTGTTTGGAAATCTTGTGATTCCTAGTTGTAAAATGGGCAGTGGAAAGTGATGTAAGATTTATAGTATCTGCTGTTAGAGAAAAGCAGGCGGCTAGATTTTCCAATGTTAGTATTAAGCAAAGAATTTACCACTGCTTAGAACATTGGTGAGTCAAGCTACTCATTTTGCAGCCCATACTCACAACTGAATATTATGCTGTCTTAAGCCACCTCCTTACTGACCATAATAATTATTACTGTTGCAACAAGCTGCGATACTATAAACGAATTTGATTGATTGATTGATTGATCGATTAATTGCTCAGATGAAGTTTGACAAAACTAAAAAGGGCCAAGCATGCTACAAATGCATATGAAAATCTTATTTGTCACTAGTAGGTTTTTTACAAAGTAGTGGTACTTAACATTTAATTTTATTGATTTAAAAATTCTTATCACACTGTATTGATTTGTACAATAAATGTTTTGCTTTTGACTTTCATTTTGATGAATTTTCATGGATTTTCTTTAGCCTTAGAGTCTGAACTTCTCATCTAAACAGCCCTAGATTTATTCTTCCGGTGCCAGCGCCCAGACATACTGTACAATAAAGTCTGACTGGCCACATTGATTTATGGACGTTATCAGTCACTAATTTGCATCACAGAAAATTTATGCTGTCACTGTGTGGCACATAATACCCTTATTCTTGTGACACATGGTAGTGAAAAATAACCTTTATTCTGCAGAAAGTTGTGTGGACTGAATTGATCAAATTTTTTCATTAAGCTTCGGTTGTCTATGAACAAGGAAAGTCAGTGTATTTACTTCTAAATACAAAGATATATTCATCCAAATTAATGTGGAAATGTGAAGTTTCACGTTGTAATAGAATTAGATAGAGATCAAACCAAGCTTATCTATCGATTGTTGGTCTTTGGCCATTTCTTGAATAAAATCAGAAAATGATCAGGGATTTATTGGGACATGCGTTATCTGTGACAGTTTAATTTTCTGTTGTTTGTAGATTTGTTGGTGTTAGTTGGTGGTATTTTAAACTAGATTATAGCTGATCTATGTTGGTGTTAAATATTATGTTCAAATCAATTTTAATAATAGGGCCTAATAATAATTTTAATAATAATTATAATGTGGAAGTAGTAGTAATAATAAATTACACATTTTATTACTGGAATTTCCTTATGATGTTAAAGAACAATTTTGCAGATAAACATCTTACATCACTGCTATTCAATGAAATGGATACATCACACGCTCGTAATGCATAAGTATTAAACTTAAGCATACTTGGTGTATTTTGCTGTCATTTATTTTATGCAGTGTAGCACTACTAAGAATTTATAAATCACCACTTCAGTAAAATCTTTCCTGTGACTGACACATACCACTGGACAACAAATTTTAACTTTTTTTTGTTGCCTAAAAAACTTTAGCTGTTCTATATAGATTTTGGCACGCTGAATCCAGTGGTGTTCTCAGAATTTTTGTATCACGTCAGGTTTTTGAGAAAAATGGTTTGCAAGATTTTTAAAGAAATTTACTTAGTGCATAGATTTCACTATGGACAACAAATTTTAACTTTTTTTTACTTCCTAAAAACTTTAGCTGTTCTATATAGATTTTGGCACGCTGAATCCAGTGGTGTTCTCGGAATATTTGTACCACGTAAGGTTTTTGAGAAAAATAGTTTGCAAGATTTTAAAAGAAATGCCCAGAAATTTACTTTTAGTGCATAGATTTCACTGGACAACAAATTTTAACTTTTTTTGCTTCCTAAAACACTTTAGCTGTTGAAGGTTTTTGAGAAAAATGGTTTTCAAGATTCTGCCCAAATAAAGTGCATAGATTTCACACGGTCGTACAAACTTTGCATATAGATTTTGGCACGCTGAATCCAGTGGTGTTCTCAGAATTTTTGTATCACAGGTTTTTGAGAAAAGCGACTGTCAGTTCTCTAAGTAACAGTACATTGTAAATCTATGCACTAAGTAAATTTCTGGGCATTTCTTTTAAAATCTTGCAAACCATTTTTCTTATGACGTGATACAAAAATTCTGAGAACACCACTGGATTCAGCGTGCCAAAATCTATATAGAACAGCTAAAGTTTTAGGAAGTAAAAAAAGTTAAAATTTGTTGTCCAAGTGAAATCTATGCACTAAGTAAATTTTTTAAAATCTTGCAAACCATTTTTTCAAAAACCTGACCTGTACAAAAATTCTGAGAACACCACTGGATTCGTGCCAAAATCTATATAGAACAGCTAGGACAACAAAAAAGTTAAAATTTGTTGTCCAGTGTTATGTGTGATTGACTTACCGGTATTTGTTTTAAAGTTCACCTTCTTGAATTCAAACTCATATGTTGCTGGACTGTTGAACAGGTGCTCTTTAGGTTGCTACCAAAGCTTCAAACTCCTGCTTTCTCAGAACGAATCCTGTGAATTACACCAGAAATTATACTAATATATATAATTATATATAATAATAGATATATATATATATATATATATATATAAATTACATATTTTATATTACACTATGGTACTGCACATTTGGTTTTGGATGACTCAGGGTTTGTGGAATGGCATTACAGTAACCTCTTAAAATGTTCTGCCTGTCTGTGACTCTGGAACTACCATCTCACTTTTCTGTCATGTGCCCTGGTTGCATAGTAGCAGTTTTAGATCACTTTATGAGTTGACAAAGATTTACGTGACTGACTTTTCCACTGCTTTATCCTAGCAAGCTGCATAGATGTTCAATTTACCGACAATGAGTTGATTATTCTGTAACTGATTTTGCCAACATGTACAGATTTGTAGCAGGTTGCACAGATGTTCAAATTTCTTGCAAGGATTTAATTATTATTTGAGTAACAAGGAGTTATATGACTGATTTCAAACTAATCTAGCTTGATAAGGTGCAATGATGTTCAAATTTCTGACAAGAAATTAGTTTTATTTTAAGACTGATTTTGTCTGTCAAACTATTGTGCATAGTTATTCAAATTATTGACTGTTGTATATAAGAAAATCTGTAGGCCTAACTTCAGGGATGATTCACCTGTCATCTTGTAGGTTGTTTGTTCATGTAGTTGTCGGCTTTTCTGTAATTTCTATTTCTGCGTGTTCTGCCAAAATGTACAGATGTAAATTTACATAAGATATTTTTGCCAGCTTTGTTGTGTTGCTGCCAAAATAGTTTCTTGCTATGCATTCATGTTGTCTTGAAAAGGATATTTTTCTCACATTCAGCATGTGTTTAGTGGATGTTCATGTTACTAAAAGAGACACTGGTCAATGTTATGTAACCCTGATTGATTGTTTAACTAAATTAATTACATGCATATATTGTATTGTATTTATAATTTATGCCTCTCACAGTGAACACCAATCAGAGGCGCTCCCAGTGCGAAAGCTAGTCTTAAGACAACGAAAAGAAGCACCTGTAGTATATGTAGCCTAGTATATGAGTAATCTGTGCAGCTAGTCATGAGTACTTGATTAAACCGCTATTAGTCGATTACAGTGTTTGGCCAAGTGGTGTAGAATGCTAGAAATAAATCACAATCTTATAAAGTTACGACAGTTAATCATTCAGTTAATTTCATTCAGTTTATATTTGAGAGAATTATATTAGCTGACACTGTGAGACCAGTTAACAGGTGAGGATCTTATAAAAGGGTAATATTATGTGAACTACACAGAATGCTAGTATGTATACACATAGGTTACCAAAATGCTGGTATTTGCCTTTTTCTGGTTGAATGTTTTATAAAATTATGGCTAGGATGGTTTTCTTATGGCAGTGCCGAGTACAATGTATTCATTAGATTGTATGTTTGTACATAGGCTACCGGTACATCCAAGCATATATGTGATATTGATGTTTGTGCACAAGGTGCAGAAACATGATTATCGCATGTAAAAAAGATTTGACTTAAGATGAGGTGAAAATGTTTCTTGAGCTGTTTATGGTGATAGAGTTTGTATTTTCAATGGAAGATGCACATATAGATGCACTAAATATCAATATCTAGTCATTGTTCCACGACAGTCCAGCATAGGACAAAGTACGACATGTAAAGAGAAATGCTTCAGTCGAGCATTAAGTTAGTTACACAGTGGTTGATTAATTGAGCAGTCAACTTGCTTGTGGTGTGGGTGCATTCAAGACTACCCAGAAAAGGTCACTGTATACAGAGTTTGAGCAAGCTCTTACAGGATAACTGCTTAGCAGAATCAATTGATGCCTAGTCATTAGACAGCGGCACTATACTAATAGAAGAAATTGAATATATATGTATGTGTATATAATACATGCATGTAAGGCTTTTGAGAAATTCTCTTGTGGGACTTTACTGGAAGTGTAGGCAGTCATATGAGATAAGTATGAGTCTTTTGAGTCATGGCGCTTGTTGTAAATGTGTAGCCATTTACCAGTTATTCTCAGATGTCTGCATGTTCATGTTTTCTTCTTAAAAACACTGCTATCAAAGCAGCAATTGCCAAAGACAAGTGTTTGCATTTGAACATCTACACAACACCTTAACAGGACCTCACAGAGGTACAAAAACATGGCAGTTTGTAAAACATGTTAATTAGGGTAAGCTGAAATTGCCACAGATCAGTTACTTGTTACTAGTTATTGTCATTCAAAACCATGTTTATAAGTGATTGTATATATCATTGGAAATGTTAATTTATCATTGCATAGCTCTCTGTATGACTAAAGTAATTAAAGTTGTAATGGCTGGAATTTTAATTGTCTGCCAGAGTGGTCTGGTGTGTGGAAGTGTGTGCTTGTTGGCTCTTTTAAATCCTGGTTTATTAGACACATGCAAATCCACTTTAATCTAGCCACCAAAAGGATTATGCAATAAAAATGATAGAAGTCCTGTTAAAAGCCAGGACTAGATTGATTAATTATACCCAGAAAGTAATTAGCTTTGACTAAAATGCACAATTTTCAACACAAGCATTTGCTGAATGCTGACTTTTCTGCTTTTACAGAATTCTGTGACTCGCGAGTGTTATCTCAGTTCACTTTATATTTTAGATGCTGTGGATGTTTGACATATGGAAAACATTGCATAAAACACATTAGAATACATCAAAGAGATGTAGTGTGACATATGTCTTGTTACAGAAATCTAACATTTTTTGACATATCGAACAATGTAGGTTTTCGTAATAATGGAGGCAGAGACAAAGCATCTAATCAGCGAACTCAATTGACAGATGCTTGATGCTGATCGAAAGATCTTCACAGTTGTAAGGTTGATGCTTTGGAAGAATTTGTCATTTGCCGACATGTCGCTTTTTGGCCGGCCTGTTGAGGCATTGTTGTTGCTACACTTTCAGAGACCCAGAAACTGATAGTGTGTGAATTTGTGAATGGCTTGCAATTTTCAACCAATGGATCAAGTCAGGCAGAATTTATTGCTGTTTAAAAGGGCAAAGGAATTCAGGCTGCAGAGTTTTAGGTAGCAACAATGGTTGCTTTCACAGCACTCTTTGCCAAGCTGCTAAGCAATGTGTGCCTCTCAAATTGATTGGCATGTCATACCATAGTTCACGTGATATTGGATGCAGTGGAAAGAAACATCAGTTGTATCTGGAAAATGCGGAATGGGCAGTTGTCGCCCTAAATAGGTGGCCTAAAATTCTACTTCCGGTAGTTTTATTAGAATTCATGAACATTTTGGTGTCATTGTTTGCGTATGAATCCATCACTGTTTGTTTGCCAAAGATCAGCCAGGAAGTCATATCAATGCCCATTTTCACCCATATAATTGTAATTACAATTTCTAAAGCACCATAAGTAGCAAGCTACTTCTAGGAGGCTTTACACAATATAGGCCTACCACCGAGTGGATTGACCGATGACATTTTGCATTTGAGAGCAAGTGACTGATGTCTCTGTAAGTCCAGATAACAGCTCAGAAGACCATTATAAAAAAACAACCCACTCGCCGTGTCTCACGTCGTTTCCAAACCTTTCATGATCAAAAATATCCTCCAAAGTCACATCCTTTCATTTGAATCATTCCTCAACCTTGTCCTATGATTTGCCTTGGTGGGTCAGTGGAAGATTTTAGACTAGAATCAGATTCAGATGAGCCTGCTGAGGACACTGAACTCTGCAAAGTGGTCCTGGGCAAGATGTGTGCGCAAACTTGTCCTTCATCAAGCAGAATTTGGCAATAACGTAGACTGCTTGTAAATGACAAATCCTGCGAATCAGATTGGTTACAGTACAGAATTCCACTGTGTCACTGTGTGGAGAATCACTCGGGAGTATAGAGCTGAATGACAGAAAAAGGCAGTAATGTAGTAACAGTGTCACTACATAATCTCATCCTGAAATCATGAAGACAGCTGAGAGCTATTTTTGTCAGCACTGATAATAATCCTCTTCTGATACTTCCATATGGCTGACAAATTTGACTACAAGAAATCCAAGACACGTCTGTAACTGCTGAGTCAGGTCAAGTGCCAAAGTTATTCAACCTTGACAGATACTAGTAGAATTTTCAGTGCTTGTGAGAGCATCCCATTCCCAGCAGACTCATTCATGCTGCATTAAGAGGGAGGAAGGAGTCCGAGTGTAACCCAAGAAAATCAACTGAACTTAGAATGAAGTGACACCATGTCTGCATTTACCAATTGAGTCATACATTTTATTAGCGTCTACGTTTAACAATTTTTACTGTTCACCATGACCATCAAGGTCCAGGGTGTATCCACAAAGAACCAATAAAAATATATGTATATACACACATGTATACTGGTACAGAGATAGCATATAATATATAATATGTTTTACTGTTTAACACCATTTGACTCCTCTATAAGAATATGGGGCTAGCAATCTGCTTTCCTTCTTGCCATAAGGTCTTTTTTCGCAAAACCAACTTTTTACTCTGGGCCTATAATTAAAGATAAGCACATAATGCACTGTTTGCATATGTTGCTTGTTGCACATTATCACATAGCAATAAATTACCTGGTAAGTGTAATTTTCTTTAGTAATTATATATCTATTTAGATTATATCTGTCATAAGTTCAGAAAAGATAAGCTTCAACAGAAGACCATTGAAAACTAACTCGGTAAGTTTGAACAGCTTGTTTGCTTACCAAATTCTGCTGACTGCTTCCTTCTTTAGTAAATGTGTACAGATTATTGCTCTAAACATGTGATTGTGTGTGTTATTTAGTGTATGTATTCAGTATTACCTGGGACTACTTCAGTAATAGTAGTCCCAGGTATTACTACATGTATCGCTTGTTTATGCAGTGTAGGCCTACTTGGATGCATAGTCCTACAGAGTAAATAGTAAATAAGTATAAACGGTATATAAAGCTATTGTAATCAAAATGATTCGTGTGTAACGTCGACTGCTGTTACCTTTGATCTAATTGTGTTTGCAATTAAATTTTCCTGACATTTGCTGATCCTTTAGGGTAGCCTATTCTTAATAAATGTTTTCGATTAGCAGAAGACTACGAGATGCACCGTTCTTTGATTTGCAACGCGACACTCCCAGCCGGAAGTCATCTCGTGCTTCAGACGTCGAGGAGAGCGGGCGTCCCTCTCTCTCCCCGTAATCTTTACTTTGGTCGACGGCCTGTAAAACTGGAAAGTTTATTTATCGGCCCGAGATGGTCGCGAAATAATGTGGCTTCCACTTGACGCCCGTCTTACGGCTTTTGGCGTCGTAATTTCACGATTATGAGGTTTGTTATCGTCCAAGCGCGAAGTGTGGCGCGAACGCTTTTGACATTCAAGACGCGCAAAGTTGGTCAATAACTAATAAGGCCAAAGAACGTTCCCTTCAAACAACAGGCAACGATTATTTACAGAACGACAGGAAACACGACTGATTATATATTAATTATAGATTACGTGAGGTACTGTATGCAGAATGTAACCGTATTGGTAGAGTATTATGATCGGCTAATTGCCCAGTCTGTAGGCCTAATGGCATTATGCAGGCCTAAATCAAGTGTTTTAGCCTAGTTGTCCAAAAGAGCTTCTTCTTCGTCGTGTAGGCTACTTTCGTAATCTGTAAAATTACAGATTGTCATAAAGTACACGAAGAAGAAGAAGCTCAGTCCATTGAGCTAGCCTGAAACTGAAAGGCAGCCATGGGCATGAAGTGTCAACAACTTCATTTTCTTAGCCACGGCATATACATGTAGGCCTACGATGGCGGGTCCTCTCCCTCGTCGTCTCATCTTCACACCGAATGTACGGTCAGTGTACTCGTTGTAGCTGAGTTGGCTAGGGGGCGCCGGTGGAGCAGAAATCTGGAACCACATCTCAGCCCTGACGGGGATTTGAACCCCGCACTTCTCAGTTGACAGTCCAGCACGCTAACCACTAGGCTACACTACCCCGAACACGAACGCAGGTTAAAAATCTGATGCTGTTAATAGGCTACATTGCACACGAAACAACTAACGACTCGTGAGATATTATTTCTTTATTACTTCTTTAACTTTATGTAGGCTACACAGCAAACAGGGATTAAAATGATCGCACATCTGAATAGCTGTAGGCCTAGGCCCCATAGGCGTAGCCAAAGTTCGACCGTACGTTACAGCAGAAAATAGCGTACGCGTACGGTACGTTCGTATTCCGTACGTATGAGCAGCCTTTAATATTAGTTGCTTCTCGTGACGTCACATTTTGTCTCCTCATTTTCTCGTCGTTTTTTTCTCGTCGTTATTACGTCACTTTACAGTTCTTATTTGTAGTTCCGTTTCAGCGAAGAGGTAAATTATTATTTTGTTTTTATTTTGTATAATTTGATTATTTTATCTACAGAAATAAAACAGGCTGACGGATTCATATTTTTCTTGCATGGGTTAGTAGTACTTAGTACGGCCGCGTGGCAAGAACGCACATGGCGAGTGCAGGCTGCGCCTTGTAGAGGAATAATACACGATGTTGGCCGCAGTCAATGTGTTAAGGCACTTGAAAATTAATTTGTAATTTTGTTATTCCTTGTTAATTCTATAATAAAAAATATAAAAATTAGCGTACGCTATTTATTAATTTAGCCAAAAAATAGCGTACGCGTACGGTACGCATTTCAGCAGAAAAAATAGCGTACGTTCCGTACGTACGGTCGAACTTTGGGCGTAGGCTAGCTACATCTTGCTTTCTTTAGCCTATATAGGCTACTGGGACTTCTATTGACCAATGACCCCAATAACCAGAATTTTGCCAAGTTGCCTCCTCTTCAATTTAAGTCTAGCTACGCTCCTGCTAGGCCCCTATGCAAAAACCGAAAACATAATTTACAAAACTGTAAGGCCTACACTTTCATTTTCAAAACTAATTTCGAACTATGTTTTGTAACTTCTTTTCATTGGTAGTCCAATGGCTTTGTCCAAAGCGTTATGCCTGCCAGCTTTAGGCCAAGAAAACATTTTTCAACATTCCAAGCTGACATAGGCGGACCACTGATGCCACAAAAGAGTGGAGATCAACACCATATGGTCTCGACGGGACCCTGCTCAGTTTTTCAAAGAATTGATTGGGACATTGGGTGAGATCTTTTGGCACTGCTGCCCGTATGAAAGGGTGCCACGCCATTCAAGGTTCATTCATTCATTCGGGAATTTATATAGCGCCCTTCAAGGAAACTACTCAGAGGCGCGTAGGCTACGGACCGTGCGAGCCCAACTCCGCTACTGCCGGTAGACCTATAGGCCTACAATGCCAGTCCAAGTCTGAAGTAAAGGTGGAACTTCCACCGTGGAAGGCGACATCAACAGCTCTGCTGGCAGCCATAAGATCCCGCCAAACGCTGGAAACTACTGCAACCGAGCGAGCCCGAGACTCAAATATCTTAAATAAGTCATATCAGTAGCAGTGGCGGCGCCAGAGGGGATAGGGGCTTAGCCCCCCCCAACTGCGGCTCAGCCCCCACCCAAAGTGGGAAATCACTGCAAATCACAGGGAGGAGGCGACAAAAGGGAAGGGCTTGGAGCTTTAGCCCCCCAAACCTGAAATCCTGGCGCCTCCACTGATCAGTAGGCCTATGCGAACTGGCATCCTTACGCGCAGAAGAGAATGGGACATGTGGCTAACCGGTAAGTTCGACGTCAGAGGTGGTTCTAAAATGTTGAATAAGCTTAGTAGCTAGACATGAAATAAAGATTTACAATAATTAGGCCTAGGCCTATATGTAATTACTTTAGCCTTTTAATCTACTCATAATGGATGGATATTTAAACGAAGTTCACGAACACGTGCGAAATATTTTCAAAATTGAACTCATTCCATAGGTTAAGACGCCCTCTACGCAGTATTTGAAATGGGCTTAGATGTAGGCCTAAGTCTTTACTTAATTGGATAGCATTTTGGAAATGCTATCTATTCTGGGCTATCTTACCTTGCAATTATACAGTAGCCTACATTGTTGACGCTTCTGCTCATCTGGTGGCGTGCTAAATTTGGTCATATATCTAGGCCTACCCACGTGCGTGATAGGCCTACCTTGCGCTGGTTGCGTATCGCTCAAAGCATTGAATTCAAGATTTTAACTTTCATGCGGAATTGCTTGGTGGGAATTGTTCCGTCTTATCTTGGCTCACTGTGTATCTCGTCTCTGCCTCGTCTGTTCCTCGGCAATTCTGGCCGTTGTCCCTTAGGCCTACCAGGGTGTTCTTGTCCCACCTCGGGCTCGTTCTTCTACAACTCAGGACAGAAGCTTTGCTTTCATCGATCCTGTGGCCTGGAATAACCTTCCCCATAATAGGGCCTACCAGAGCTGAGCTATTCAGCCTATCTCCTCTTTTCCGTAAGCGCCTGAAGTCTATTCTGTTTGAATGAAGGTTCTCCTTGTTGGATCGGGAGCGCTGCTGGTGAGTTTGTCTTTGAAGTTGCGCTTTACAAAGTCTCATTTATCTCATGTAACTAGTCTTAGCTTAGTCTTAATGTTAATTAGCGCTTTTGAGATCTTAGCCATGTCCAATGTCCATGAATGCTGCATTGGGTATCTTAATTGTTCTCACATTATTCGCCTGATTGCGCCAGTGTTCATCTCTTAGGCCTAGGCTACAACGTTGGCTACAACCGCACTGCATCCATCGTTTCAGGTCTGTATTTCTTCCTACCGCTGCTCCTTCCATGCCTCCCCTCTCTCCTACTTCTGGCCTATGCAATTACATATCACGTTCTTCACTGGTAGGCTACTCCAGTAACAAGTAAGTTATTTAAGCATTCAGCCGGTTATTCGACTAAGCCTAATTAGTGTCATATAATTCACCATTTAGCACCACTGGGCAACGTAGGCCTACATTACACGTCTAAGCGAACATGCCGTATTTTTTTAAACACGTAGGCCTACCTATCGTTCGACGTCAGACAATCTGAATCTGACGTGTGCAGTAGCCTAGGCCTATAAAGTATAGCGAGAGGAAGCCATCTGTGACAAAAGTACAATTTCATTTGTGTATTTACTAGAGGTGTGCGGGTAGAGCATTTTTGCTACCCGACCCGTACCCGTAACACAGGACTGCTACCCGTACCCGTACCCGACCCGTACTCGAAATTACTACCCAACCCGACCCGTACCCGCGGGTATATACCCGTACCCGTACTGTACCCGCCACATAATTAATAGGACTTCCCATGATTCCAGTCCCTACCAGTCCAATGGTCTTACAAAGCATGTGGTAGTAATAATAATAGTTTGACGATCATGGTGATGATCACTGTAATAGTAACAGTAGTAATAATAAAAATAATAAGAATAATAATAATAATAATAATAACAATAATAATAACAATAATAATAATAACTTGTTTCGGGGGACCCGCAGGAGACAGCACGCCTCTTTCAGCGTCTTTCAATTTGCACACAACGATTCAGCTTTTCGTTGCACGTTTACACATTTGACCGGTGAAGAAAACTGAAGATGACCTTTGACTCCAGAACGACAAAGCATTTCCGATAGTTTCTTAGAGCCTGAAGGATTACACTTACCTATGGCGATTTAAAAAAAATAATAAAAATAACTTTTATCCAGCCAGCCATAACACGGGAGTTTGAAACAAAATACCGCTATTTGAATAGTTTGTTTCTCAGAGGGAAAGGGGTGACAGGCTTGGTGTTTCAACTATTCCTAGCCTCAACTACTGTAACTGCATCAACCTGTTTTAAAGAAAACACGGCTGCTGAACTGCCAGGGTCGGCGTCAGCAACATCTGATCTCGGTTGTCGGGCCTGAAACTCGGATGAGATGAGATGAGATGATATGTAAAACACTACGATTGGATTGTGCTAACTGAAACAAGCCATTTTGTAACTTAAAATTGAGCATCTATAAATGAATGTCAAGCTCACTAAGGAGCACGGACATGGTCAAAACAAGAATATGGTACTTAGACTGGATACCGCCATTATGATAAGTCTTTGAAGGTGCAAGACTCACAATTACATGTAACGCCAAAACTTCAGTTCGGTACGGGTAAAACCGGGTATACCCGTACCCGTAATGCTCCTACCCGTACCCGACCCGACCCGTAAAATGTCTACCCGACCCGTACCCGACCCGCGGGTACGGGTCGGGTACGGGTAAACCCGCGGGTACGGGTATACCCGCAGACCCCTAGTATTTACACAAGCGCAAGTACAATTTATACACACGAAGACAGGAAACGATCACGTATGCGGCATAAAGACTCGAGCATTGGATTATTTATTTATTCGGCATAGTCAACTGTTGGACGGACGGGCGGGCTCCGTTATCTCGCGGCTCTAATTTATGCGCCGAAAACCAACAAAATGCTGTTTAAAAGCAGACGAAAAAGTCTCTTATTTACGATATCGACCGAAGGCAACAACGATCAAATAAAACACGGCTTTCGCCGATAAGACACACCTATCATATACAGAAAACAGTTACACCTGCCAAGGTATAATTATTAAAACCCGGGAATGGCGTACAGCTAGAGACTGCGGGCGTGGCTTTAGAGAGGCTCGTTTACCATCCGACAAACCATCGGTAGCTAAATACAGCTACCATGGACAGGAAATGCACGGACAGAGAATCCATTTAAGACTAGGCCCTGGGCATAATGGCCTACAGGTGGGGCCAGCAGAAGAGAAACTTTGGAAGGAGTGCGAATGTATGTGAAACAAAGGGTCAGTTAACAGGTGTTTCAGTATTAGCCCTACCCTGCCAGCATGTCCACATGGAACCCATATATAAGAAGACCCATATTCCTACATGGGACTCACTCATAGCCTTCGTCCCATGTGGGTCTATGTGATTATGCTGGCAGGGATATGAGGCATGAGCTATTGCAATCTCGAGATTACTGCAGCATCTAAATATAGCAAAGTCGTGGTAACCAGCTTATCGCAGGTCAAAACAAAAAAATTCTATGAACAGGAAAGGTCAGATTCAGTTCTACGTCAGTTTCCCAATTTCCAGGGTCAGACAGGTAGACAAATGTCTATGGTGGATAGGCCTACTGTAGGGAACTGATGCGGCGAGAGAGGCAAGAGGAAGAGGTAGTATCAGAATGGAATGAGTGGAAAGAGTGGCTTTCCTACAAAGAATTTGAATCAGTGCAGCATAGCTTTCCAAAGAGCCTGAAGAAGCATTTATTGTATCTAGATCTGTTACATAGCCTTGCATCTAGGGCCTAATTTAGAGCCTACTGAGTAGCCTACTGAGTAGCCTAGATTCTAGGCTACTCAGCAGGCTCTATATTAAGTTTCTTCATACATACATACATACATACATGAATACATACAGTATACAACTATACATGATGCAATTTAGATAACTGTTCTTGTTGAACGGGCTTTGTGATTTGACAGATTTCAGAATACCCTCCCTACATTTTGTTCTCTACATATAACTTATCTTCTTCAAATTGTTGATCCACCATGGGCTGTGTGTCTCTGTCGAGTGGATGCCACTGGATGGATGATTGGATGATCTTGGTTTTGGAGTGCCATCGGTTGATGCCTTGTGCTATACACAGAAGTAGCTAATTAATAAAAGTAACATAAACGCATATGCGTCATACATCCATATATACATACAATTCTATGGGAGGGAGCAGAAATCTCAATTGATGGGTCAAATCTAGTTGTGGCCAGAGTTAACAGACAAGAAGCAGAACACCTTATGGCTCATTGAGGTGTGTATATCCGATGATATGGCTACTGCAGGCCTACAGTGTAACAAGGTACACAAAACCAGAGTGAGTTCTATTTTACAGAAAAGGGTGCTTGTCAATATAGGACCAGAGGTGTATGACAGAACAACAGGGCAAATAAGATGGTATGGTACATGCAAGTGTGGTAAATTGCTAAGATCCTGAGGAATAAGTTAACAGGATAAGCTTATATCTGGTCGTTAAGTAAGGCCAGAGTAATTACATATTTAAACAAATAAACGTGTTTATTAATTCAAACTGACAAGTACACAGTAAGATCATGATATAGTAGTAGCAGATGATAACTAGTTTAACAGGAGTAAAATTTAGCTGTACAGGGCAGCCTGCAAGGTGCCAATTTGCCCTACTGCTCATTTTACAGTCGCCGCCAAGAGAGTTGAAGGATGAGTCAACCTTATGGGGCTAGCGGGTATCGAACCCGCATCCTTCTGCTCTTCATGCCAGAGTATTACCATTAAATCATCTCCACACCCCATATGGTAATAGGGTAAGGTCAACTCTGGTCATTGGGTAAGGCCATAGGATAAGTTGTGAAAACAAGTGATGATGTGACCTGATAAGATTTGGCTATACATGGCCAAGTACCTGGAGAGTATCGAATGGCTGGGTACTTGTAAGCTACGAGAGACATAAGGGAAAGTACTTGGATACTGTCAGAGAAATAAGGCCAATCACCTGGACAGATTAATACTGAAAAATACCTGGATATCAGAGGAATAACGCCATGAACTTGGATGGTGACAGACAATTAAGGCCAAGTATTATGTATGTATGACATATACGCAGAATGGATGACAATAGAAAAATTAAAAATGTGAGGATGGGAATTATGGATGGAAATAGGTGATGAGGAAAACCTAACAGGGAGTGGACAGATGATATCAAGGATCGGTGCAAACAAGATCTGCATAGCTTGAAAATAGCAGCGCTGGATTGTGGACTGTGGAAACAAGTGATGATGCGTGCATTGGACACCTACGGGCCTTCGCCTCATGGATCATGATGATGATTAACTGTGGCTTTAAGAAATCCCCTTACTAACCAATCAGAACTTATGAGGCAGTTTGAGGATAATGCTCGGAAATTATGACACCAACACATATTTAATCATGTCTACAAATTATACGGCCACACGCAACTAAATAATCTAATCAAGATTAAAATCTAAATCTCAACTGACAGTACAATACTATATTATAAACAAGATAATTATATTGTGACTCTCTCCCTCTCTCTCTATATATATATATACATGTATATATATTGTATCAAAATATATACATACACGAGGTCAGGAAACCAGAAGTAGGTGGAGACAAGACAGTGAGTGAATTCTGCAACACAGGGTCATCTGGTTCTTCCCCATTGCATACTGCCACAATCCAACATGGAAGCTTTGTTTTGCTCATTCTGGAACAGGCTTCCTTGGAGTCTGTGCAATGAGCTCATTTTACTTTCTATGCCTCTATTTTGCAAGCGGTTAAAGACCATTCTATTTGATCTTCGTCTTACATAGTCAGGTTGGGAGCATCTCTAATATTAGAGTTTTCTTGAGGAGGTGCTATATAAATAAGCACTTGCAAAAAATTACAACTACTTGGTTACAACTGGAAATTTTCAAGTCACTCTTTGCCAACAATCCAAACCAGGGTTAGAGCACATTATTTAGTGCCTTCTATGTTTTTAAAAGGTGCTATTCAGATGTGTGCATGCTTTATGATAGACAATGTCAGATGAGTAAGTGAGAGCAAGACTAAAAGTAATCGCCAAACTCTGCTTAAGGTTGTAGAATATCTTCCCAAAATGTAGTTCCAGAGTATCCAGACTGTTTGAAAAGAACAAGGAACGAACACTTAATCACTGGATTCTTATTATGTCCTGAATTAGTACTGAGAATTTCCTAAAGTGCCCTTTAGCCTTGGAAAGGCTTTGTGAACAGGAATCCATTCAGCAGTCTGTCCTGGGGGACAGAGTGATCATTCAAGTTGCCCTGAAGGGAACCGTGATTTACATCACCCAATATTTTGTTCTCAACTGAAGAAGTCTTTTCACACTGTTTATCCTCCATAGGCTGCCTCTCTATCGTACAGCCTTGTTGTATTTTAAGTTTACATACTTTATTACTGAAACAATATCTGATATTTAGCTTGCTGTAAACATCTATTGTTCGAGTCCGCCAAGTCCGCCATTAACACTCGTTCACTGTCTTGACTCTAGTTCCCTACTATACTACAAGCCTACCGGTAATCTTCTGGATGGTAACCCAATTATCGCTTGGTTTTGGTGCCTTGTGCACTAGACTCCTGTGCAACAGAAGTTATAATTACAATTACATTACGAAACTCATTTCATACAATGAAAGAACTCAACGAAGCTGTTTTCAGTTTTGTTCTCTTTGTACATAACGGAGAACGATTCTCGTGGCATGTTACAGTTTATCACTAAAATGGATTCATACAAAAAGCAGTCGACTGTCTCAACGTACATCGCAGATGCACGGGCGCAGGCCAGGATTAGCTCAGCGTGGACGAGGCCTGATAAAAACTTTTGTACACTAGATATGTCGCATGAAAACAAATCTCAGAACGCAACAAGGGATCTGGCTGACCTTTGACACATCCTCACCAGCCCAAAAAGTCTATGACCAAACGTGTCTATGCTCGGCGAAATCCTACGTAGAAAATGTTAGTTAAGTAGCATGACACAAGCATAGCCTACTAGTAAAACGACTCAAAAAACTAATATTTACGTCAGTCAAAAAAATCGATGGTGATGAAAAAATTATAACTTGCCAGGTCTGCAACGTGGAACCAGACAATGCGCGGTTCCACTTCTGGGAGACAAATAAAATCTTGTAATACTGGATGTGCACCATGTCCATGTGCAAACCCTCGCCATTATTTTGTCCATATTCTGATATTTTCTAAGAGTCCTTGAAGCACACTGGCAACCCTCAGTCTATCCAGGAACTGTTTCTTGTCTTGCCAAGACATCAGCTGAATACTCTTTCTAATACGGGCTACAAGGATAAATGAACTTGCTAGCATTGAGTTCTACGATGCATCCAGAGTTAATAACGCAAGCAATTCAGATTAAAGTGACAGCTTCAACACTAAACCAAATCTGCTTCAATTTGAGTGGCCTTGGACTTCAGCATTCGACTTTATGATTTCTGAATCACAGGCAAAAAATATGACAATAAAGCATTAATTAACCATTGATTTACGCTTTGTATTATTATCCAGCGGCGCTATAGAAGTAAAATGATAAGCAGACTAAGTTACAAGAATCTAACAGCTTCAAGGAAAATCACTACGCTGCAAGTTATACACCCAAAACGAAACATCTTAACGATGTTTCAGATTAAAGCCTGAATCATAGAAAATACAAATCAAACTCGATTTCTGGCCTCGGATTTATCTTCACCTTCGAGTTGATGGTCTTGGACCAATATGGCCTCAGTAACATGATTTCCAGCCGAGGCCATAAATGCATCACTGTTGCAGGATACATATTAAACATCATAACTTAAAAACAGGTCATTCGTTTCAACTTGAAACAACTCTGTAACAACAAACCAAACATGAAATGAAAACCAACTCATTAGACACAATGACGCTAATAAAATATAAATCATAAACATTAGCTTCAAGTGAAAGCCTCCATCAAATCCAGTTAACGACTTACGACCAAATACGCATTTGAAAGTTTCTCAAAGATGCTTTATAGTTGACCAGATATACATATACACCCTGATCAATCATATTATCAGTAAGTAAACCTTCATCAACTGACGGATAGTGTAAACTGACTGAATCCGACTACACTAGTGCCTTGTTTGAACAAATCCCATTCCCAATCATTTAAACAAGTCCTACAAAAATGACTCCCTTGACACAAAGTTGCTTGGAGAGAGGTTTTAAATAACCATGGCTGAAAAATTCACAGCAGAATGATAAACAACACGCTAACACCGAAGCACACAGTGGTCCTTCATTTTGTCTTATATACTAGCATTTCATCCACTCTCCTGCATACACGGAAAACCTCTAAACAAGTGCATCCTCAGTTGTGTGCACCATCAACAGTAGGCTTACACAAAACTCAAAAGCTGCATGTGTTCTGCACAGCAACTGTTCTGAAGGTGAAATATGTGACCTCAGCCAAGAAAAGGGACCACTTGTTTCGTACTGGATCAGCCGGAAAATAGAATTTTCCCTAAAACCATGATTACTGATTTTTGCATTTAGTTATAATGCAACTGCAACTTTGGTTCAATGTATTACAAACTATAGTATGCCAGATGATGTATTAAGGCCAAAATATGTGATTAAAGCATTAGGTAGAGACAGGTTGAATTTTTATTTGAGATTTCCTGCCAAATCATTTTTTATATTTTCATTTAAACAAGGGCATCAATTTTGAAAATGTTTCCATGACTTTCTTATGATATCAGCATATGGACACTGTTAATAAGTTTATTCCCAACAAGTGGTTCCTACTCTTGGCTGAGGTCACATAATTATATACTGACCATACAGCCTATCTGCTACGGTGATTACTCCAAGATGGACGCACATCAGGCCATAAATTATTGCCAACAGTTCAGGAATACTAACACAGTCATTGCTGTCATAGCAGATAAATCAATCGGCACAAAAACTTTGAAGAGAACTGAGCTTTAACTCTAGTGACTGATGGAAGTTGAGTTTGAGTTTTTGCTTAGGCAAATGTTTGTTTAGTTGAGCTGAATGTCACAAGCAAGATCTGATTTTTACAGAGAAGTCTTACTGCAAGTCATTCTTATGGACAGTAAATACATAATGACAAGTGAAATAACCACATAACTAAGATACAAACCCACTCCTAAATGTATTTTATGACAAGGTCAACATCTTATGAGTTTTAACATTATATATATACCGGTATATATATATATATATATAATATTATATATATATATACATACACCCACACACACTTATCAGTGTATATATACATAATGTGAATTCTGACAGAATTCTGTCAGAAAAGTGTGTTAAAATTTAGTTGAGCTTCAGAAAATAACCCAATTATAACTCATCCTAGTTATAAGAAGGTGGCTGTTGATGCGAGTCCCATATATCGCAGTATTAATGAGTTTCAGAGAAGCTGTTGCACAAAAGGTAATTGTGCACTCAAAGTACTGAAACTAGAAAGCAAGTTGCAAAATGTAACTGATACTGTAATCCACGAAGATTCATAATTTCCATCATATGGGAAGCTTAAAGTTGAATAATATGCCAGTCATGTTTAATTGAAAGATCCTAGCAATAATAGAAGTCTGTTAGATTTCTTTGATCAAATTAACTGTCCATATGACTTAAATTCAAGTCATGAGATTTTTGCATGAGTCTTACAGCTCTGGTTCGCAAAGTGCATCAATTTAAAGTTGCAAATACTCTCTTATACAAAACCTGTACACCACACACTAGCTTAACTAGTTAACTGTATAGTTAACTGTATACCAAATGCTATAGTTAGTTAGTAAACTAACAGTATTCAAAATGCTAGTTAGTTAAAAAACAGTACACCAAATGTTAGTTAGTTTACTAACTAATCATATACCAAATGCTAGTTGGTTAACTATGTAACTGTACATCCAATGGTAATTAGTTAGCTACTAGTCAAACACTTATGCTTAATCGGTTAATAATCAGTAAATAGTAATCTATCTAATTACTATTAATCAGTTAATAGTAATCTAACTAGCTCATAGCAGCAGTCCAATTAGTTAATAGTAATAGCAAGGTAATTTTACTGACAGGTACATGATAGTCAATGATGATCATTTAAAAAAAGTAAATGAAAGTAAATCCAAATATAATCCACAAAATTTCAGTTTGACACTCTTCACACAAATGCAGAAACAACCAAGAGTGGAATAACCAGTTCACACAAGTCTTCAAATTCACACAGCTCAATAAAATAAAATATAGTAAAATTTCAAGTGTGTTCACTGGAAACAAGTAGATAACATTGCAATTGGCATGGTTAATTGGAAAGTGTAATTAATAATTTTTATTATGCCATTGTCTAGGCATCAACTGACAGTGCACCTAAACCAAGCTATAATCAGGTCAACATAAACCAAAACATAATCATGGCGTAGTTTTTACAACGATTTTGCGGCACTTTTGGTGAGCATTCGTATAAAGGATGCATGCCAAAAGTGCCGCAAAATCATCGTGCCCCTCGGAACTGCACAGTATATTTTAATTATTTTTCTTAGTATATGTTAATTTTCTTAATTATGTATACTTCAGAAGCATAACAAAAATAAAATATCAGACATCTGATGTGACATCACTGCATATCTGACAGATGGGCATGAGAAGGTCATGACTCAAAGTGTATTCCTAGAGTGATTGTGTATTTCAAAGCGCAAAATTTTTAGACGCTCTGAATTCTGTGTGACCAAAAAATGTGTACACATGCCACTTCGGGCACGTGTGTTGCGGGTTCCCACCTCATTTCTAGTGGGTCCATCTGATGCTTCTGGGTGGATCTTTGAATGCCACACTGCATATATCAATTACTGTTGAATCTATTCAGTGTTTTGATGCTAAATTGAAAATGGCTTCAATTCAAATGCTTTCTCTTTCACAGATCAACATGCTACAGTAACATGTTTTTTTGGTGCAAACCAGAATGTCACATATGTTTGGGATTTGTGCGATACAGCAGTACCAAAACAAGTTTGTAACTGGACAATCAAACAGTAAACATAAAGTGTTGGTACCTTTGTGATCAAAGAATACCACAACATCTTTGATATTTGGCCAATCAGTCTGGTAACAATCAGTGGCGTAACGAAGGGTTTCAGCATCCAGAGGCAGAGTTGATGACCGCGCCCCTTTTAAATTTTGTTGTTGATGTTTAATCATTCTTGTCATAGTACTGTGTACCACTGAAAGCAAATTTTGCGCCCCCATTCTGCTGCACCCGGGGGTGGTTGCCCCTT
The DNA here is from genome assembly GCA_020284085.1 of Aporrectodea caliginosa. Taxonomy (NCBI): domain Eukaryota; kingdom Metazoa; phylum Annelida; class Clitellata; order Crassiclitellata; family Lumbricidae; genus Aporrectodea; species Aporrectodea caliginosa. The sequence continues at coordinate 1,432,392 of JACEVL010000895.1, forward strand.
GCCCCCCTCGTTACGCCACTGGTAGCAATTGAGCAGAACAAACAGACTGATCCATAAAACTGTAATAACTAACAGATATGACCAAATCCTAATTAGCATACCGTTTAATTGACCACTTTATTATCATTGTCATAACTTCATCAGCAGTTACACTATATTGTCCATACTTCACAGCTGAATGGATAACGGAACAAAAATAAATAGTAACTGATCAAAACATGTTGTCTATTCAGCATTGTTCGTTGTTCAACAACCATACAATCTTTTAATCGATTAAATTAAATCTTAAAATCAAGCGTGATTCAGCTGAAAAAAGTAATATAAAAATTATTTTAACCAATCAAACAATGCATGATCTTATGTTGAGCTACGACAGACGAACAGCTTCGGTGCGCATTGGTATACTTCTCCGATATGTAGCAGTCATTCGACACATAAAAACAAGTTTACTGTACTGAAAAATAAAAAAGCAACGTAGCCACTATATTGTCTGAGTTGAGTTGTTGAGTTGGCGGGTAAAAAAACCGATTTGGTAGAACTAATAAGAAGGCTCAAGAGTGAAAGTGAGAAAGCAGGACTCTACTTCAATATAAAGAAGACAAAGATCATGACAACAGAGGAGGAGGACAGTTTTGTAGTAGATGGAGAGGAAATAGAAACGGTAACTAGCTTCACGTTTTTGGGATCAGTAATAGAAAAAGAGGGAAAGTGTGATATGGAAATAAATCGTAGAGTAGCGATAGGAAAAACTGCAATGAATGGTCTGGAAAAAATATGGAAGGACAAACATGTGAGTATAGACACGAAAAAAAGATTGGTGAAGGCTCTGATCTTACCAACAGTAACATACGGCAGTGAGACATGGACAATGACCAAGAAAATGAAAAAAAAGATTAACGCATGCGAAATGTGGATATGGAGGAAGATGCAGAGAATATCATGGAAAGAGAAAAGGACCAACGATTGGGTGCGCATGAGTATCGGAATTGAGAATGAAGAGACACTACAACAAACAGTGCTAAGAGCAAAGTTGAGGTTCTTTGGTCATGTCATGCGATCAGATGGATTGGAAAAGGAAATGATGTTAGCATATGGAGAGGGAAGGAGAAAACAAGGACGACCAAGGAAAAAGTGGATGGACGAGATACATGAAACAACTGGAATGAATTTGGCAGAACTGAGAGATGCGACGGCGGACAGAAGGAAATGGAGAGGCTTGATCATGAAGGTCGCTAGAGTTCCAGGAACTGACAGCACAAGGTAACAAGGTAAAGCCACTATAAGTAGGGATCACAATAAAAATCCATATACCATATAAAGATTTTTTAATTCTCCAAACTCCGTTAATTCCATAAACTCTTAAATATCCCACTATTATTTTGTGATGGAAAGATGCATCTCCAATACAACCATCTTGCATTAAAACAATTTATTCCTTATATAACGTATAAACTATTCCTTTTAGCAGAACAATCTGTTGTTGAGGTTCTCCCTTCGATGCCCACTATTGTCTCTTAATGCAAATTGTACACTGATGTTTACTATCACATAGATTTAAATGCTAAACCATTTACTCCCGGTCACAGGTAAACCTCAGTTCAGTCAGTAACCAGTTGACCGAAGATCCTTAAGATCAAAGAAATAATTAATAATAATAAAATCCATCAATATCAAGTTTAAAATGGAGTAGTACTGTAGCCGAAAACACGATATTGACTTAAAACAAATCTAAACGCAGCAGAAAAACAACAAAGACACAACTTTAGACTAATTAACTGGAAGAACAGCAGCATCATTGTCATGCATAAAATGCAGTAACACGAGTCTTCATTCTGAAATCTTATAATGAAGTACCTGAATCTGGTAATTAAGTCAATCAAAAATCAGCTGTAGTGCTTGTGCAGTGTACTCGTAGAAAGACAAACCAGACACTGTGACAGTTTAATTCCGTGCAGTCAATTCCAACTTCCTGATCTTCATAAAAGAAACACAGTGTTGCATAATACTTGGTAATTGAGGCTCACCGATTGCCTTTTGAAAAAAGAAAACTCAGAAATACCGACACCAAACAACCACAAGAAAATTGTTCTAGTCTAGAAAACACTACGGTACAAATTATTCATCTCTCCACAATTTTATCAGAAGCTTCAGCCATATTTTATTTCCAATTAACTACCAATACAGAATGCCTTAGTCTAGAAAATTTGGAAAATCTAGTTTCCAATTTTCATATACAGTGTGGACTCGTAAAAGTGAAAGTGAAGTCATCGGAGAACAAGCCTTTCTGATACAGCGTGTAAATCAGACTTTGCACAGAGAGGGATAATACTGTAAAGTCAATATTTCACACTGCACTGCAGTTCTTGTATAGCAATTTAACCAATATGACATGCTCAGTTAGTAGTTTTAGGGGACATAACACCACTTCATATTCAGCCGCATGGCGTGTAAACATGTAGCACATAAACGAATCCAAACTGTATTTCTGTATCATAAAATTGATCTACAACCAACACCAACTTAAAACGTTTTATTCAAATATGAACAAAATCTCCACCACAATTATCCTTACCAGTTTTATTAACAGTAATTTGGAATTTAAAGAAATCATAAAGATGAGTACACATATGCACGATCAACCTCCATATAACACCATGATATTGCCAATTTTAACGTAAATCAGCTGTGAATTATCAATCCAATATAGAATTCAGCTTTCCAATGATAACGGCTCACTATAACTCAACCTGATAGAATACAACTAATAATAACACGATTTATATAGCAACATGGCACAGTCGAGGCCAAAGAAAAGGGCGCAGTAAATGATGTATTTGAAAATGTCCTCCTTCCAAAGGGGTTCAGAAGTGCACACATGACCATACAACAGAGCATCGATGGTGCTGAGCAACTGTGAGTGAAGGACTTTCTCAAGGTCCCTACACAGTGACTGCCTGAGTGGAGTATCAAACCCATACTCTCCGCAATACAGGCTGAGCTCTCTATCCACTCCGTTACCATTCCCCATTTTCATCATGCAGTATTTCATATGGTTCCTAATAATGGCTCAGTCATTATAAGGTCCCAATGCACATACATTATGCATATCTGCATACATATATCTGCATGCATGTACATACATCAGTGCATGTATACAAATATTGTATACACTAATTGTGAACGCCACCAAAGAATCTTACCAGAGACAGAAAGAATTTTGTACAATGTGAAGAAGCCTGAAAAGTGTTATTGCCTCTCAGTAAAAAGTGGGCAAGGCACACAGTGTTCTCTCTCAGTCAGTTCTACGTGATTCAAAACATGGAATTAATCCGAGACTGTTGTATCAGCAAATGAGTCAACACACAGCAACTAAGCAGTCACGTCTGCAGATGAGTACGGAAAAATTTGAAAGCACAGATGGTTAGATTGTAACGTTCTTTAGTGCCGTTGTGATGGTCACAAAGGTGCTATATAAATATCCAAATATGTATACGTTGTTTTTTTATTAAGCGCCGCTATCTGATGAAACAGCATCAACTTATGGTGCTCAGCAACTGTGCATGACGGGTTGCTCAAGATGAGTAACCGTCTCAGGGCTCGCACTAGTTCACATACTTTGCTTTGCACAACAAGTGCTTTCACCAATTGGCTACTGTGTTACGCTACCAGGTAACGTGACATATACACACATGTAACACATACCAGTATATCATATATCACTGACAACGCTCAGTGAAAAGACACCAGAGAAAAACCGTCTGCAGGAAAGGCTTTGTTCCACAAGATCACCTATCATCAAAGCATTCCTTGTCTATAGGTTGCAAGTGTAGTCTTAACATTTATAAAGCTCCACTTCAAGAATAAACTCATCAGTGGCACTCCGATCTAAACCAGTTAAATATTAATGTCGAATAATACAGACTTCAGGCGCTTGCGAAACTGTGGAAGGGACCAACTGAGGCGCTCAAGCCGCAGCCCTTGAGAAAGGCAATTCCAGCTGATGAGTCCAACATATGGATAGCTTCTGGACTAAACCGTAGCAGTACACATAAAAGAAGTCCAAAGCAGCCGACCAAAGGGTTAAGGATCTTCTTAAAGGTTCAGAGAACTGAGCTGATGAGACTCAGATGAAGAGCCTGGTACAGCTAACATGATGCTATCTGTTAACTTTAGATGGGAATTCATTGGTTGGGCTCTATGTGCATGTGTGGGCACGCCATTGGAGACTCTTCTAGTTCTCTGCACATTGTTTGGCATGCATATGACATTCCAGTTTGTAATGACATTTAACATCATCTAGGCTAGCGCAGAAAACGCCCCTGGTTAGTTTCCTCATAAAGTCACACTATATTAAATTTCCAATCACAATTTAAACCAAAAAAAAACAAGTTTCGAAGGTGTACACAACTGACAGATTGATTAAACAGTCAATTGTCAGCCAATCAATAATTCTAAAGTGCAAGAACCTTAAAAGCACCTTCAATTAAATTCAGCAATAGAATTAAAGTGTAGCCATAGTGGAAGAAGTCATTATAATAATCAACCTGATATTAAATTATTTATGCTACAGCTCAGAAAAATGCTGCTCACACTAAAAAGGAATTTAGACATAGATGTTTCTTCAAGTTACCTTGCCATAACATCAGCCTAGGCAGCTTCAACCTTGTGTACTAGCAAGAGAATACAATAAAATACAATGAAATTCAATACCCCATACAAAGTTCAGCAGGGCGCACTGAAGTTGGGCAAAATGAAACATCCAGCATAAACAGACTGGAAGACGTAAGTTTTCAGTTTACAGCAAAAGAAGTCACCAAAAGGGAGACACTAACATAAGAAGGTAGAGAGTTCCAGATGGAAGGTCCAGCAACTGTGAATCTATCTATGGAATTTATATAGCGCCCCTTCAACAATGCTGGTCAAAGATTATACCAGGAACAACATCCTTTCAAGAACCGTCTGATCAAAGAAACGATCAACCTTTTAACAGAACTAAACAGAAACTCAAACTGATCTAATGACTTCTATAGAGCCATTATCAGAATGCATATAGCATTATCGTCAGCGTTGAGATGAGAGAACAGGCCAGTAGCAAAGCATCACCCAAATAAATATTACGCTAATTAAAACTACTTTTTTTGGCTAACTTTGATAACGTATGAAACCGAACCTTGACAGACTAAAAGCAAACATCACTCACAGTGAGAGATAGCAATAGAGTACATATGCAAACAGGCAAGAAATTCACTTTCAACTTGCCCAGAAAGATGCCATTTCAATTAACCCAGAATAAAATAATTATAAAAAATAAACAACAAAGCCATATAACTTAAAACAGATTTGAAAGCAGAACCAAACTTAAATCTGGTGATGCTTCAACAAACTCAAATGCACATGCCGGTCATACCCACAGAAATACTCAATACCGAAGAGCCTACAACCGTCGCACAGACTAATAACAGAACCACTACAGAATTAAAGAAACTGTCTACAGTGAGAGAATACTATCTATCCACAGGGATAGATAATTAATTCACGGCTAATCAGCAACCAACTTTCTCTTAATCACTCTGTTCCTATCTCTGAACAGCGCTATTCGTATTCGTTACTGTTCCAAATTCTACAAAAGTCACACAAGAAGCACGTTCCTACAAGTGCTTTGATTATTGAACAGACACAGTCTCTTTTTTCAAGCAAACAGATGATACTAACAAGAGCCTATATTTTTGGTCGCCAATTTCCTACAAAACGCAGGCAAGAGATTTTTGTCACGCATTGCTACCACTTAAAAAAATACCCCTCTTCGCTGTGCTACACTCGATGCAATACCTGATGGGCAACGATTTGATACAAGTTCTGCTAAAACAACAACGTCATCTGGGCCCCAGCGCTCCCGAGGTTGGTCATCGGTATGTCCAGCGATACTACGGACAGCCTGGAAAGCGGATGACTGCCCCTGGAGACGTCCTCTCGCAGGGTGCTGAGGCTGGTGAGGATGCTAATGAAGGTCAGCTCAAGGTAATATCACAAGTCGGGAAAGTGGTACGGATCTTCGCTGTACTGCTTTGGAATGACGAACTTGCTGGCCGGCATGTCGTTCTCCCACGCAAAGTGCTGGAACGTCACTTTGGCCGTAACCGTCGGAAAAACTGGTATCTCTACAATACAGGAGACATGTAACAGTTAGCTGCCACTGAAAGCCTCTTAAAACAGCTCCCTACTCCCCATGGGGGTATTTAGGGTGGTTTTATGGGTTCAAACCCCAATAAATGCATTACTGTTATAAAAAACTAAAAATGTAGAAAAATATGACCATGTCTATGGAAAACTGCCAGAAAACTAAAACCCTCCCATTAGGGTGGTCCAAAAATATTATGATTGAAATTTCCTGGTTAAGTCCCTGCTACTCACATACAAATAGACTGGCAAACTGCACAGACAGAATTGGGTTCTATTCACAGCTTTCCTTTATGTCAATTCTCCATTACATGCTGCAGGTATTCATCTACCTGTATATCATACATACCACATTCTACTCAACCAATGCCTCTCCTGCACAGACCTGGTGAACGGATGGATATCTGGGCATTACATTTTCTATCAAGATGGAGGTGGTTATATGTGTTGCAGGCCTCATCGCTCTTTTTCGTTCAATGTGGTCGAGGGACTCTGAACACGGTGTCAACTGTCAACTCTGGATGGGAATTCATCATTTTGAGTCGAGGACTGCATGCATGCAGCAGCCTATTGGTGATGACTCTTCTAGTTGTCTGATCATTGTCGGCCTACTGGACATTTGTTCTTAATGACTTTAAACATCTTTTAAGCTCACACAGACAACACTTAAGAGTTGCTATATTAGACAATTAACTAACTAATATAATTTATGCATTGTGTGCTAATGATTACAGTCAAATGCATCAGGGCCCATATAGCTGCCAAGTGCTATACAATAAAGAGAGGAAGACCCAGATGGATGCTAGTGGACTGGGATGATGGTGATGGATATACAGTACACTGAAGGAGAAAGACCAGCATCGACAGGATTGGCTCTTGAGGAAGGAGAAAGTGTTTAACAATAACACAAGATGTATATTAATATAGATAATTACATTAAGTTGTTCGTTTAAAGTGTGAACTTTTATCATGACTTAAAATTTGTTAAAAGCCACTCTTTAGTCTTTAGTGCAAGACTCAAATAAATCAGCTACATAGACTAGAGTATTCTGGGTAGAGCACCTACCTATCTCCAGGAGCTCTTCACATTGAGACGAGCTCACCGCTCGGCTTCTAGAGGTGACTTTATTGACGGGCTCTGCCCAGACAGCGTCGGGCATTCGATAGTGGGCTTTGGAATGGTCTCCCCTCTACCTGCGTTCTCTTCCACGAGTCTGCATGAATTCGCGTAACTTTCCAAAGTGCTTGAAAGGCGCTATATAAATCACCTCAAGAACGTCAAATAGCAGACCAATTGTACATCCCGGTGGCACTTATGCATGAACTCGCAACTTTCCAAGTGCTTGAAAGTCAGTCAGAGATAATATATAAGAAACATGTAAAGTTTCAATGGCCCTATTAGTATATAGGAAAGGTGCTATTTCTCGTGTCTTCGGTCCTTGGGCTGGCAATGGACGAAGCCCGTGGTGCAGGACACAGGGCTAAGTGCACTGTAGGAATTGCTGTTCGTTTCCCAGTCTAAGAAAGCACCAGTCAGCCTCGTGACAAAGACAAGTGCACACAAACAACATGTCCACGGTCATTACATGGAATTCACTTGACAGGCATGCTACTACATTTGTAAAAGATTAATAAATAAAACATAAAGCACCAGACTGGGCCATACATAAGCAAAAGTCAAGGTATTAAACAGCAAAATGTTGATGTTACATACAACCTGTAGAGAGCACTTCCATATAATCAGGAAACTGACATAGTTTTGTTGTTTTTCAGTCCATTTTAAAGGTGCTATATAAATGTCCACATATAAGGGTTTATGTGCATGCAGAGAAGCAAAGCAAAGGCAAACAAAAGCAAAGATATAACACAACTGCTATGTTAAAATAAGCACAATATCCATAACAAATTGATGGAAAACAATCTGCTCCAATTATTAATGGTTCTGTGCACTCGTGATTTGATGCTTCTATAGGACTTTTCAAGCTTTCAGTCAGCAGTAGCAATAATGTAATTAGCTTGCGCCGGTGTCTATGCACAAGGCATCAACCGATCTAATCAGGTCAACATCCAGAAGATCAGTCCGTAAGAGACAGAGAGACAGCCTAAGGTGGATAAGCAATTTGAAAGCTCTAGGTAAGTTTTCAGCAGTGTAGCACAGATAAGAAACTACTTAAAAATAACAAAATCTGGACCCCACTTATTGAATAAGTTTCCATGTTTTAATGTTTCCTTTCGACCGTCCATGTTGGTAGCAGGCAAAGGGCTGCAATTTTAACATCTGTGACTGTTTGAGTGAAATGTGAGGGTTTGTATATTTGTTTGTGCGACATGTGTGATTGCAATTGTTTTTGTGAATGTGTGATCACATGTTTGTTTATGGGTAATAAGTGTGACTGCTTGTTTGTGTCAGTTGTATCAGATCTCACTTACTCCTTGACGGTCATTGGAAAGTCTTCACTCTGCAAGAGAAAAAAACACTGATACTGCAAACTAATCCTTGGATGATCACAGATGAGAGAACAGTCAATTGTTTTAGGTTCTCCATTTGATGCCAAATGTTGTCTGCCACTGCTACTTGTAACTGATTGTTTAGTACTACCATACAGATAATATTAACTGATTTTTTTGGTCTGACTAGTTTCCATCCAAATTTATCCAGAATGGTCATCAACAAATGTCACAATGCAACATGAAAACATTTTCCTTGGTTGGTTCCTCATTCTGAAACTGGTTTCTAAGAAATCTGCAATATAGGCTTCTTTTTCTATGCTTCAACTTCACAAGTGGGTGACAGTCAATGTCCCGTGAGCGCTTCAACTAAAATCGCTCAACCCTAAGACTATGCCCCTCAGAACTGAAGCTCAGGCTGTGAATCTTAGACAGAAAATTGAGAAATGGGATCTCGCCCCTCAATCACTGGTTCAGACTATCTACAAATCATACATTTCGATCATGCAAATAAATCTTTCCCCATCACCGCAGTTAACAACAAATCACACCCCGTAAATTTTTACCGATTCATGTAAAAATATATAAACAAAATCACTCTGGTCAACCTCAGCTAATTTAGTAAAGAATCACAGAACAAAGCAAAAAACACGTTTGTAATCACCATAGCGATAGAAGCCTTGAAAGTCTTGTTATTCGTTTTGCCGACCAGAGCCCGGCCAATCAGAGGTGGTTTTCCTGGAGAAGAGGAAATGTATTCTTCCCAGGTGACTTTGGGTAATGGTGGCGGTGGTAACGATTGCCTTCTCTCAATCTAAATAAACACAAATTCATGAGCCACAAGCTTAATATTAATGACTACTGTTCCTTCAGTTGGCAATTCAATGCACAATAAGCCGAAAGAGTACCTAGTGGCGGTTCTCTTTCATACGTGGAATCAATGTACAGATTCCCATCGACAGCTGAAGATGGCATGGATGCTCAGAGTCTCTGGGCCAAGTGTTTATGACTGTTGCTTCAAAAATTCATAAATATTAAGAATACCTATGATTTCTGCTTTGTACAGATTACAAATACTAAAACATTAAAACAAATTCAGTGGGTCTGGGAAGTAAAATTGATTCAGTCCTTGTAGCAATTGCTCACTGACATATTCCTCCATTGTACAGCTTTTGGATGCCTCACCTCGGAGTTGTCCACTAAATGACCTTTAGTCAAATTTTCCATCACCGCTTTATTCTTTTGTAAATCCTCTTCTGATAAATGCTCTCGTCTGCAAAATCAAAACAAGAAACATCAGACCCTTCAGAAGAACAACTGCCCCGAGTCCAGTGCTACCACCGTCCACATTGCTAACCACTGGACTGTCATGCATTTGTCCGCTGGTTTTACAATCATGAATTGTGCACAATAGTCTAGCCGCTCGCATCCTGGACTGTCAATCGAGAGACCAGGAGTTCAAATCTTTGCCAGGGCAGAAATTTATTTTGAGATTTCTGCTTCACCTGCGCCCCCTAGCCAATTCAGCTATAAGGAGTACACTGACCATATACCGTAGGTGGGACGATGAGATGGCAAGGTCTAGCAACCCGCCCTCATATGCCAAGGCTAAGAAAATGAAGTTGCTAACACTTCATACCCATGCCTGCCTCTCATGCTAGCATAATAGACTGCTCGTCTCTCTTACTTTATAATCATAATCCAACCAACGGATTATGAGTGTGCAACCAGCTAACAAATGTATGATAGTTATTTTAATGGAACTATATGAAGAAAACTATTGTCAACACCAGAAATATATACCCTGAAACCTGTTTAAGATAGTAATTTTAAAGTAATTTTCCTCTTAAAGTTCTTGAAGACAGTGATTTACCTCTTGTGTGACTCTAAAGTGAGTCCGTGTACGGAGTAAAAATCTGCTTTAAAATTGCCAACCATTTCCTGGAAAGACAAAGATCACTTTAAAAATATACTGAACACATATCAAAAGCATTTACAAGTATTTATCCTTCCAGAAAATTCTAGAATCCATCTATAGGTACAAAGATCAATGAACACTGATGGTTTTTAATTAATGTGAATTTTAATTTTTTGAAGTATATGACTGTAACATGTTCTTAAAGGAAGCCATACAAATGCCCACATACATACATGCATAAATACATACCAACAAACGCATATACATTCATATATATACTTCCATACATGAATAGTATACAGTAGCAGTGTTGTAAAGTAACGAAGTAAAAGTAACGCGTTACTGTACTTAAGTAAAAGTTTCAGTACTTTTACTTGTAACTGAAGTAGTACAAAACGGAAATACTTTTACTTGTAACGAAGTAACATTTAAACCATTTTTCGGTACTTTTACTTCGTTACAATTTACGTAATATTCGTTACCTCGTTCGTTACTATGAATTGCGCTATAACATTATTTTAACAAAGGGAGAGGCTGAAAGAGCTAATATCGCAGCACGAGCACCATTGGAAATCTATTCATAGACTCTGGCAATTTGTAACTGTGACCAATAGACAAGCTTCAACCAAAACATGTGACTTGTGGCGGTTGTTCCTGCGCAGCTTGGAAAATAGTGTGAAATTGTCTTACGAAAACGTGGACATTGTTTACACATTTATTAAATTTTTCCATAAGCTCTTTCAATTATCCGTTTACAATTTCGAACATCCATGCCATGGCCATATATGCAAATGACTGCAGATGTTTACGATGAAGATGATGCCGCAGAATTCTTTACGAGAAACAATAAAATTTTGTACAGAATTGCAGCCTGGCCTAGTTTGAAGGAAGTAGGCCTATTTAATAGATTGAGTAGGCCTAATCCAATTTCGTGCAAGTGCAGCTGTTAGACTCCTTTTCTTTAGCTGTGCCAGTTTAACAATAATAAACAAATAAACGCTCTAGATTGAATGCATTTTGAGAAATTAGTCTTCTTGGAAATAAAAAATTGGGTCCAATTAAGACTCAGTACTTTTACTTTTTACTTAAAAAGTATTATTTGGAAAGAATACTTTTTACTTTTACTTAAGTAACTTTTTGACGAGTACTTTTTACTTTTACTTAAGTAAGTAAAGTCCTATTTACTTTTACTTTTACTTAAGTACATTTGCCCGATACTTTTAACAACACTGTACAGTAGATGCTGTATAATATATATCAACGCAAGCAAGTTACTCAAGCACTGAAGATTTTAGCTAGCCTCAGATTGGTCATATTAAGAGCTTACATAATCTTCTACATCCTCAAAGCTGTCTCGTCTTGTTTTACAACTTTACTGCCATCTTCAGAGAATTTCTTAGATCTTCTGTGAAACTTTCACTATAAAACACTACACTGAAGTGAAGTGTTACAATATTCACACATACATTATTGTATAGCATGCTTCCAAACTCCAACCATTCTTACCGTTTTGTCCTCTTTAAAAACCCATCCAGACCTGGAACGCGTGAATGTTATATTTTTTGTCGGTAGATTTGCAGCAACTATATCGCTGCTCATTAAAATGTCAACTTCATCTTCAATTTCCTGTTCTGACTCCTAAATTTCACATGAAAGAAAATTTCTTAACAAAACACACAAATAGAATGAATAGTGGAAGAAGAAAAAACATGCAGACAATTCACTGTAACAGGGGGGTGCTTGAAAGTGAAGTGGTTAGTGTGCTGGATTATCAATCAAGAGAGAGGTCAGAGGTTCAAATACTTGGTAGGGCAGAAATTTGTTTCAAAATTTCTGCCCCACCTGCACCTCCTAGCCAATTTAGCTATAATGAGCACACCGACCGTATACTACACTGTCTCTGGAAAGATGAGACGGCAAGGGAGTGGACTGGCCATCGAAGCTAAGAAAATGAAGTCACTAACACTTCATATTCATGGCTACCTCAGGGACAGTGCTTCTTACCTGATTTAATTCATTCGTACACAATGTGCATTGTAAAGGGACAATACTAAAAATCAGATTAATAAAAAGGCATGCACAAACATGTATTTTTTTATTTGCAGCTTTATCTGATACCGATTCATTGATAAACATGGTGCACTTTAAAAAGAAAAATAATAATACTCATATTAGTAAAATGTCAATCAGAGACAATTAGCTTTAATAATAGCTTTACCCGATATTGAATATTTTGTACACATATGCGCTTGTAAGAAAGTTATAATATTACGAATAGTAATGACATGCATAAATATGTCGTTTTTATTAGCAGACTTACCTGATATCGAATTCGTTGGTAAACTTTCTGTTTATTGTCCAAGACTGTCAGCGACTGTGACGCCTTGAGTTCTCCATTGAATATGAATGATATGTCGCCTCTTTCCCATTTCATGTCATTGAAATCAACCAGCGTTGTATCCATCCTAAAAGCCAAATTAAGCAAACAAACTAATCAAACTGATAAAAGCAGTTACCTTACTCTGACTTAGCTTAGCTAAATCTACAGTTACCCATGGTAAAGTACAATCAAACTAGGCATTTCTTCAACTCCCAGGACACTTTGATGAGTAATATTGATAAAAGCAGTTACCTAACTTTGACTCATCATAGCTTAAACACAGTTACCCACGGTAAACACAATTATTTAATATGTGTCTCAACCAATGGTGCTATAACATGATTAGTGTGATAACAGAAAAACTTACCTGATACATGAACCTTTTTTGTGAATTCGACAAACGTCTGAAGGAAGGATTCTGGACACAAGCGGAACTGCAAATAAACTTCCATATATGAAACAGTTTACAAAAAGAAGGACAACAGATAAGGACGGCAGAAAGGTTTGTTTGGTTCTATGAATGCAGTTGTAATATCAGCATTGTTGCAAAAAGAATCCCTCTAACAATACCTAGGATCATGCAGCCTCGGTAAGCACTGAATAAAGCTGGGAATAAATGACCAGTTAATAAAAAAAATAATTAGCAACTTCTATAGTGCCAGTGTGTAACACACACATTAGAGTTCTTCTAGTTTCTCCCAGCACTGTTTGTTAATGAATGAACTCTATATTTAACGACTGTTTAGGCTAATGTACTGAGCTATCTTCTAAAATGAGGCACTTCTATAGCAACAGAAAGCAAACGAAACCAAAATCATCGACCAAAGGCACTTAACAAACATAACTGCACCATACAGCTCATATGTCAGCCACAGCACTGAATTATTTATTATGGAATTCAAAGCCCTCAGCAGATTATATAACAGAATCTGTGTAATATTAATGAGTGTCATAAGGAGCACCCTTGTGTATGTCATCCACTAAGATGCTGTGCATTACCCCAACTGTGAAAGTCCCACTTCAGTTCCAGGTAGAAATCTCCTAACTCCTGTAATCCCTTTATCAGAGCTGGACGTCTTTCTTGCAATGAATCTCGAGACTGCTGTTTTAGTTTCTTTAGAAGTGAAGTTACTGCAAACAATACATCCACTCTGGTTTCAGTTTCATAGACCACTGATATATAACTATGCCACATTTGAGATCAACTTGTAAGTAGGTAAGTAAGTAAGTATATTCTTTATTAACCAATTGCTAATCGTATTTTGGTGTACAGGCATCTAATTAACACAGTTAATAACAACGTTTCAGTTGCATACAGCTGACAAGAGCAAAATTTGCTTTTGACTACTGTGCAAGAGTAACCAATCAAAGCATAGTGCAATCCAGTATAGGACTTTATTGGATTTCTAACTATCAGATTTCAGAGGGTTTCTCCAACTGTTTATATTTCTTTGCTGTAATTTCACTTAAAACAATCCTCAATTGATGCCTAGTTTGTTACGAGAACTGTGCTACATAAGTCACTACATTTATTAGTTTACAGAAAAGGAATGAACTGAAAACAGTTATTTGACTAAGTGGTATATGCTGCAGACATCTACGCGACCTCTGCTGCGTTTACCTTGGGTGCTCGGGTCGTCGCTCTCTCCGCTCTACTGAGCGGGGCATAGTGCTCATGGTCCCTTTGCCCGCATTTCTACCTATCAGATTTTCTCAGTGGTTCTCCCCTCGATTATAATTCTTCCCTTTGTAATTTCACTTGCATCCCAGAATCCACTCTGAATCTTTCTATTCTTGCCTCATAACTGTCCTTATCAGTCATTGGGGTCATTCCTGAGTAGTAACCTTGAAGGGGCGCTATATAAATCTTTGTAATGAATAATGAATGAATGAATTTAGAGAACCTCCTTCAAGAAGTTCCAGAATGAAACTACACAAATGTCCATCTGACATACATACAATACACACATGAATATGCATGTAAGAATGTAAGCAATGATAGGGAAATAAAGGAATCAATCAATAAGCAGAATAAAGGAATCAATCAATATAAGCAGCTAGAAGAGACTAACTGATTTGCCTGTCACCATAGCTGATAGCTTCAGCCAATGGACTCCATCCTTGGCAATTCTTTACTTTGACAGTCGCACCGTGAGCCAACAACAGGAGGGTGCATTCTACAAATAAACACAATATTTTAACCCTATACAGCATTTACTGAGCAAGTTAGTCAATAAGTGATTAATACAGAGTACAGAAAGGCACCTGGGGTATAAAAACCAGTGTCCTAGCCCTGAATTTCTTTTAAGATACCTGGTGTATAATGCTAGAAACTCGTTAGAATGGCATCATTTGGAGTCACGTAGAGTCCATGCTGTAAAATGTTCATTTTCTACAGCAGAATTAATGTAATGTAATTGTAAATGGGGATACATGTCCATGTATATCAGTGTATGTATGTGGACACGTACTATATAATGCGTTTTAGGTGCCTCACAAAAGTCCTGCCTACACCAAACTAAATTGCATTAAAGTCAATAAACAAAAAGTTAATCACTAAGCGAACACTGCAAGTGCTAAGATAATTAGAAGGATCACCACAGGCATGCTTTAGCAAAGCTCAGCCGACCGATTCCCATCCACAGATGATAGCAGACACAATGTTTTATAAGATCCTGGGCTACATAGCATTGAAGGAGAGGAGTGACGACATGTGAATAGGGTCAAAGCACACCAACTCCAACAGCAAGGAGTCCCCCATCAAAAGGTAACAGATGATGCAACTGGGCATCCTCTGCTGCAGGGTCTGTGGAGAATGACATTCCTCATAAGTTCGTAGAGCATCACCGCAGCAGAATGGGCGGTGTCATTTCACAGACTCACTTGGTTCTTCCAAAGAGCTTGCCACTATGGAAACCTGATATCCCTTGACTGGGGGAGTCCATGTTTACATGTGAAACCTTGATAGCAACATCCAACACCGTTCAAATCACTTGGATGCAGTGGCAATTGAGAGAAATAACTTCATAAACGCATACTAGGTCACATTAGAAGTCTGAACGAGCAAAAATTATCCAGCAAAATCCGTTCATTAACAACTAACTGATCAAAATAATGACACACCAGAGAAGCACACAGGCATCTTGGACACAACATGTGCATAGGTTATCACAAAATGTGCAAAGTTCCAAGATCTTGTCATACCAAAAAGTGTGCTATAACATATCTTTGGTGTATGAATTTTGCATACCAGGCATGTAAACAATAGTGAACAGTTTAAATCAAACAACACTTATTAGAATGCTACACAAATTGTCTTCCCTTTGGCCACTTTAAAACAAGTCAAGTAATGTTGTTGACTTTGAAACAGCTAATGTATGCTCACCTTTACGCCCAAACATAACAGCCAAATGCAGTGGAGTATTGCCTGAAACAGACAATCAAACAACCACTGATATACCGTACTAAGTAATGACGATGGCTGTTCAGGGAGGTGACAGCTGGCAGCTTGGTGCTACGAAAAGCATGCGACCAAACACAGTGAAGCATGGCACTGCCCAGTTCTGTGAGAATAATTCAGCCTACCACTCCTGAGGTGTCAATTAAAGATTGCTAACATAAGATGGAATGTTAAACTGCTGATTGGCAATTTGCACTTCAGCCAACTTCAAAAACCAAATACTGCAATTCTAAGGACTCCATCCTTGGCAATTCTTCTACAGAAGCAAGTAAAAAATGTGTTACATTTACTTTCTATTGTATGTCCCTGTTAACTAAACCCACTGTACTGGCAGTCAATATCCATGACGGTTCAGTTGAAATCCACTACATGTAATATAATATAATGAAGACAAATTATATAGCACAGTTCTAGGTCCATGGGTCTTTAATAAAGGGGAAGTTAGCATGAACCAAACTGTGAAAAATTAGGTCATTCAGAGTTGCGTGTCTACTGTCTAGAAGATCGACCCCTGTACCCAGAAGGCAGGAGAGCCCGTGCAGGCCATCAGCGGCCACAGGAGAGCCACCCAGCCAGAGGCCAACCATCACCCTGACTGATTCATCATCTAGTCTGAGCCTGCAAGAGGTGATAGGGAAAGCCAGCAGCCAGTCGCCAGCACGTGGGGCAGAAACCGCTCTGAGGCACACCTGATGGAGAGGGTCCGGGAGCCTGCTGGAAATGCTTTTATCTGTCAGAGGGTTTCTAAAAGAGCTCATTCAACCAGCACAGTTCTAGCTTAAGTTTGATCAAAGAGGGGCAATCAGATGACCTTGTTGAACTGAGGATTAGGACTGATTTTAAATACTGTGGTAGGCTAGAGTCCAGCGTTTTGTTTTATAAACCAAGAGCCCCAATTTGAGATTCTTAGCTGAACAGGGAACCATGACAACAAGCAAACTGCTGACAACACTTTATAAATGTTTCGGGATCAATCAGGAATAAAGTCAGATGTTTTTCCAATTGACTAGCAGGGAGCGGGAACGCGAGGCGACTATCCTAAGTAAATATCGGGAACTGAAACTGACACGCAGGATCTTTCTGTGAATATTAAACTGGTTCGAAATGAATGCATGGGTTGATTGCGTCTGTTAGGACCTTCTTATATAACTGATGTGAGTCACGATTAATGACATGAGAATGGAAACTGTAGCAAACAGGAAATGGCTGACGTGCTGCGCATCGCACATAATATCAACACAAACTTCTCAGCATAATGCAGAGTCAAAACACGCTAAAATCTGTACAGATGTCAAGTTTATGATACCATGTATGTCCTTCTGTGAGACATCATGAGTTCGTAATAATTTCGAAACTTCTTTGACGTCTCCACAGAAAACCTTTTCGTGCAGTGGAAACTCTGTCGCCATGTTTATGATTTGTAAGTAGGTAAGTGGGTCGCCAGATTTCCCCAATGTCACTCGTACTTCCGGGGGCACATGCAACGACCTCATATATATAACGGGCACATGTCGTTATTTACTTAAGTCACGTAATGTAACGTAACGAACAGCACGGAGTCCAGCGCCCGTATAGTTAGAGCAGTGCGTTTACGCCGTTGTACTCGTAATCTCAAGATTTCTTCAAAGCGTAAACAAATCTGACAACCAGATTATTCAATATAAGCACATCTTACAAGAGTCAACCAAGAAACAAGCATTGTTTAGGCCACAGCACTTGCTTATAACGGTACTTGTTCAAAACATGCGAAATTGTCTCGATGTCTCGATGACATCACTTTTAGCACTGAACATCTCAAGTCATGCAACCCGATTTTGAACAAAATTAATTAATAATTTTTTCATTATAATTATACATGCATATCGACAGCCAGTAAGTAAGTAGGTAGCCTCTATTTGCAGTTTGCACTGGACAAGCGCATCTGCCAAGCGCATCAGTTTTGATAACACTCTAATTACATTTTTGGCTGTCACAAAAAGTTTTGCAAGATTGTAATTTTATACTATCTGAAACATTCAGAAAAACCTGTTCAAGCGATAAACTTTTAATCTGAGTACGACAGAGCATAGGTGCTATGCAATATGCAATAGTAGCAAAGTATTACATCTAGGCTCAAGGAGACTGATCTTATGGACATTTCTGGATATTTTTCATAAACTGATCTTTATTCTTGAAGCTCTTGAACATACCATTTTGACTAACTGCAACCATGGGTGGCAGTAGGGTCTCTCTTAGCAAGCGTTGTGTGCCTGTCATTACGTCATTAAGGGGAGAATCTCAGTTGCAATTTCTTCTTATTTTGTGTTGATAGGAATTTTAACCATTATCTAGGATTATTAAAACTGTTTTAAAACATGCTTCGTCGATTTGCATAATAATTTTAACGTTTGTGTTTGTTGGAGTTTGTTATGATCGACATTTGAAGATGGACGCCGATGGAAGACAAGTTGTCGTTTGCGATAATGGAACCGGGGTTCGTAATAATAGTTCCTCTAGACCCTTGGAAATCAACCCTCTAAAACATGCATAAAAATGCACTACAAGTCAAGCTCTAAGGATTTGAGGATGCATGTTTTAGTCCTTCAGAGGCGATAGAGGGTCACGCTGGCTGTCTGGTAGTTTTGGACAATTTGCTTGGTGCCGAAGTTTTAATTTGTAGTAGTATCAAGTAGGTAAGTTAGTACGTTCATGTACGTTTAGTTAAAAACAATATCAAAGAGTTGTGTGAATGAATGTTTTAAGATATTGAGTAAAATATCAAAGAGTTATGCAAATGAATGTTCAAGATATTGACTAAAGTTTAAGCCATTTCAGTGTAAGGTAAAATTGACTGTTTATAGAGGATTGCAAATGTCCAACTACTTCTGTAGTGGTTTTTAAAATGCCAGGATGGGTTAATGACCTTGGAAATTGGAAAGAAGGGTGAAAGTGTCCTTCATCTGTATTGTAATTTTTCAGCATTTTTCCTTTTTCTTGCCTTTAAATTCTTTTCCCAAGCCTTGATCTGATTTTAAAACATGTTATTAATAATGTAAAAATGTATATATCACAGTTAAGTAATTTAAGTTTGAACTGGTAAAACTTTTGTTTTCTGTAACAGTTTGTCAAATGTGGTTTTGCCGGTGCCAACTTTCCCTCGCACATTTTCCCATCTCTTGTTGGGCGTCCAATGATACGATCGTCAACAAAAATCAACAACATTGAAGTCAAGGTACTGGCAAATATGTAGTTAAAATCTTGTATATATATATATATATATAGAGAGAGAGAGAGAGAGAGAGTATATTCAGATGGAAAGCAGAAACTATTGGTTTTGTTTATTAAGACTTTATTATGGGGACAGAAATTTAGGAAATTTAAGAGTACCGGTATGTCACTGTATGAAGTATGGTGTCTGAGTAACTCGATTATGCCTGTGAGTGTCATCATTTATATGCCTTTGATGTCCACAGAATTCCTACTGGACCTGCATGAAAAGGATAACCAGTATATGAGTATAATTAAGAAGATATTAACTATGTTGCTGGATATAATGGAATATCATGTATAATTTAATCTAGTTACTTCCATTGTACCATTATGGCCCAGCACATCAACATATAGTGCGATGTAATAGGAATCATCTGTACTGTTGGGCCAGATATGGTAGATGTTCTTTCTTGTGACCTGTTAGCAATGTGTATGTATGGCTCTAAGCCGCTCTATATTAGGGTTGTTAAAATCGTTTTTTTTGGCAATCCGAATTTCGGTTTTAGAAATTCGATTTTAAACCGAATTTCGTTTTTTATTGGCCTTCATAGAAAATTTAATATATTATTATATAACGCAAAGTTATTTTATATATTAGGTACCGTAACGTACGTTAATAAACACCTTCTTATCTGCCGGCTATATTCGATGAAAACAATCGTAAACACTAAAGAAATGCATGAATTAATTCTTTCTGGCATTTCTTGAAATTTTCACTATGAAAATGATTTTTTTAAAATTCGAATTTCGTTTTGTCAATAATAAAACCGAATTTCGTTTTCAAAACCGAAATTCGGATTTCCGAATTTCGTTTAACATCCCTACTCTATATAGATACTGTTGCTGTGTATGTTTGGTTATGTTGAATGTATGAATATACCGATATGCACCTTTGGGTGTATGTTTGTGTGTCTATGTGCTTATCTAATATATGTGTATGTATTTACCGGTATGTGTGCGTGTATAAGTGCGCTCAATACTGTGCCTTTTAAGAATTTACCTCTAAAAATGTTGCAAAGTTTGTGGTGTAGACATTGTACCAGTGGCATAAAGGAAGGGGGGGTTGGCAGAGGGGACTGTCCCCCAAAAGTTTTGACTGAGGCCTATCTGTCCCCCAAATATGCAAAAATTCGGCCTCTGAAAAGTCTCCCCCAAAGTTATGTACAGATTTTCGCCTCTGCATTGTACAAGTTCAATGTTCTTATGCGACAATACAATACATTTTAGTTTTGATAATCGTTAGGATGTGATGGTTGGTGATGATGCCAGCCAGTTGAGATCAATGCTGGAGGTGACGTATCCAATGGAAAACGGCATAGTGCGTTCTTGGGAGGACATGGCTCATATTTACAACTACACGTTTGGCCCACAGAAGCTGAATATTACGCCCCAGGAATGTCGTCTGCTCTTGACTGAACCACCGATGAATCCATTAAGGAACAGAGAAAAGATGGTTGAGGTTTGTCATTGCTTACGTCAGTACATAGTTATGGGAATTAATATATTATATTGTGTTGTATTTAATCATATATAAAGTGCTTCTCATAGCATAAGCCTTTCAGAAGTGCTCCAAGTGCACGGTACTCCGAGAGAAAAGGAAGGTTTTAAGCTGAGAGAAAGATTTAGAGATACCACCAGAGAGGATGGTAAAGCCTAGAGAAGGAGGAAGTCTATTCCGTAGAGAGGGACCTATGCATATAATCCTTAGTAGATTGTCTTGGTTTGTCTGTCACAGACAATATGGATTGCATGTATTTATTTATTTTTATTTATATTGCATCACTCAAAGAATCAGACTGCACTGTCCTAATTGTTGTTAAATAATAAATATCATTAAGAACAGATTATGATCAGTTAGCAAACAGTACACAGAATATCAGAAGCAGTGCCAGTGGAAGGGGCGACACCACCGCGCCCCACGTCTTGGTTTGTCTGTCACAGACAATATGGACACACACACACACTGTCCTAATTGTTGTTAAATAATAAATATCACACACACACACACACACACACACACACACACACACACACACACACACACACACACACACACACACACACACACACAAATGCTTGAAGCCTAACCAATGAATTGTAGTACTTGCATATCCTGTGGAGAGATGGTTCAAGTTTTATGTAGGGTTTTTGTAATTTCCTTTGTGATTTTTTTGCATCATCTGTCTGTCTAGTGCAGAATACTTTATGCATTTATGTAGCTGTTGCTGAACAAACTGAAGAAGAAGAAGAAGAAGGAGAAGAGCAAGCCATTAACCTAAGCTTAGAAACAATTAAGTTTGATTTATGTTTTGTGTTGTCAGGTTATGAGCTCCACAGATAAGTTTCTCTTAAAGAGGTGGTATATGAATTTGCGATTAATTACAATTATGAATACCTGTGTGGTTCTTACATCTGTTTGCAGGTTATGTTTGAGCACTACAAGTTCCACAGTTTGTTCATCGCTGTTCAGGCTGTCCTCACACTCTACGCGCAAGGTAAGAACCAAGAATGACCTTTTACCTTTTGCTAATGTAGGTATGTGGTGGCCGAAGGCTATGGTTACCAGTACTTTGTTTTGGTCACTTCTTGTGAGTTTGGTCTTGTTGCTTTACACAAACAATTTGAACGTTTTCTAGCAAATGCTTGAACTTTTTTGCCAGGCCTGGCTGGTAAGTGTTGGAGCACCTCTATGCATTGTAGTTCTCTTAGAAGAATGCTGCATAAATGCTCTGGATGAATGAATGAATGCATGCATCAATTACACGGTTGATAGCTCTAGGTGTTTAGTTTTATACTTTACAATGGTTCTTCTTTGTGTCCTAGAATTATAGTTAGTTGTACATAAGAGGTTTGAATTGTAGTACTGTATTTTATTGTACACTGTATTTTATGATAAGCTTGTGCACCAAAATAGAAGCATTTGGCTGCTTATTATCTTCAATGGTTTATCTT
Source organism: Aporrectodea caliginosa (assembly GCA_020284085.1). Taxonomy (NCBI): domain Eukaryota; kingdom Metazoa; phylum Annelida; class Clitellata; order Crassiclitellata; family Lumbricidae; genus Aporrectodea; species Aporrectodea caliginosa. The sequence goes on from JACEVL010000895.1 coordinate 1,454,976, forward strand.
TCTTGTGGTATAACTTTTGAAATGGGATTTGGCACATGTGGAATTTCATTTGTTACATTAAGCTGGTTATGTGTTATTGTATATTTATGTGCGTGTGTATGTCCAGTGTTGGTTTTGTGTTTTCTGAATAGGACTGCTGACTGGTGTAGTGGTTGATTCCGGAGATGGTGTAACTCATATCTGTCCTGTTTATGATGGTTATTCTCTTCCTCATTTGACAAAACGATTAGATATCGCCGGAAGAGATATCACCCGCCATCTGATAAAAGTATGTAAGACTTTACAAGATGGTTTCTGTTTAATGATGCTATGTCATAACAAATATAATTAGCAGCAACCTCCTCCTCTGTCCAGACTTGGGTCTGGTACCACCCAAAAACAGCAATGGCAGAGTTTTTCCTCTTTTACAGTGCCAGTTTGTGCTTTGAATAGTTTGGTTTACAGAATTATAGTAAGATAGAAATTTCTTCCTATTACCCTTTATGCAAACCTTCAAAATGTATTGTTCTTAACCAGATAGGTTTGAGAATTAAAGTGTGTTAGGATACATGTGGTTCTTGTTGACCTTCTTAAACTGATTAACAGCGCAGACTACTGCAATCACATCAGGACTTTCATTCTAATGTCTAGCAGTGATGAAAGTATTTAAAAGGTACTACATAATTATGCAGTTCCCTTTTTATTCTCCTGAGAATTAGACTGGACTTGTTCTGTAGCTGCTGTTGCTGAGAGGATACACGTTCAATCATTCGGCTGACTTTGAAACTGTGCGACTGCTGAAAGAAAAACTCTGCTACATCAGCTACGACGTTGAGCAGGAGCAAAAGCTTGCTCTGGAAACAACTGTACTTGTCGAACAGTACTCAGTGAGTTGTTCATTCATGTGCACAGTCAGTCAGTGCATTAATAAAGCACCCAAGATTTCTGTTATATTAAGTATATGTTCTGCTGCAATACATTACCTTACCGTCGGTAATGTGTACAATGGCCAGTTGCCTAAGGTTATGACTTTCACTTCAATGACCCAAGTTCAAACCCTGGGTCTGGCATGTGACATTGACAGGTCTCATTGTTGAACTGTGCATAAGTTCAGAGGACATTATTATTTTTTTTTGCCTCGAGGGTAACAGGATCCCTCAGGGACTTAGGTATTACTAGGTACCTACTCGTCTTTGTCGTGGTTGGCGAAAGTGCCCTGGAACGTGACCGTGTTAAAGCGTTGTATCGTTAACAAGATACTCTGGTAAATGAAGGAAGTTTCTCGTGGGTCCCCGTGACGGTGCTGAGTTTTTGCCCTACGTCGGAGAGAAAGACCCGGTCCTTGTTGTTTATTATATTACTATTATTTAGCAATTGGTGCAATAAAGGATATATTTACTTACTTAGTTTACTTTACAAGGCATGCTCTCCAACCACTGAGCCTCCGTTTCCTGTCATAATTTTTTAATATGAGTTTCTCCTTAGATACAGCTAGAGATGTAAAAAAACATGTTTTTTTGGCGTTGAAATATTTCAATGAAATATTTCAGTTTTATTTGAAATATTTCAGTTTTCTTTGAAACATTTGAAATTATTTTTTTCTTTACATTTTACAACTAATTACAACCATAATAACAGTTTATTTATTTCTCTCATATTACATATTATATGCATTATTGTGTTAGTGATGACCATCCTCGAGATACTCAATTTATTTCTAATTACCTGTTTTTAAGAATGACTTTTATGAGAGTTACATTATATGTTGAAAAACATATTTTATTCACCAAATGTCACAAATTACAGTTTGATCTAATAAAGTAGATGTTATTGTTCATTGTTATGCTTAACATTTATTATTAATCACTTGTTTTGTCATAAATGAAATAAATGTGATTTTAGCTAAATTCTGCTAACCTAGGACACAGTCAATCGTATAGAATTCGAAACACTTTAGTGACTTTACAAGACAAATTATAAATCACAAATACTATGTCAACTAGACTCAATAATAATCTTTGGAACAGCACCATGTCATTGGAACAGCACAAACTGGTCCAACTCAAGACATTGTGTCAATTTGTGTGCATCCAATACTTAAAAAAAAACATGTTATTTTTTTGGTCATTGAAATATTTACAAAAAAAACTGTCAGAAATGAAATATTTCAAATGAAATATTTCACGCTCACATCACTAGATACAGCACACACACACATATGTGCATTTCCTTACCTATTTTTCTGACCATTAGTGCAGCTGACAAGCACTTATGATTAGTTTCTTATGAAGTGGTGCTATATAAATTTAAAAATACAATTACAGTTACTGTTGCTTTTATTTAGCTTCCTGATGGCCGTGTGATCCGAGTTGGAGGGGAGCGCTTTGAGGCTCCCGAGGCCCTGTTCCAGCCGCACCTGATCAACATAGAAGGCATTGGCATTGCGGAACTCCTCTTCAACACAATCCAAGCGGCCGACATAGACACACGACTGGAATTTTATAAGCACATTGTCCTCTCTGGTGGGTCAACCATGTATCCAGGCTTACCAAGTCGTTTGGAAAGGGAGCTAAAGCAGCTTTATCTGGAAAGGGTCTTGAAAGGCGACACAGTAAAGTTATCGGTAAGAATAATAAGTACTGTGATTTATTACTATCCTGCTGAACACGAAGTTGCTTGTATGTATGCATATTTGTATATAGATATAGATGTTTGTTTCTGGACATTTATATAGCACCTTTTGGACCTCTAGATGTTCAGAATTCATTGATTATTCTTTAAATCTTAGATGTTGTGGACTTTGTGCATATAAGAGTTTTTCTGTCATCTGTTGTCATTCAGAAATTCTTCTTCCTCTCATCAATTTATTTTTACTTTTGGCGAACATTAGAGGTGTGGTTTTCTCTCATCTGTTGGTATTCAGAAATTAAAATATCTTTGAGCTTTGATTTGAGGAAGACAATGGGAAACCACCTCACTAACCTCATCCCGGGTGGCGTAAAAGCCAAAGGACCTTCCTTCAGGCAGAGAACTCATCATCATCATCACTTCATCATCATCATCATGCAAAGATTTATAAATATTGCAAGTATTACTTCATCTATTGGCATTCAGAAATTCAAAATTCGCATTGAGGATCCTCCACGTCGAAAGCACATGGTGTTCCTTGGAGGAGCAGTCCTTGCCGAGATCATGAAGAACAAACCCAACTTCTGGATGACGCGAGCAGAGTACGAGGAGCAGGGACTTGGAGTGATGAAGAAACTTGGCATGAACTCCGACTGAATAACATGGTTTCATCTGGCTTTTCAGTCATCTGACTACTGAGTAAAGAGCGAGCATGCAAGCGAGCGAGCAAGCAGGCAGCTATTGACTTACCTAGTCAATCAGAAAGGAGGTGCTAAAAATCAGGAAAATGTAGCATGTTTGGTATCTTAAGGTTCCTTTATTTTGAAATTATGCCTTGTTTTCGTGGCTCATGTTGTTGGGTTAAATGACTCCTTGTTCTCTTCTTTCTGTCATCACACATGCAATGTACTTTGACATTTATTTACCACTTAAAGAATCTGTTGAAGGCGGTGTCAACTGCCCAAGTGACGTTAAAAGTTGGTTACTCATGATGGTATAGTTCTGCTTGATTCTGATTTTTCTTCTAATGTCATAAATGTTAAAATCTTTATAATTATGATAATTACAATTTATTTGTAATAGACACCTTCATAATTGATGAGCGATCTTTAGGTCTGATGAACTGTTGTTTAAAACTGTTCCCATATTTAAGGTATGATCTATCATTTCTTTTAAGGTATAGAAACCATTTTTGGTGCTTTCAAGTTGTTCAAGTGTTTGACTTATTAGATACCATTTCTATTAAGGAAGGCGATCTGTTCTTTTGTTTCTTTGAGAGAGGCTATTGTTTAGATTTGCCTTCTTTCAGGAAGCAGTGACAATGGTTGTCTTTTGTGGACTAGGATTTCTTTGTCTGTCATTTAAGAATTTTTGAAGTTACTGGTACAGGGTTTACTCTAGAATTTTCTCATGTTACATCCAATTGCTGAAATCCCAATTGAGTTGCATGTTTTTCATGTCTGAATTTATTCAAAGTAGACAACAATTCTGTCCAGTTCATTGTAGGATCACGTTTACCAGACATTATTGAAACTGCTGTATCCACTATGATTTTCTCATGCTTTATTCCTTTTGTGGTGACTTCTTGATTAGGTTTTGCTTTGTTTAGCACGTATATTCTCACTTTGTCCTTAGTTCGTCTGCTGTTGGTTAATTATTTATTTTGAAATTATTGTTAAGTAGTTATGTCCTTCAGTTATTAAGGTATAATAATGGAAATGTAAAGTGGTATGAAAGTTGTCTGATGTTGCTTCCGATGTGTCTTCTTTATTCATGTACCATATACTTGGAACCATATCAATACTTCTTGGTTTTTGTCTGTTGAACCATCATTTTGGAATGGCTTTCCACAGAAGGTCTGAACTTTACCACCGGAAATGGTTCAAGAAACATTTCAGTTCATCTAAGTCACACCTCTATAAATCAGCTAGACAGCAATATTTCAGTTATTTTATTTTTTTATTGCAGTTTGCAATTGGTGCTACAATAAAGAATATACTATTCTGTTTTGCTTTGAGAGTCCTTAAAATTGTCCGAATGTGCAGTTACAGGTAATCTTTGGAAGGGTTTATATGAAAGGTGCTATATAGATTTCAAAATAGAGATGAAGGCATTTATTGTACAAAATAATTCAGTATTGGGTTGTTAAACTGTGGCTCTGCAGATTGTAGCAGATGTCCTTTAAACTTGCTAGTGCATTAATTATAAAGTTCACGTTTAATGGTACTGATGTTTTGTGCAATTTCTTTTGCAACATTGCAGACTATGTCAAGACATATGCATCTAGTTGACAATGTACTTTACTGAACTGTAGTTTATTGCCGGATTATTGAGTAAAGAAATCGTTAATAAATGATAATAATAATAATAATAATAATAATAATAATAATAATAATAGTGGTAATAATAATAATAAGGCACATATTGTGGAATATGTCGTGCTGGGGTATTGTCTTCAAAACAAAGGATGCAGAAATAATCAAACGATTCAAGAAACCCTCCGATGCTAGTAGGAGTTTATTTTTCCAGTGAGTGATGTAGTTTTCAGATTTTTTGTTGCCTGCAAGATGTATTTCTGACTTTACACTTTAGGTGTTATTTAATGAATTGGTTTTGCTTGAACCCACCTTGTAAGTATTTGCTCGTTTTTGTTAAATTAGTCGTGTTTGAACAACGTAATCAATTTTGCATGTTTTTTCTTCAGACTTGTATTTATTTTTCACATTTTGCAGGCGTGTTATCCGGTGTGCTAGCATATAGGCTGTGACAGAGTTTGAGTTACTTATCAGTTGTGCTATTAATGAAATGTTGTTATGGTATTATTCTATTATTAATGTTATTACTCCTTTTGCTGAACTGTGTAGAAAGTTAGGGTGTGAGTGCAGTATGATACTGGGGTACTTGATGAGTTGGTTGCAGCAAAATGCTCACCAATACGATGTGGTTGGCAATGGTAGAATCCATACTGGCACATATTCATGGAGCTTTTAGTACTCTGTTAAAGTACTGAAAAAGGAAGAGATGGCATATAAACCAACAAAAGAACTGCAAATTGAAATTTCACTAATTGTTTATTGCTGTTGTTATGGACATTAATTTACTTTGGATCTTTTTGTTAGAACAATTGTCTTTAAGTTAAGACGACTTCTGTTTAACTATTTGTTCATTTTCTAGTCTTATTTATTTCTAAAGTTATTTTGTGTGTCTTTAGTTTATTGTCTGTCTGTTTGAAGCATCACGCCTTTAGTGTCTGATCAAAACACACTCATGTAAAATGTCACAGAAATTTGCAACCATCAGAGTAAAGCATACAGAGGTTTCTGGAAGTTCGATCAGTATCTTTCCAGAACTTCCTAGAAAATTAATATTATTAAAATTTCTGTGATTTGTTAGCTTATAACATACCGATTATGTGATTTTTCAGTTGGAAAAGATTCTGGTCCTTTCACATTTGTTGGTGTATGGCTAATATTTTGACTTTTCAAGGGTGGATCGATGGGCAGTCCAAATGCCAGTGATCAAGTGTAATTAGTAACTCCTATAGTGCTGGTGTCTAATGCACAAGTATCAAATGATGGCACATCAAAACCAAACCACAATTAGGTCGATAAACAATTTGAAATAGGTAAGTCTTAGATTGAGAACGAAACGACATCAGCTCCTTCGTAGAACGGACAGACGAGCTGCTGTGCAGGAGTAGATCTCCAGGGGCCACTCGGTGCTTATTATATAATACTCCGTTGTTGTCGATTGTTCGTTGTTTAGTTTTGATGAGATTTATTGAGTAACAAGAATCCGGTGTAGAAGAGACTTACATTTGAATTGTTATTTTGATGAAATCTTAAATACGTATTGCTGTTGAACATGTTTGCAGTGAAGTCTATAATGAAAGTGTTGTGTTTTGACAGTGTTTTGATCAGGCTGTTGTTGTTGACTTTACCTTCTGTTTCAATGCTTTCACAAGGCACTTTTTGGTTATGACAGACTTCACTGTTGTTTTTCAAACCAACCTATGCCATTGCAGCTTTGAAACAACTCTTGTAGTCTTCACCAGAGCTTATGTCAGAAAAGATGTACTGGTACTACTCTTGCAGTTGCTTGGAAACTGGATAGCCGTAACTGTAATTGCTTGGTTTAACTGTGCAACATTCTCCGATTGGTTAGCTTACAGCTGAACGATTCTGTGATTGGCTGGATACACTGCTGTACTTTTCTGGATTAGTGATCCCTATATTTGATTGAGTTAACAATACATAATGTGTACATGTATATTGAACAACAAGTTAACAATATGTGATGTAATCATAATCTTCATTATGACCTTTGGTGTTCAGTATCATTATATTGTGCTAACAATTGCATATCTAGGAAGTTAAACAGTAATATTGTAGTACAGTAGTACAAGAGATATGTAGAAGTTCTGTTTTTTGATGCTTAGTCATTAGACTATGGAGCTAGTTATTTATGCATACATGTACAATATTGAGGAATTTAGAAGTTTTATGTTAGATAATTTAACATGTGGACATTTGAACAGAAAACTACGCAGCTCTGTTTTTGGCTGTTTTTTTTAAAGACTGGTGTTTTTCTTTTGTTCAGCTTAATTACGATTAATTACTGAACACCTAATGCATGTTGAAGTTTTAAGGAAAAAGACGAGAGTGTTTTCTTCTGTAACTTTGCTTTTCAATATCTGTATTGCTATGACATTGGCATTTCTATTTTATACCATCTTAAACTGATCCTTTTGAGTAAAATTGCCTGAATGTGCAATTACAAATTAAAAAACAATGTGCATTGTGAATTTACAAAACAAGATGCTGTCCGTGAACGAATTGCTTCAAGTATAACCCCGGGATGTCGATAGTTATGGGATGGGGAATGTATCCCACTTGGCATTGCTTCCTATGCTCGATTAATTACTCTTCTACTATATAAAAAAGAATAATACTTTAGTGTACAAATTTGGGCATAGAATGTTGTAGCATAATAGCAAAACTAATTTTATAAGGAGAGGTGAGAAGTTTCAAGTCTCCATCCATGAGGATGTATCAACACCACTTGTATAACTCTTACTAGTCATGTTATAACAGAAGTCTTCTGAACCAATTTGAAATCACAGTGTTTATTCATATTTGATCTGCAATAAATAAGGTAACATTTCTGTAATGCTTGGCATAACATTTTGGAAGTCGGTCAGTAGATTTCCCATTTAGCCACTGGAAATGTGTGACATTTGGTTAGCTAATGCTTTATGTGCAATTTTTTCGCTGGTGGTGGCTCTCACACAGTATGATATGCAAGCCCAACCAATGGATGCCATACACAATTGTTTTTTCTTTCCCAATATTGCATCTGCTGAGCAAGTTGAATTGCAATTATTGTATTTGTAATCTCTGCTTGCTATATTTTGAAAGCAAATCCTTGTTGGTAATATGTGCAATGCGTAAACTGATTCAGCAAGTATGAGAGCAGCATGGTGCAAACAAATTGTGATTAGAAATCCTGTTATGCAACTGCATGGTTTGGTTTGTGCTACTTTAGTTTAAAACCTTTGGTGTAGTAAAGTCTTCTATAATTTGCCAGCAATTTGCATTGATGTAGCAGTGTGTGCAGAACTAATACTCGTTTGTTCAGATGTTTTGACAGAATTAAAGTGTTATTTTTGAATGACCAGTCAAAGTTCTGTTCAGGATAGACTTCTGTGTCAGCAAAATCAACTGAATTGACTGTAGATGGTATTGTTGTCTGAATGGATAATTATAATGAATCGAATCACTTCTATAGCACCGTTCTCATAATGTACAAGGCACCAATGGTCACTTCAAGCGAAACTCTAGTCCAAATCTGTGATTTGTTGGAAAAGCCCAGTCCTCTGGATGGGAATCGGTTTAGGTGTGTGTGTCTGCAGGAGCTCCCCTGTGGTTTCTGTTTAGTTATGTGAATACTGTTAAATTATTGATTAACAATTTTGTTCTTAACAAAAGGTGGCGTTAAGGGCTGAGGGTGGTTATCGACAAAGGTCGACATCTAGTAGTAGAAGGTTGCAATCAATGCTATGTGTCGACAGAGTCGCCAAACAATGTAGTTTGGCTGAATACCCTATATGACAGCACTGGACAAGCAATTACTTGGGTTTGGCCTACTGCAACTGAAGCTGGATAGCCTTAACTAAAGCATAGAGATGATCCAGTTTTAGTGCACACTGATGATATGATGACACTAGTGTGGCAGGATCTAAAAGAGTAACATGTCTCTCAATGTTTCAAACACACAATAACTGAACACCATTTTCTTGTCTGATATGAGAGCATAAAATACAAGCAGGTCTGTGTGATTTATAGCAACAGGCTGAAACAAGTGTTGCCAACGCATCACACGTTACGAACAATGTGACCTACCGATACATGAAATTGATAGTCTTGAAGGATATCATACGGTTTCAAATTATCACATATAGAGTAAAATCCGATCTGCATACACTCAACATTTACTAGTCATATGTTTTACATCATAAAAGAAAAATCAGTTTTCCCAAAAGATATTCAGCCTACAGCCCAAACTTAAAAGAAATTATTTAGCCTCAAAAATTTTAATGACTCACATCATTGAGTTTTGTGCAGGCAGTTTTTGTGGGGGTACTTAAAGATGCTAAAGTAAGTGTCCACATATATACATCTGAAGATGATGACTGAACACAGTGAACAGAAGTATTGGAATGAATGAATCAGAAGGGGTGAGTTATCAGGACATCCAAGGTGTGGCCTCTATCGTGTGCAGGAAAGTCTGAGCTGTTGCATGTCAAACTCTTCCAGCATATCAAGAAATGCTGAAGAGCAACGATTGGCTACATCAATATGAATGTTAAAGTCGCCCATAACTATTTCAGAGGGAGCGGAAATAAAATGTTCCAAGTAGTGACATGAAATGCATTCAAAATAAGACATTCACAACTCTCCCGCCCTTACTTAAATTCGTTTATTTAACGACGCCGTCATATCGACGATGATTGGCGTCTCTCTCTCTCTCTCTCTCTCGCCCAAAGACAACTCTCAATTTATATCAAGATCCTTATATGTGACCCAAGGGATCAAAATGAGTCGCATGTCGGAAATTTTAGAATATGAGTATTTTACATATTCTTAAAGACCACAGTTTGTGCTTTAAAATGACACCAACAGTTTGGTTCTACCTTATTTTTTGACAAAGTTATGAATGATTATGTGTTTTTTTGTGAAATTGTTTTCATTTATTTTGATATATAATCAAAAAAAATAAAAGTATTCTGTAAAAAAATTCTGAAAATACACATTAAAACAATGAATTTAATCAAATGTGAGAAATCAGACATGCAAAAAAAAAATTTTTTTGACCCATTTTCATCAAAATCTGAAAATAAGAAAGATCTGATCATCTTTGCTGTTTTCCTAGGAATGTAAATTGCCGACATCCGACTCATTTTGATCCCTTGGGTCACATATAATAATATTTACTATTTTATTTTAAAATTTTCTAATTACTTTTAATTATCAGTTATCTCTCATGTTAACATTTCTGCATTTTTGTCAGATTGTTTTTATCAATAAAACGAATATACATAAGAATATACATCAAGCAATACCTGATTGTCACCAGAGATGTAAGCAGACACAGGCAAGTGACTGCAGTGGTAGATAAGAGCTAAAAGGCTCATTTGGTGCTCGTCAATAAGCTGGTGCCCTGTGCTTAGCTTTCAAGTGGCACTTTAGAAATTTGTATATTACTATTCTGAATAAAAAGGTTGGGGAGTAGGATCAGAGATGAACGCCAATTGATGCATTGCTGTGTTGAAGCCGACACCTTTAATACACAGACAAGATCTCCAGCTACACGTAATGAACACCATGTACATACAGACTTGTCATTCTGTTAGAACCAGAACATTCTGTCTTTAATGACGTTCAACATCAAATGGGCTAAACCAGAGAACACCCCTGATTACTGGGTAGTTTTCTATTGAATTGGTGCTATATAAATTTCTTATTACAATAACAAAATCAGGCTGTTGAGAAGCAAGTTGTGAGATACTTACAAGGTACTATCAAAATGTTCTCACACATACATGGTATTATACAAGAATATCGATATATATATATGTATACAAACATACATATAAATGCTCAGGATACAAGTCAGTTCCATGTGCACACCACGCATACTTTTGAGCTAGCCAGGAACAACTGGGGATGTATATATATATATATATATATAAAATATATATTATATATATTATATTATATATGCCGCTCAGACTGCTGTGTATGCTTGTCTTAACTTGGTCATTGCATATACTCTTGAGCCGGCCAGGAACAACTGGCGAATCTATCGCTTGGATTGCTCTCTGTATGCTTGTAAGATGTGTATGCACGTAGTTAAGATGCTGTGGAGTGCAGCATGGAGACAAAATTCATCGTATGTAAACTTATTAGCCTACCTTTCAACCCATAAATTAATTACTAATTATAACTAATTAAAAACTTCACCTGTCGTTAAAATGGAAGCATGTCTCGTTCAACTGAACAAAAATGTATTGATTCAAATCACAGAAAGTTAATCAGTTTATCCATTATGTAGTGGCAACCAGTCTCGAATAATATCAAACACTCAGGTGTAAGTATTCGACAATGAAACATCGTAGAACTTTGCCAAGGTTGTTGATTGTCGGATAATGAAGTGCAGCTTCGTTGTCATTGACATTGTGCCAAACACTTGGGAATGGATGCGAAATAAGGTGCAAAATTGGAACATCTACAACAGAAGTTTCATACATATGATTATTATTATTATTTTTGCTCACGGTATTATCTCTCCGGATTACAGATATTAGGGAGCATTATTCTGGTATGGGCTGGCCATCGCAAATAGTTTTATTGGTGGAAAAGGTGCAGCAAAAAGTGACTGCATAGAAGCGCTAAATAGTCGTAGATATGCATTGAAAGAGGAAAGTAGTCCATTATAATATTTATTATTACTAGTTATTGTTATTATTGACAGTGCATACAACCATTCATCAGCAAGTTTAATTATTATTTCATTACTAAAGGCAAAAATGATCCCTAGCCAGGACTTATTATTATTTCTATTATTCTATTATGTATGTACATATGTAGGTATGCATGTATGTATTTATGTATGTATGTATGTATTATTATTATTATTATTATTAGACAGATATTTGTAACACAACACACGTAATGGGTTTGTTTACCTGAAATGTATTCAACGTTTTCTAGGTTTAGATTGCTAACAACAGTAAATTCAAAGGCACGTCCATCAATCAATGTAAAGAAGAAAACCTAATTGTTACACTCCTGTCATGTTATGTATCACATCTGTATGTACATCGTCTATGAATATTCCAGTTATGTATGTAATCTGAACCATGAGAGTCTCCATCCTGTTAAAGACTACTGTTGACAGAGACATGCCATATATGAGCAAGTACCTTACCTTATTATTATTACCTTACCTTAAAGCCATTCATATTACAAAAGCAATCACGCAAAACTTTGCTTAGAAAAAAACATGCAATGTAGTGAAGAGGGAAACTGAATATACAGTTATACAGACATTCGTGCACTGTCTATTAAAACTGTTCACAAACTTCTTTACTTTAATCAGTTAAAGGGTTTCAAGAATTCAAGAAAATTTTCCAGCAACAACACTTCTTTTTATAATAGCTAATATACACATCAACTATTCTTTTAGTTAGTTTTACGAATAATAGCCATGCATTACATGTAATGTAACATAGGGGAGGACATGTAATGTAATAACATGTAAATGCAATGTAGGGGAGGAAGCTTTACTTTTACATTACCATAACGTGCGACATGGGAGTTTTACTTTAGCGTAAAGTCTTTAGACGAAACAGTTGCAGAAACCGTGGGAAAACTAACTTCTCTGATGGAATGGAATGTGATCATCTTCAACTGCTCCATCATAGTAGTTCACATAAGAACTGAAGTACTTGTTGACTCTTGTACTTTTAAAGAAATCCGCTGGTTCAAGAAGGCCTTCCTTGGCCATACGCATTTCTGAATTACAAACAAAACATAATTTATGACAGTTGAAACCCTAATACATCAGTTCTTACATCTAACAAACTTAACATTGGACCTTATATATATTTGTTTGCATGCATGATTGTAGGTATGTATGTAAGCACATGTATGTAAGCATGCATGTATCTACCGTTATGTATGTATTTATGCAAGTATGTAAGTGTGTACCGGTATGTATGCATGTACACATTTGAACATGTGTACACTACATTGCGCCTAATCAGAACTCAGAAAGGGTCTGAAGCTCGGCCATCCTGCCAAACAGATCTAGAAAGGTGTGAATCTTAACTGCATCCATGTTTTGAGAACCTCTCAACATTTAGAGATTCTTAACAGGCACTACATAAAATGTCTAGCTGCAGAGACACTACATTCATGAATATTCATATATTAAAGAACTGTCATAAAGGAAAGCAGAACAACAGGATTTAATGGATTCTAGTTGACAGGGAGCTGAAGGAATGGACAGGGTCAAGCGGCCATCCACTGGACATATGGTTGAGGAACCCCTGGAACTTTGAGTCACTTCAATGACAAAACATTCTGCATAGAAGATGGCTCAGTATAAGAAAGCTTTTGTACCAGAGACAGATTATAGACAGACAGACAGACAGACATACACACAGACAGACACAAACACACGTCAGACAAATAAGATACAGACAAATAACAAACAAGACACTGATGAAACAAACAACAGTGACAAGCAGGCAGACAGGCAGACAGAAAGGCAGGCAGGCCAGTTAACAGAAAGACAAGACTGTAGAAATACAAGCAGACAGACAGGCAAGCAGAAAACAAGGGGTCAATTCCTGCTCTGTTAAGTGCAGAAGAAACTGAATATCAGTACAGCATTTGCAGGTGCCAAAGATACAAGAGAGAAGCTGTTCAGAGTGCTTATAAACACCCATCCAGTACTGAACCTGTTTATCAAACCTATTCAAAATTACCTACTTTCCTAAGTGTTTAAAGTACTTGAAAACATATACCTAGTTTCTGAAGCCGTTCAAAGTACTTGTTTGTTGCAGAGAAGTAACTGATGAAAGTCGTATCTTCTGTTCCAATCAAATCCAGCAGAACAAACAAATCCTGGAAATACACGGAGAAGAAAATCCCTACAACAACCTATGAAAGACACTAACAGAAGATCTACACGAATGGCTGCTTAACAGCTGGAAATAAACAATACACAGGCAACAGGAAATAAACAGGAACGCTAAACAATTACCGGGCACTGTCAAAGCACCATAGACAAGAATGGTGGAAGCAGATCTGTGCCCACTCAACCTTAGGCTGTGCACGGTTTGGAGACAGGCCAAAATAGAGATCACTGACTGCATGTCTTGGAAATGGCAGCACTCCAGACAGAAGCAAGGCGCATATGATGAACATTATTGCTGACTGATTCAGTTATATGCCAGCCTTCAGTATCAGAAATAGTTAGGTTGAACATCTGCAACTGCTGCAGTTTTGTTTATGATAAAAGATCCATCAATTCCAGGAAAAAGTTTACCAGTGAAGATCAGAGCTGAAACAAGTAAGTGAGAAATGAGTAACAATCATACGATTTAGTGCACAACACTCTTACTGCCAAATTTCTAACAACAACCGTTAAATGAGTTTACATCTTACAATTGTTTCGAGCTGTGACACAACGACTTCTCGCTCAACCTCGACGAAAGTTGTTTCCATTTTTGCCGCCAAATGTCTTGCTCCGTAAATTGAATCTGTTGGTGTCCAATGTTGAAATGCTTCTTCTCCATCAAAGAACATAAACTGCAAAGTCACCTCCGAACTGCGGGCCTAAAACAGCACATCATATTAAAGTTAAAGCTACCAAAACAAGTTACACACACGCATAAATGTAATTACGTAGAACATACATAGACAGAACCAGGATTATATCAACTCAACAACATTACTTCAGATTATCCTAAATGGACCTAGTTGGTCAGTTTCCTAATTTTACACTGCTATATAGAAGAAAGCAGTCTCTTAAACTCCCAAAGGCAGACATGGGTATGAAGTGTCTTCATTTCTAAGCAACAGCCTGTGAAGACAGATGGCCAGTCCTCTCCCTCACCCTCCGATCTTCCTACAAACTGTGTATTTTAATTTTACAGCTAACTGCACTAGAGGTACTAGTAAAACAAAAATTTTGACATATCTTTCTTCCAGGGTGCATATTTGAACCTATGAAAAATACACCGACACACTAACCATTTAACTATCATGAATGACACCTCTGTAAAAATGCTGATAATTTCACAAATGGCTTTAAATGCAATCCAATTCAACATCCTTTTAACAGTAAAGGAAGGTCTTCATAACTGTTTTGAGCAGTAGGTGATTGGTCGCTTGGCTTGCAATGTGGAGCATGAGGGTTTGAGCTTCCCACAAGATGGCTGCTGTGTATGGACCTTGAGCATGTCCTTGAATAGGTTCTAGGACGATTGGTCATAGGACGATTGGTCATAGGACGATTGGTCATACGGACGATTGGTCATACGGACGATTGGTCATAGGGCCTACCGGTCATAGGTCCAATCGGCGATGGGAAGCGAAGGCTATCGAAGGCTAAAACAAAGAAGTTTTTAAAACATGAAAACTATTTTCTTGATTGGCACTGATTGTATTTGTCTGAAAACGATCAATGTCCCTAATTGATGCCTTTCATACTTGAGTTACATACGGGTAAAACGTGTACTATTTCGACCAAACGTTAAGTACTTTGAAGTGAGTTGATTTCTGTAAGTATTACCCTAATAAGTGTCTTGATTGACACTGATTGTATTTGTCTAAAAACGATGTATGCCTCGGTGCGTTAAGCTTAATAGCCTTTAACTAAGAATGTCCATAACCAACGACTACAACGAATTATGTCGGTTTATTAGCGGCATATGACCAATCGTCCTATGACCAATCGTCCGTATGACCAATAGTCCGTATGACCAATCGTCCTATGACCAATCGTCCTATGACCAATCGTCCTATGACCAATTGTCCGGATACCCCTTATACACACAACTGCTCAGTGCCTTTGACCAATGCTTTGACAATAGAAAGTGATGCTTAACCACTTTGCCACTGCATAAAGGATATATCCGGTGCTCACCAGAAATGTCAGCAACTTACCTCCTCCGGATTATTCCAGAGCAAACACACCAACTAAGGGACAGTGCTGCACAAGGAATTTCATGCTTTTAGGCATATATAATATTACTCATATATCTACTTTAAATTTTGCATAATTTTGTTTTGCACATCAGATATAATTGACAAAACATTGAATATGATATTCTCATATTTTTGACATTTTTTTGTGGTGCCAGGAATTTTTAGCCTCTGGCTGTTAAGGGGTTCATAAATGCAGAAATATAATAATAATACAAAGCACAAGTAACAGAGCTCAGCCATTTTCTGAACATCTCGTTACTTCCTTCAGATACAGACCTTGTAAAGTGAGGCATTCAGATGTCTGGCAAGATCAATAAGCAAGGCACAAGGCACGGCAGAATCTGTAGCACCAATGAAGTCGAACTCAGCGAAGTACTTAGAGTCAAAGTGACAGGCGAGGGTGAGCATACGCGTGGCTGAAGGATTGTGAACAGCAACAATGTTGTTGAAAGGTTTGACTCCAAATGGAGTTGTGTCATTAAATGCATCTTCTTCAAGCGTCCAACCCAGACTGTTCATCTGGTTTCTGATATGCTACAACATTGAATTGAATATAACATAAACAAATTACAATAATCACATTCAGTGTACTTATAAATCACAAATTTATATAGCACTACTCACATTTTGTCAAGACAGGCTTAACCATGATGTCATTCAATCTGTAAACATTGATCAACTGCAGTTTATTCCAATGAGGCGTGAACATGCTGCACCATCACCACATCCACTGATACTTCTCATCAGTTTTGTTCAGAGGCAGAAACGTGATCAGTGCTATGGGGTCAGCGCTGTCTGAAAGGCTTGGGAATTAGGATTTTGAGAACCTAACAACTATAAACATCCAACTTATGGATCATCTCTGCAAGAATCCAAAGGTCAAATCTTCTTGGTCATGGAATGGTAAAGTCTACGCTATCCTTGTGAACTCCTAAAAGATTACTTGGATGGATCCATTTTCACCCTCAATGCCGCAGTAGAGCTTCTGTAACTGTGTTCCGGTGTTCATTCACCTTTAGCCTCCCTATTGGTCTACATGTTGCTCGATGTTGACACATAGACACTTTCACTCTGCTCAATTTGCTCGTTGTTGGTAAAATGCTGTCCATGTTTATAGGCATTAGCACTAAGTGTGGAAATTAATGTTGTTTTTTATGTTTTTTATGTTTTGACCACTGGTTTTTGCAGGTGCGGAATTATTTTTTTTACTCTAATGATTTTTATAGCATCAGTTTTATCTGAACTTAATGCAAATGAGAATCTTGTGTTTAGTGCGAATAGCGCTGCATTGATGTACTGTTAAAATACTGTGCTCATTTGCATCAGTTTTATCTGAACTTAGTGTAAACGAGAATTGTGTGTCTGGTGCAAATAGCTCTGCATTGATGTACTGTTCAAATAGTGCATTTATTAGGAATGCAGGTCCAGAGAGGAAACTTTAACAAATAATATGTATGGCAGACCAAAATGAAGGATTAACAGGCAGATCATGCACAGTACCATCAATCACAGAAACTAGTTACTAAACACTCGATACAATACATGTCATGGTCACAATTGTTTTTTGTACTTGACAGTCATTTTACTGTAATCTTTGAATTATATTGTAAGGTGGACTCAATAAGCTCAGTCGAGCTTTTTCCCTTCCAGAATTACTCTTGTATGGTTTATCTAATAACTTGTGTACTCTAGTATGTTAATAAGTATGTACTGTTGTGTTAAATAAACTGAAACTGAATAGTGCTATTACAAAGTGCATTCCGGAAAATCATTGGTGCATCAGACACTACCAGCAAAGTAGGTTCTGAGGTATTCTGAGGTACCAAGCCTTCAGAAATCCTTCAGTAAAAGTCAAGTAAGTAAAGACTATACTTACTTACTTACTAAATTCCAGGAGGTCGGTCTGCAAGCATGCAACCAGTATCAATGTATGGATGTACATATGTACATGTATGTATGTATACAGTGACTTTTAAGAACTTCACAAAGGTGCTGAACTGGTGTCAAAGCTTAGAGAAGATAAGCACCCTGAAACACATATGGCAGCTAAGACTAAAATAATGCAACAAAGAAAAAACTGAGTGGAAAGATTGATGGTCACATATAATCAAAGCTTTAGAAAAGTACTTAAATGTATTATACTGTGAATTCTGATACAGATCAATACAATACAACTGAATATTTATATTGCCCTCCTTCCAAAGTTCAGAAGTGCACACGATCATACTACAGAACATCGATGGCGCTGAGCAATTGTGAAGGAAGGACGTGCCTACACGTCAAGGTGCCTACATGGTAATTAATTACCTGAATGGAGGCTCAAACCTGTACTCTCTGCGTTACAGGCCAAGTGCTCTAACCAATCGGGCACCATGCCCCACCTACATGCATACACACATTCAGAAAACAGATGACAACAATATGATTAACGATGCAGGAGCTTCTCAGTGGAGGAATAGCCTTTCTAGCTGACGAGGCCATGTAACAGACCTGCATTCTATTCTTACCTGTTGAACAGCTCGGTTGCCTTCTGTTCCTGCAGTACGAACTCTGAGAAATGGTTTGAGGATATCATTTTTGAAGATGTTGAGCTGATTGCCATCCGACAACTTCCCAATGCGTGTTAAACGATCTGCACGTAATGTTCGTGGTTTATAGGCCCTCTGAAACAACAGCACTTTCTTTCTCAAATCCTGCAAAGGACTGGACTGGTTTAGAGAATGGTCGTCAGAATACTGGCACAGCTAAGAGGTAATGAGACTATGAGAGATGAGATTTTTAATTATAATGACAATTCGTTTCATTTCTTCATTTCATTTTCATTACATATATACTGTTCCCAAAAAACAAAATATTACAGAATGCAGTGTACAAATATGTTTCAGGGCCACAAAGGGCAGAACCAATAGGTATCAAAGTCCCGCTTATTAGGGTCACCTATTTGACAACAAATTGGTTTGAAATGACGATTAACATAATAGTTTTACAGTACCTTAACACAACAGAAAAAAAATTAACCAGAACTAAAAAGCTTAATTAACAAGAACAAAAATTATGAAAACTAAAACTTTCAATATTCATTCAATGTTTTGTTCATTGAAATTTGCATGCACAAACTTTTTAATTACGGTAGTCAACTAGTGGGTATTGCAAACATATATAGTACACTTTAGGAGAACCTCACTGTAAGTGCTCTTGACCTAAAAAATTAAACCACTATAGACTAGGATGGTCTTCAAGAACTTGCAGAAGAGAGGAAAAGAGAGGGAAAGAATTCTTTGTCCATCAAACTTGTGAAAAACTGCAAAAATCATAGAGGTCAGCACTCACACGACATAGCGCCAACAATCAATCTGATTAGACCAAGATTAACGGCAAGGCTTTAAAAGCAATGTTTCTGGTTTGACATTGCACGATACAATGGTGGTAGTCAAAGTTAAGAAGATTTCCATATCTTTCAGAGTTAACTTCAAGTACAGAAATTTCATACAAAGCATTGACAAATCTGAAAATTCCACGTCTGGGCGCATGTGGCCCATCACATATTTCAGAGTTAACTTCAAGTACAGAAATTTCATACAAAGCATTGACAAATCTGAAAATTCCACGTCTGGGCGCATGTGGCCCATCACATATTAGTAAGTAAGCAGTATCAGGGTGCATAAGTTTACTGAAGTCATACAGTATCTTTTTGCATCCTCCGCGGAAGGTACCATGTTTTCTAATGACGACACTAACCATAACCCTGACCCCAACCGACCTGGGTGCAGACCGGATCCCCGAAATTGATTTTCTAAGTCCAACGTGAATGAATATAATTAACAAATTAACAAATAAACATGTGAATAGGCAATATATCGATATACATCAAGGACATGCTAAGTCTTTATCATGTCTACAATTTAACTTTGAATAGCTGGGCCGCTTTCTAGAAAACTGTTTTCAGGAAATCGGGCTTTTGTGTATTTTCAGCGTTTTCAGGGATTCGGGTTTCGCGGATTTAGGTTGACCCTAACCTTACCCTAACCGACCCTCACGACGCCTAACCTCAACCTAACCGATCCTCACGACCCTAACACCTTAACCGACCCTCACCTAACCTCACCCTAACCGACCCTCACGATGCCTAACCTCACTTTAACCAACCCTCACGACGCCTAACCTCACCCTAGCCGACCCTCACGACGCCTAACCTCACCCTAACCGACCCTCACGACGCCTAACCTTACTCTAACCAACCCTCACGACGCCTAACCGACCCTCACGACACCCTAACCTTAACCTCAAAAACCGACCCTCACGACGCCTAACCTCACCCCTAACCGACCCTCACGACGCCTAACCTCACCCTAACGGACCCTCACGACGCCTAAGCGGTCTAACCTCACCCTAACCGACATTCATGACGCCAGTAAACTTACGCACCCCGATACCATATGTTTGCCCGTTAACCACTAGACCGTGTCAAGTTGCCGACAAGACTAGACGATAAGGTGACGAGGGGCTGACCTTTCTTTCGTGCCAGCTGGACGCCTCCAGCAAAGCAGGAAGAAGACAGCCTAAGACAAGCAGCGAATTGAGACAGAATTCCTTCATCGTATCATGGCACTCTGCAGGTCCTAAATGAAACACAGTCCAACAGAAAAAACTAAACCTAAGTTCAAAACTGTAAGCAATCGCCTAAACAATAATTTTCACTTTTAAGTTATAAAGTAAACATGTTTCTAGAAGGTAGCGTAATCTCATAAATGAAGATTATATTACCTTGCTATGCGCGTCTTTTACTAAATGTAGCGCCACCTAGCAGTTGACTGACAATATTTTGTTGTCATAATTTAACTTACTTAAGCTATTACATAACAATGAAAATTTCTTAATATTTTAAAATATGCCTCAATGTAATACTGATAGTTAGAAGAGTCCGAGTCAATGTTAAAAAATGGTTCTGTTTACAAAGTGAGAGTGCTCAAGGACAGTCCTCTAACTGCGAGATGGCGCTTTGATTTTCAATCAATACAATTACAGAAGTAACTGCTGTAAAGAACGCTATGGGGATTTAACATCAACTTTTAGGCTACTAGCATCGTTTGCTAATTTGTAATAAGCTTATTTGATGTGTATCTGTTGCCTTTCAAGACGGACAATGTATGGCATCAAACATTAGGCCCCTATTTATCAGATGCATTTATCTAAATGTGATATAATGTAAAGTTTGTAATAGTTTACACTCTTACAGTGTGGGGCCTCGGGCACCTAGCCTTTACCGTGGTCCAGATATGACGAAAATTTTGTCCTGTTTAGGCTCCTACATTTCGAGGCCAGTTTCAAGGTTTCAGTTCACCAGAATATTTTAAGTCTTCAAGCTATTCGGTTATCTTTTGGAGAATTTCATGTGAAAATTTCTGATGACTCGTCAGCATGTTTACAATACAATACAATACAACTTGCATTTATAACGCGCCTTAATAAAACAAAGTCTTACTCAAAGGACGCGTTACAATGTACTTACTAATCATAGTACTTGGAGAAGAGATAAGTTTTAAGTTTAGATTTAAAAATATTAATTGAGGATGATCTTCGGATTAGTTCTGGTAGAGAGTTCCATTCAGCTGGACCAGCTACTTCAAACATTCTGTTTCCAAATTGAAGATTTGTTCTTTTGATTACGAAGTCTCTTTTCGAAGCCGATCGCAAACCACGTCTTGATTCAAGAGCAGCAGATGGTGTGGCTAGAGATGATAAGTAAGGAGGAGCAGAACCTGACATTATTTTGAACATGAAAAGACAGATTTTAAAGGATATCCGAGCCTGAATGGGTAACCAGTGTAATTGCTGAAGGGAGTTGGTGATGTGATCTCTAGGGCCAAGGTTCTTGACTAGACGAGCTGCAGTGTGGATAACAGAAGTAAGCGGTGACAGGGTGGATTTTGGCAGACCATAGAGTATTGAGTTACAGTAGTCAATCCTGGATAATACAAGTGAATGGACTAAGATATGAAGGCAATGCTCATTAAGGCAGCGCTTGATTTGGCGTATTCGTCGGAGATGAAAGAAACAAGCTTTAGTGATAGAGCCAATATGATTAGACATAGAAAGTTTACTATCAAGAAAAACTCCAAGATCACGAACTACATTAGAAGGTTGGATAGAGCAGGTTTCATCTAGTTGCAGGCAGAGAGTTTTCAAGTCAAGATGTGGTCTGGATCGACGGTCAAACCATATCAATTCCGTTTTCTTCGTATTTAGCTTCAGGCGCATGGGTGCACACCAAGACTGTATCTGATGGAAGCAAGCAATGAGTCTGGTTTTTGAGTTATCAATGTTAGCGGTCGAAAGTTTTATATATATAGGCCTATAGTTAGGTGTCATCAGCGTAGATATGGATAGAAATACCACAACATTGTGCAATTTTGGCGATGTTAGATGTGTAGAGGATAAAAAGCAGAGGACCAAGAATGGAGCCCTGGGGAACACCAAAGATCAAATTTGCAGTTCTAGAAAATTTACCACCAGAACAGACGTTGTGAGTCCTGGAAGTGAGAAAAGAGGAAATCCAGAGAAGTGCAGATGCAGAGATTCCAAATTGCTTTTCAAGAATCTGGAGAAGGGTAGTATGGTCAACACAATCAAATGCAGCACTAAAGTCAAGGAGGAGAAGAACCGTTATGAACCCTAGATCAAGAGCTGACACAATATCATTATATACCTTTAAAACAGCTGTTTCTGTGGAATGGAATCGTCTAAAGCCAGATTGTGTTAGAGGGAGTAAGGTGTGTGTTTCAATAAAGTTTGAGAGCTGCAGATGGACAACTCGTTCAATAAGCTTAGAAATGAATGACAGATTTGAGATGGGACGAAAGTTTGCAGGGTCTGATTGGTCAAGGTCAGTCTTTTTGATACGAGGTCGGATGATGGCTATGTTTAATGAATATTTCTCATCCAGAATGTTTCTGGTCAGATCCAAGAATATTTGTCTAGCTTATAGTATCAGGGGCTGAAAGATTACTCGGTAGGCTATCTTTGGGCATGCTGAGCGGACACCGGACGGTTTTCTAATGACGACTCTAACCCTAACCGACCCTCACGACGCCTAACCTGACCCTAACCTACACTCATGACGCTAGTAAACTTACGCACTGTATGCTTCAGCCCACGATACTATAAGCTTGCGAAATATTTCTCATCCAGAATGTTTCTAATCGGATCCAAAAATGTTACTTGCATGTACAGTAGGACTAGAGAGCAAGTGCTGGCGTGAATTTTTTGTTTGTTTTAAGGGGCCGTCCATAAATGACGTCACGCACCTGGGGGGGTCGGAAATTTGTGACGATGTGTGACATGGGGGGGGGGTCTGAGAAGTGTGACGTCACACCAGGTCTATGTTATTAAATTTAACAATTAACAACAATTTAATTTTATTAATAACAGCACTAATTTTTAGGATTAAATTTTCATTATTTAAAAAAAATGTTTTTAGTGTCTCTCTAAGACGAATATAACAAGATAATAACGTCACACCAGGTCTATGTTATTAAAATTTAACAATTAACCCTCATCCGAACAAGGGGGGGTCTGGCCAGACCCCTGCCAATATTTGTTGCATAACTTTTTAAATATTATATTTTCTCAAATCGGTTATATGACTTTGTTGCTATATTGTTGAGCAACATTGAGTACATCTAAACGACCAACATAGACCTGGTGTGACGTTATTATTGTTATATTCGTCTTAGGTGTCTACGGGCACCATTATTAATAATTTTCTAATTATTTCAATATTCGGTCACCGTTAGATTTTAAAAAATCATTCATGCTTTTCCTATTTGTTCCATGAAGGAGCATTTTGCTTTTGCCATGGAAATTTGGTTTAGGGGGTCAGAGCTTTGTGACGTCATTTTCAGAGGGGGTGTTACTTTTTGTGACGAAGTGTGACGAGGGGGAAGGGGGTTAAAATCGGCCAAAATTGCGTGACGTCATTTATGGACGGCCCCTAACTGAGCACCTTTGAATAAGCTAGTTTTTGACAATGTAGAAATCTCAAGTTTACGATTACGATGGATTAAAAGCTGGTAATCAAGCAGAAGGCAAATGCGAGTATAGGAGACAAACATTCTGGCAGGAAAGGAATACTAAGCAGAATGCCACAGTGTATCAGTGTTCAACTGCTAAGAGAAATGGCATATGCTTTTTAATAACAAAAGTGCTTGGTGATGCATATGAGGATGAGAAACTGAGTTTTCATGTAGGATTGGGTTAAGGTATTGAAAATGAGTGAGGAAGACAGGGACTTAAAATATCTTCAGCTCCTTCTCTCTAGTGGTGTTTTCCAACCCTTTTCAACCTCATTTCACAGCTCAGATGATCAGATCCCTGTAACCAAACATCAGTGTGGTAGCTTTCCACACACTTCACTTGTTCATAGATGTCATGTTTCAGATATGGAGTCCAAGAAGTATTGCAACTGCCTTACCAGTGACTTATACGAACTCCATACTGTATCCTTGTCAGTGATGTAACCCAAAGTGTACAGAAAGGAGGGTAAGTGACAACTCAAGGGAATTATATAGGCCCTATACCAAGCATGGGAGATCCAGACGAAAAGTGGGGTCTGGGCCAAGCCCCAGTTGTGGGTCAGAAGCTTTACCTGCTGAAGCTGAAATCATTTTCATACCTAAGAAATAAGTTCTAAAAGATTTTAGAACAGAATTATCAGCCCAAAATAGTTAGCAGTTTGGAAATGTTGACCCAGAGTTTTCAAATATTGTGAAATTTTAGGCAGAATTGTCAACCAAATATGATTTAAAAATTGTCAATTTGACCAGAAGGTTTTGAATATTGTGCTTACGTCACTTCAAGACTTTACCTCTTTTCCATAAGTCTTGGAAACCATTCCAGTTGATTGCAGTTTTTGTGTTCACAGGTTAGGAATGCCTCTTGAGAAGTTTATATTCACGAGTTGCTATGTACATTTATGATTACAGTTACAAATTGCAATTTAGAAT
Organism: Aporrectodea caliginosa; assembly: GCA_020284085.1. NCBI lineage: Eukaryota > Metazoa > Annelida > Clitellata > Crassiclitellata > Lumbricidae > Aporrectodea > Aporrectodea caliginosa. Next base: position 1,479,865 of record JACEVL010000895.1, read on the forward strand.
GTGCTTTAAAAGTAAGCCATTAGACACTCCAAGACGCAGCACTTTCATTACCATTCTCCACTGCTCCACGTAGATATGCAACAGTGGAGCTGATGTTTCTGCTGGCAGCAGCCATCTTATTTGCTGTGTTACTGAAAGACAAACTTCCAGTCTCACATCATCATCAGAGTCCATGCAGCTAGATTGCAGCTCAGAGTTCAGAGGTGAAAAGCTGATGTGTTAACAGTGGCCATCTTGTTTGGGCAATCATTCATACCCATGAACTGTTGCTTTGGACTCTTCAGGCAAACTTTTTCAAACTAAAGGCAGACTTGTTTAGTTCGAGTAGATTCTTGAGTGGAGCGCTGTTGAGAGATTCGTAGAAGGCACAACATTAAGTGTTTTGATATGTATATGTATGTATGTATGACATTTGTATATATGTATGCATGCATACATGTATGTATATGTCAAGGCATAGTGCCTTTTAAGTTCCTCAAAAGAGCAATACATATGTATACATCAGCAAAAATGCAGGGACATAACAAGAATTGGGCTTGTGGGGGAGGGGGGAAACGAAGCTGAAGCCGCCAAAATATATCAAGCTCCCCACTAATAGGCTTGTGCTATTGCACTCGCCATGCTCAAGGCTTAAGACCACCCTCAAACCCCAAACGAAAAGTCCTAGTTACGCCACTGCAAAAATGTAACGTCAAGGATAAATTGTGAAAAATGCATAGAGTGACAAGCAGTCCTGTGGATAAAATTAGCTTCGTCGTTATTGATCTTCTCCTGATTATTCTTAAGAGCAGTCTATCCGTTTTTATAATTTTCCAATTTATTTCTGGTGTAATTTATATCTGTAAGGTATCATATATCACTCACATCTTATATTCTTAAGATGTATGTGATAGATTATGCACAGGGACATGAGCACTGAAACATATATCTTTGGTTATCTGGTTTATCTTCCTAGAATTTTGATTACATTGATAAGGTTAGCCTACATGTAGGTAAATGTTATGATCGATTGTATTCTGCAGAAGAACGGACTTTAGTTAAAGATCATTCAAAGTGATATTGTTTCTAAATTTGGAAGATACGAGGAAACCTAGTTTGTGCACTGATTGCATTTGCACGATATCAGTCCCAGTTTAGAAATTTCTGACCTCTTGACCTCCTCTGAACAGCCTAGAAGCTTTTCATTAGATTCAAACACTTCAGATAGCATGATAAATTTGCCGTATTGAGAGAGAATATCATCAGTCACAGATACGTATTAATGAGTTTGTGTCGGACCGCTTAAGGTTATGTTTGTGACTGACTGTGGCTGTTAGACCAGCAACCCAAGCAGTATCTGTCTGATTATCGTGGTGGGCAGTCAACTGAAGTTAAGAAAATGTTACGGCCGGCATGTCTTGTAGCTGTTGTGGGAATCTCATGCTTTTTTCTTACAGTCGGTGCCGCTTCATTTCGGTTTCAGTTTAACGAATCCTCTGTATTGCTAGATGGATTGACATCTTCGATTGCTGACTTCACTGAAGGAACTACTGAACATGAAAGCCATGATGAGGAAGGGCACTCGTCTTTGGCTTTGGCTAGCTGGAACTATGACTATGTGGCAGTCCCGCTGGATATATCGTTGTTCATTCTGTTAGCTGGACTAGTGAAGATCAGTAAGAGCTTTTATATAAATTGTCACATTAGCAATTGATGTTGTAAAGCACCATAGAAGTTGTTTGCTACTAACGATACTATACAAGTTGGTGTCATAATTAGGGTAACACTTAAAATTTTATGTCAGCTATTGCTTCTGTCTTTGCAAGGTTCGTACAAACAATGCTGTTTAGATAATTGGAGACATACTGGTAAATACTACTAGTACTAGCACACCACATGGCTTGCATGAATTGCAAATTACTTGATGATGTAGTGATTATTGTATTGCTGTACCTTGAATGAATATACTGGTTGTACCTTGTTGAATGATTATACTGGTAGTATACCTTGTTGAATGAATGTACTGGTATTACCTTGTTGAATGAATATACTGGTAGTACCTTGTTCAATGAATATACTGGTTATACCTTGTTGAATGATTATACTGGTAGTACCTTGTTCAATGAATGTATTGGTAATACCTTGTTGAATGAATATACTGGTAGTACCTTGTTGAATGAATATACTGGTAGTACCTTGTTCAATGAGTATATACTGGTAGTACCTTGTTGAATTAATATACTGGTAATACCTTGTTCAATGAATATACTGGTAATACCTTGTTCAATAAATATACTGGTAGTACCTTGTTGAACGAATATACCTAGCACCTTATTGAATAAATAGACCTTTTTGCAGATCAACTGATTAGAGATGCGTGTGGCCTGAGAGCCTCATAGAATAGATAGGTTTCATATATTCATTCATTATCGTGCTTGTTTGAGTTGGCCTACCCCATATATAAATTGTATATGTTTTAGTTTGCATTGGCTGTTTACTAAGTACAATGTGAACTTGTTGACACAAAGTCATCAGATAACATGTCTGACGAAGCAACATGTATAATGGCATAATGCTGAAAGTTTAAATTTATATGCTACACTAAGGTTCATGCATGACACATTAACCATTACAATGTGTTATTTGCATTGGGAAACATTACTCCACTTCACGTTTGATGCCACATTAATGTAATGCAATTGAACATTTATATAGTGCCCCTTCAAGATATCTACTCAGAGGTGTTCTCTGACCTAGCGTATAATATATTTATATTTAAAAGCTGTATTCATATACTATATGTTAAATGTCATTACGAACGAATATATTACATCAGTTAGCAAAACTGTAATAAAAAACAAGCTTGCACTGTCAATCTGTCATACTTACCACAGTGTCTGTGATGAAACATTCTATGTAGAGTTATTGTGTAAGCCTGAAAATCTTAGATAATTATGGCAGTGATGCATTTGTTTATGTTTCAGTCTTTCACCATGTGCCATACCTTTCGTCTTACATTCCTGAATCTTGGTAAGCATAGGCTAAGTTTACTTGTTCATTGGGCTATAGTTGTCCTATTTGGGAAGTATGGTGCCTGTCACAGAAAGAGTTAGAAGTGCTATATTATTATTACAGAAATTTTACAGCACACAAGGTAGCACAGAAATGTGAATCTGAGGTACTGCTAGTTTGTTGCTTGAGGAAGAGCAGTTAGTTATCCAGATGTTTGAAAGCAGATAAATAGTGTGTTTTGAGACATCATTTGAAGGAAGAAAACGAGTTGAGCATCGGATTAACAATGGTAAGCAATTCTACTTCTTGGGACAGCAGCATGAAACGCACTGGAGTATGATAGTTCTGTATCGTGTCTCAAGACAAAAGACCCGTATCCAAAGATCATGGACTGCAGGGAGGGATATACATGGAGATAATAGTGGTTGAAGATAGGTACGAGTGCTCGTTATAAGGGTTTTATAGATCAATTTAAATGTTTCTTAATTCTATATGAAGCCAATGCAGCTGACCAAGGAGTTTGTATGAGAATTTTGGATGTGTTGAAGCCTGTTGACATCAATATCAGATCCCTGCAGATTGTCATGGTTGGCAGTGTGCTGTAGTTAAGAAAATGTTACGAACGGTCTGTTATGTAACTGTCATAGGAAACACAGGTGACAAGTCAAATCGATAATCGAGGCGAGAGCAGCCAAGAGAGCAGGTTGTGATCTTTGGTAAGAGCAGACCAAATATGCACTTATATATGCACGGTACCTGTATTCATTCAGAGATTGAGAGTCCTAAATGCACAAACGCACACACTCACATGTATGTACATGCATGCACTGCTCTGTAGCATTTACTGGTGATTTTGAGGAAAACAAAAGAAGTGAGAAATGCAGAACTTAGCATCACTCAGACCCGATCTTCTCGTCCAAAAAGATTAAGTGGTAGAGGACACTTCAGATCCTGGGTAATCCTATTCAGGTTTCTACAGCACATACTGGTAAAATAGCCAAGTTGCAGGAAATAACTTTTTCTCAAAAAGAAAATATATAGGCAAGTAAGGTCAGATTCGGTTTGAGGTCAAGATGCAAGGGTCAGACAGGCATACAGTCGGACGACTACTGTGGACAATGTTAGGAGTTGAAACAGCAAGTTTGGTAAGGAGAAAAGGAGGATACAGCAGGATTCGTGGAAAGGGAATGTGTTAAGGTTTGAGTGAGACTTGCACAATGATTACAATAGGTGCAGTTATAATGAGTGTTGAGGATGGATCAGTTAATTGTCATACTTCTGATGCATGTGTTTTCAAGAGAGGCAGAGCAGCAAGGTCTATGGAGCAACTTTCAAAGTTTAAGGATTAGGGCTGAGGTGACAGAAGGGTTGAGAAGTTTTAGAAAAAGACTGGGTTGATGAACTGTGTTAATCACTGACACAGGTGGGAGGGCTAGGAGGATTGGAGTGTGTTGGAGGTGTGTGACCGGACTTTGTATTATATTTGTTCAGGCATATTAAGCCAGTGACGTGATTTGAGAATTACTGGGTGGTGTTATTGGGTATTATCTCTTACAGGTGGAAAGTCTAAGTATGATAGGCATCTGGAGCAAGAGCCTTGAATGGTTATTCTGCTGCATGAAAACCGTCATTGTTCAAAATAGCTTCATTCTCTGATTAGTGTTGTTTATTGTATTTGATCGACTGCATGGCAGTTGTAGAGAGCAGAAATTAGAACCAAATCATTAAATGAGGTTATCTGAAACAGCTTACTAGAACCGGAACAAAGTTTCTTTCTGCTTAGTATAAGATCTTAAAATAAACGTCATTCTACTGATGTATGCAGTGACCTGGATTGTGCTAGGCACCTGTATATGTCCTAGATATATACTGATGTCATGACGTATGCTTACTTGCAGAGGCAATGATGCATAATGATTTCTGGCATTGACATAAACTTGCCTCAATTTGGGGATGGGTCCAAATAGAGTGGAGACTGTTCTCTACCTCTGCCAAACAATTCCAGTGGCCATGGGCATATTTAGGGGGTGGTTTTACGGGTTCAAACCCCCCCCCAAATAAGTTTCCCAAACATTTTTATAGGCTTTTACATGGGAAATATCCAAAAACCTTAGTTTTTGCGACCATCTCCAATGGAAACCCCCCGAAATCTTAAAACCCCCTCCGAAATTTTTTTCCTGGTTACGCCCATGCCAGTTGGCAGTGCCTTAACAAACGAAGTCCCGGACGTGGGGCAATACATCTATAGGACTTAATGTTTACTTCCCAGCTTATCCTTATGCTTTGGTCACTATGTTGCATGGTTATAAAGGATCCTGAGTGGCCGAGTGGGTTGGTGCCCGCTCGTCGCGCCGGCCCCGGGTTCGCTTCCCGGTCGGGTCGGATTATCAGAGAAATTTCTCGGATCTTTAGGGTGGCTCGGGTCGCATTATAAACATGGAGTACAATACAACACACAATACAACACATACAATACAACTGGGGCGCGGTGGTGTAGGGGGTATGTTATGCAGCTGGAGGGTTGCGGGTTCGGATCCACCTCAAAGTAACCCTGGGCAAGTCCTTCACTCGCAATTGCCCATGCGCTTCGGCTGAAACTCCGATTCAGCCTTATGCTGAATGGGAAATCTGGTTGGGGCGCTATGTGTTCAAATACAATACAATACAATACAATAAGACAGGTTTGTGTGGTAGTACCTGTATGTTCCTACTCCTCTCATAGAATTCCAGAATTCAGTGCTTTGGTTGGATGACCAAAGTAAATCAAACACCCACTTCATGTTCTTGTTTGTGGAGTTAATTACTGAAAATATTGGAGTAGCTGCCCCTTAATTACAACAAGTGCAAGCCAAGTTTTCTTGGAAGTTTAAGCTTATGTTGCATGGTTGTAATTGTTTTCATGTGGTCCGCATAGTAGAGTTGAACCCACAATCTTGCAATTATAGGCCAGATGCATTACGAAGTAGACCGCTGTGTCTCGCATGGGGTCCAGCTTTTAAGTACCGGTATCTTAGGAATGTGTGCAATTCAAAGAACTGAATAACATTTCTGATGACATTCTGTTTGTTTGTGTGATTCTGTGCAGCATTCTCATCGCCATCGGAACGATTATGGGCGCAATACTGTAGTAAGTAAACACTTGAATCTCGTGTCATTGACTTGTAGCACTCTGGCAGAGATATGAGTTATTTATTGTGTCTCGGCACAAATCTCTCCACCTCACTGCCACAGATAAGAGAGTATAATTAATAACGGACTATCAGTTATACATTTGCTTTGTGGGTCTGAAATTGTTAGGTTGATCGAACGTCTGCCCCTACAGTACTGTGAAGGATGTTTCGGGGTGTGTGGTCCTTTTGATTTTCTGGCCATGCACTTTGGAACTCTTTTCTTCGTGCATTTCTGCTCTACTCAGTCCATCTTTGGTTTATTTTTATACCATGACTAAACAGTTTGGTACTGCATTTCCCAATGTCACTCTGTTTGACTGATCCAGTTATTGCTCTTGTGAATTTCGTCTTCGATGATGCTGTTTGTAACATGCCCAACATGTTTGTCAGCAATGTGTCACCCAAGCTGCATGTCTATGTGGCAACACAGTGATTTTGTGGCTTTAAAACTGCAAAACATTACAGTAACCAAAAAAATCTGCCCAAGTTGCAACTTCAGTAACTTGCACATTAATTTTTTTCTCATAGATTACCAATGCAGTGCGATCCTTTAGCATGCAGTTGTTTTTCTACCATTTATATAGCACTGATTGTGGACTTTTCATATTATTTGTACAAATGGTTTTTTACTTTTATTGTGATGTTACTGAATATTTATATAGCACCCTTCGAGATATCTACTCAGAGGCTCTCTGCGCTAGCCTATATGATGTTAAATGTCATTACGAAGGGATATATTACATAAGTTAGCAAAACAATGTCCAGTAATCTGAAAAAGTCGCCCATTGGTGGGCCCACACACACGTGAAACCAACCAATGGATTCCCGTCAACAGCTGACAGATGCCTTGGAAGTTCAGAGTCTCTGGACCAAGTTGCATCGATGGAGCAGAGCGGAGACAGATGACAGCATTCACACACGATGATGCTGCCAAAGGGCAGCCCGCACTGGTGGAAGATCTATGACGTACGTCCGGCTAGCCATAGAGGTACAAGGAGTATGCAGAAAAGGCATTCATCACAATGTCATGTTGGTTGGTAGATTGGTGAGCCACCAGTAACTAATGGTCGAAGTCACTCCAATGGTCTGCAATCCTGCATCAGTCGCCCTCCACTGAGACAAAAACACTCGGCTACTGGGGCGTACATGTTCCATATCGCTCGTGAAGAGCTCAACCGTACATCAGAATGATGGCCTGATGCAGTCACATGGACCAAGGCGGCATGTGAACAAAATACCTTTAAACATAAAAAATCCTTGTCAAAACTGGTGAATTAGTCCAGTACGCAAACCTAGCACCAGAAAACTCCAACATGTTCAAAGTTACTGAACAAATTCTGCATTTAGATTAAAAGATATCCGTCGATATGACGCAGAAGTCAATCTGTTGACCGACGTGGCCGATGATTAGAATAGAACCTTCTGGAATTTTTATATCAGTGCTCATGAATTTCTTTGTTTGTGACGTAGCAAGAAAGTGTCATTGTTTGCTGAACGGCTTAAGAGTTTCTTTAATGATAATCTTCTGATAAGATTTTTCACAATGTCATGTGCTTTCAAATTAACCTTGGTCTAAGAAATGGAGTGGTATTGTTTGCCTGATAAGGTAATGACGAGACAAAGGCTTCAGAGATAAATCTCAAAATCTCATTCACACATTTAGCATTGAACAACTGAATATGGGAATGCCCACTGATGCTATGCCATCAGTAGTGAAAGTGTTAACTTTAGCTATGTGTATGTAAGTATGTATGTATGTATGTATACTCAGGGATTAAAGTGGGTGGGAATGGCGTTCCCACTGCTCTCGAAATTCTTTGCTTGCGTTCCCACTGCTCACCATGCGATGAAACCTTGGTAACGCATGCGTTCCAATAAAACTATTCTTTGGAGTTCCCACTGCTCACCCAAACCACTTTAACCATTGTGTATACATATATTATGTGTATCAGAGCACTTGTATGACACCCTTTCAGTAACTCACAAGGGCGCTCCTGTACGTTTACCTAGGAATCACTGAAACAATTGTGTCTTAAGTTCTTAACCCTTTAACGACGGACGAGAGGGATTAGTTTTCCATACATTTTAGTACACACTCATCGTTAAAGTGTTAAGATGAGCAGAAATCATTTCCTGAATTGTTAAAGATAATAGTGGCAGATTATCGTTTATCGAGCCTTTACAATAAAATACAATACATCTGTAATTTGATAATGCCTCCTTACAAAGTTCAGAAGTGCACATTGAAGCCGGGCAACCATTAAGAGCCATAAATAGACTGAAAGAGGTAAGTTTTCAGTTTATAGACCGAAATACAGTCTCGCTAAGAGAGTTGCGAACGTGAGAAGGTAGAAAGTTCCAGATGGAGGGACCGGCAACTGTGAATGAACGCCGACCAAAGACAAGACGTGTACTAGGAACAACTTACTCTCCAGCAGATGCTGACCGAAGAGAGGAGCGACCTTTAACAGAGCTGCAAGGTGTTACCATGGAAGACAAGTAGGAAGGGAGATGATCTGTACATGCTCTGTACATGAGGAGTGCCAGCTTGAAGTGGATACGCTCACAGACAGGAAGCCAGTGGGTTTGATGCAGGGTGGAGAAGCTCAGCAGGAACATCGAACACAGTTGATCTGAGGACCTGGTCTTGTGTTGACCAAGCCAGTCCAAAGTCGGAATGGAGAGAAGGGTCAGGTGAATGGGTGCAGATACGCCACCTGTAAGGAAACTGGTGAGAAAATCCTTGGCACTTGACAATCACAAAACACAGCTCAGACATCACTCAGGTCAATAAGGCCCACACACCAATTGTGCAAAGCCACTTATGGGTTCTCTGGCTCTGGACAGAAGTGGTAGAGGTGATGGTGTTAGTGGTGGTTAGGCCTATGCAGGTGGTGGTGGTCATGGTGGTGGTGGTGATGATGTTGTGTGTGTGTGTATATGTATGTATGCATGTATGCTTGTGTATGTATATTTGTATGCTTGTACCTGAACACTTGATAGCACATTTAAAGAACCTCACAAAGGTGCTGATGATGATGATAATTATGATGGTCTTCAGTTTTAGATTAATGACCTTCAGTTATGTAAGATGAAGAAGCAGGCGGTCTATATTTAGATATTAAACAGATCCATTAAAAACCTGTCAACTATACTGAAGTTTGACTTTCTAACAGATCTGAAGAGACACATGATAAGGTGAATAATGTTCGTGAAGGTGAATTGAATTGAATAGCAGTTTATTCACTTCTCAACATGAAATCAAATCAGTAGAGTCTTGAAACAATGAAACACCGACTGAATCTATAATTAGGAACTGAGTTGGAGTTGAACCGTGAATGACCGTGTGCAGGTGTCAGTTTAAGTGAGATAGAACGTCCTTTGTGTTGGCAGTTCAACGCGTCTGGTTTGCCAGGCCTCTGTTAAACATTACATGCAGTCTCTGGGGGAAAACGAGGTCAACTGTGTCTTAACTTATCCTTCTGCAAGATTAGCAAATTACATACATGTACTTATTTTGACAAGTCTTCCTAAGTCATTTACATTCTGAAACTAGCAATGTGGCTAAAAATGTTAAAAAACCTCTGAGGAACACCACTAGGGTGTTTCTCTTGAAGTGGCGCTATATACATTTGTGGTGGTATTATGAGTTACCATTACAGTTACTCGATGTTGATACAAGCCACTTTGAGCAAGTTGCCAGAAATGTGTCAGGTGCCAAATGTCAGGTGCATCTCAGTAAGAAGCAGCATATAGTAAAAAACAATGTTCGTATAGCAAGGAACAATGTTCGTATAGCAAGGAACAATGTTCGTATAGCAAGGAACAGTGTTTGTATAGCAAAGAACAGTGTTTGTATAGCAAGGAACAGTGTTCGTATAGCAAGGAACAAGTGTGTGTATAGCAAGGAACAGTGTTCGTATAGCAAGGAACAGTGTTTGTATAGCAAGGAACAGTGTTTATATAGCAAGGAACAATGTTCATATAGCAAGGAACAGTGTTTATATAGCAAGGAACAGTGTTCGTATAGCAAGGAACAATGTGTGTATAGCAAGGAACAGTGTTCGTATAGCATTTCCAGGCATATTCAGCAGAAGTCGTTCAGGACAGGCAATTTGAAATGTAGCTTACATTTAATTCATCCTTAGTTCACAGTTTCACTGTTAACAATTTATATGAGAAACACAGTTTTCAAAATTCTTGATAATAAATTGTTTAATGTCTTCGGTTACAACCTCAGCCATTTGCTCAGCCGAGTCCTTCATGAAATCTCTTTCAGTGTAACAAAATGGGGCTATTTCTTCACCTAAAACAAAGCAATTTAGATTTGCACCCAGCATAGGTCTAGTTAAGTATGCACTTTATCCAAGCTCAACAGAATCCTTAGATAAGAAAAACAATATAAAATTAAATTGTTGTGTTATTTTATAGCTTTGCTGCTGGAGTTCCGGATTCATTTAAGCTGGAGTCGAGTACATTCATGTTGTATTTGCTTCCTCCGTAAGTACACAGTTGCTTCAAAGGTCTTGTTCAGCTTGAAATGAGTACAAGTATAGAAGATTATTATGATTGTTGATATTAAGAGGCAAAGAGAGTCACTTTATCTATTAAATATGATTCTTGCCCATAATTCTTGTTAGGATTCTTGTATACAACCTGGCCATGGCACGGAGGTAATTTTCAAGACAAGGTGGGTTTAGTGGTGGTTTGCGAAGTATGGTCATGTATCTGGGTCTAGGCGATGGTTGAATGGTTACACTCTGGCATGAATATCAGAAGGATGCGGGTTTGATACCCGCTAGCCCCATAAGGTTGACTCAGACTTCAACTCCATAGTGGGGTGGGGGGGGCGACTGTAAAATGAGCAGTGGGATAGATGGGTGCATTGCAGGCCAGGGCCGGCCTTAGGCACAGGCAAAGCAGGCAGTTGCCTAGGGCGCCAAAGTCTAGGGGGCGCCATTTTCACAAAAATGTGTTCTAACAGTTTTATGATTCTCACATTTTTAACCATTTTTCAATTACAATGATTATTTTTAGTTGAATTTAAAACTTTCGGTTATGGAACACATAAAATAATTATTGATTTCATTGCACTTTTCTATTAATTCAATTTCAATACCGCACAAATTTTACTTTCACCATTGAAATTCAATTATTTCACGCCAGTATGTACTCTGTCGTCTGTTCTGTAATAGACCTGACCGTCCGTTAACCTGATGCTGACATAGTGAAATAGTACGACTCAAAATGCCAACAGTAGGCCCTACTGTTGAAGAAAATAATTGTGAAGTACTTTTAATCTATGTAGACCAATCATTATTAAATAAATTTTGTTGACTGCCGAGGAGACATCGCAGTTGCATAGCCTAAATTAGTTAAGTTAATTATCAGTAAGAATATATGCATTTACATTTTAATAAGTTTTCTTAAATATATCTAAATCAATTAATTTATATTTTTGATCTTATGAAATTAATATTTTAATTACAAAAATTAATAAATTATGTAAAACCCTATGAAGAGTCAGAAGAAGGTTTTGGCTTCTCAAAATTGTAAAAAAACAAGAAACAGAAGTTAGTATCAAGAAGCATAGGGCTTACCAACTATTTCAACAAGACTGAAACTACTTGGGTATAGCTGTTAGTGTTAGTAGCCCGAATTCGTTTGTAATATACTAATATCGCTGGTATTTGCTTAGATTGCCTTGATCTTTAATGTGTTTTGATAAACTGAAACCTGATGGAGAAAAACTAGAAGCAGAAAAAGATTTCTGATTACTTCAACAAATAATGTTTTAAATAAATATTTTTTCATTTTTCAGTAATTCGAATTTTTGAGTAATTTGAAGTGTTTTTTCATTTTACCATTATCCCAGAAGTCAAATAAAAAATATAAAAATAAATATAAATAAATAACTCAGTCGAGCGTAATGCTCTGGCGGGTTCATCATTGGGTTGTGACATGGGGTGGATCGTGGAGTGGGGATCAGAGGGCGCCAAATGTATGCTTTGCCTGGGGCGCCATTTGGGCTAGGGCCGGCCCTGTTGCAGGCTGCCATAATAGTTAAACTATTCCTGTTAAACTTGCTATCATCTGTTACTACTATATCATGTAATGTTACTGTGTACTTGTCAGTTTGAAATGTTAACGAATATTATTATTATTATTATTATTGATTATATGCTGGATGAGCTACATCAGTTGCCTCTGATGCCCGTACAAAGACACATTCGGTTTAAGTTTGAGTTTATTCTTATACTGATGCATAGCTGCATGGCAGATTGTGCTCAATTCTACCTTAGAGAGCTATGTATTCCAGTGTCATCAATCATTACCTGGTCACAGGTCTCTTTGTTCTACAAACACAGGTAAATTTGTTGTTCCCCAGTTGCATACTGTCACAGTGAAAAATGGAAGCATTGCAGTGGTCGACCCCTCATTCTGGAACAGGCTTCCATGCAGAGGCACGACAGAACTTCCACTTTCTATGCCTCTATTTTGCAAGTGGTTGAAGACCATTCTATTTGATCATGGTCTTTTGTAGTCAGGTCGCGAGCACCTCTGATAAGTTTCCTAGAAGAGGACTTTACAAATGAGCACTTGTAATTGTATTACACAATGGTCTCCTTTTGTTCTTTTGTCGAGAACCTAGATCCCAAAGAATTATCTGAAATTACCAGAGATAATATTGTTGAGCAGTGCAACCTGTTAAGTAAGTTGTCCAGAATTAGGATGACTCTTATCATGCGTTTGCGTCAGTCAGTTTAGAAAGCACTGTCTCTCTGGCAACCGGACTCTGTCCTCCACTGGACTGCAATCTCTGGACAACCCCTTTTAGCTTTAGAGTAGCACTTTAGAATATTGTTTGCTACTTTCTATAGTCCTAGCGACAGCTTCTCAGATTCTGACCTGGTACCAGAACGGACAAAACGACCTGGCTATAGTAGACTTGATTTGATATAGCACCGGTGAATGAGCTGGTCTCCCTGACTTGGCTTTTGTGTGGTGCTGAGAAATTTCAATTATACTTTTCTCTAACAGAGTTTTAGTTGACCTTTTTACTTTAACACTTTAACTACGAGCTGCATTGGTTTCCCAGTCACTTTTAGTACTTGCTCGTCATTAAAGGAGTTAAGATCTTTTTCTAGGTGTTTTCCTGACCTTTTACAGTTTCAATTCAGTGAGGATATATTCAGAAAGTTTTGGGGAGGTGATTGCATAACCTCCCCATAACTAAAACCCTGTGTTCACTTGCAGTATCCCTAAGCCATGTGAGCATTGTTTTTAAGACTGTTCATGACGGAAGCACAAAGCAAATGATCCATTGATTGCACAGCTCTTGGATTTCCAAAGACAACAAATATGAAGAAGGGCTTTTGTTGTTTGCTTTATGTAATTGTAATCAGTAACTTTATGTAGCCCCTCTTCAAGAGAACTTACTCAGAGGCACTCCTGATCTGATAAGATAAAAGCACGAAATATTGCCAATTGATTCACTAACTGATTCAATGGTAATGAGAGCACAAACAACTGTTTGCTTTAATCTAAACTATGTACGTTTGTTATGCTTACAGGATCGTGCTGGAGGCTTCGTACAGCCTCAACGATCGAACATTTTCGGACAACATTGGTACCATTCTTCTCTATGCAGTAGTGGTGAGTACATCACAGCTTAGAGCCTAAGAAAGCCAGGCCACGAGATTCAATGCATGCACTGATAAGACCTCTTAAACTAAGTGCATCAAAACTGTTGAAGAAACACTTTTACAAGGTTTTGTAATGGGTCATCAATTAACGATGTTTGCAAAGAAGGGTGGGGTAAGCCAAATGCGGACGTCCGCTATGAAGTTGGTACTTGCAGACCGAGACCATATCACACCTGCTCTTCCTTCTCTAGACTGGCTTCCTGCTTGTGAGTGTATCCGCTTCACTCTTCATGTATGAAGCACGTGCAAATCATTTGCCATATCCTACTCGTCTTGAATGAATGAATGACTACAACAATTACTACAGCGCTGTAACATGGCACATGCCGTTACAAGGGCACTTTAACAAGTTCAACACTGATCTTCCATGGTTACACCACGTGGCTCTGTTAGATAATATGCGGAGGCCTGTGGTAGCAGGTCGTGCAGCACGTGACCCTATCGGCCAGGATCGCCAAGAAGAGACACGAGTCTGCCCTGATGCATAACTGCACAAAAGTAGGAGTATCGTTGGGGAGGTAATGGAAGTGTATGAGGTGGTACATGACGACCTGTAACCAGTCTTGGTCGCCCCTAGCAGTGAAGCTCCACCAGGCCGTGGAGGTATATTGCATCCTAGCCAAGGTTGTAGCCGATGCAACATCATGAAGGGTCGGTCCTCACAGGCCATAGGTAACCAGGGGGTACAGTGTATAGAAGGACTGGCGTGCGGTCGCCGCGTGCCTAGTAACGTATGCAGGGGACGTGACTCCTAAAGCTTAGGGTATCCGTTACTGTAACCCCAGGATCACTCTACTGTTAACCCTTTCCCGACCTGGTGGAATACCATGGTGATGAAACATGTTACAGTGCATGTTACAAACGTAACACAACAGGCAACAGCACAAAATGATGGGAATTGCAACGCTTAATGACAAGGGCTGAGTGATTTGTAATTTTTCGACTCTGTCGCATCAGTGGTCACATACAGATACCGAGAGTGATGTTTTTTCTTGTTGTAGGGAACGGTCATCAACTTTGTCGTTATTGGTAAGTTCCGTTTCTAACTGCTTCCTGTGAGGCACATAAGAAGCTTAGATTTATTTATTTCTTTACCGATAGTCTGTTATTGTGCTGTTGTGTATGCCAGGTCAGAAAATCTGAACTTTAGGTGTGAGACATGTTTGCTCCAACAACTGGTTCAGGGTTGTTATTAAGGAGTCCACTGAGCAAACTCAGACCCACAATTGTTGGATTACGGACCAAGTACACTATCGGATATACCACCTTGCCACCTGATGCGCCATACAAAAGCTATGTAACTATGTTAGTTGACTAAATGATCAGGGTTTGCTTCTTGTCCCTTTTGCCATACATCTATTAGGCAGAACTGCGCCTTCTCAGTATTGTATTGTATTGTATTTATTAATTTATATAGCGCCACTCACAGCAGTGACCATTCAGTAGCGCTCCCAGTGCGAGAACCCCTAGAGAAGAAGAAGATTTTGAGGATGGAGAAGGCAGTAGGAAGAGACCCAGAAAGAATGGTAACATGTAGAGATGAGGGAAGGGCATTCCATAGGGAGGGCACAATAGTGGCAAAAGATCTAGTTTGGGCCATAGTGGTCCTAACTGGTGGAACAAAGAGAGTATGCCCGGCCAAGGAGTGGAGAGGTCGATGAGAACTGAAGAGAGAGGGGAGCGAATGTGATCCCTTAGATATTTAGGAGCAATGCCCAATTTGGATTTAAGGACTAGGACAAGAACTTTGTACTGAATTCGGGCTGTGAGAGGAAGTGCAATTGATTAATCATAAATGAGGAGATAAATCTCTGTAATGAATGAATGAAGGAAAATCAGAAAGAACTGTATTTTTCAGTCGCCTTCAATTTTATTGAATAACAGATGTAAAGCATCTCTGTCAAGAGTCGTCTCTTGATTCCTAGGTTCTCGGACCGTGAATGAGTTGTTAGCTTAAGAGTAGGCATGAAATGACAATCGAACAGTAATCTAGAAACTGAGAAACAATTGAAACAATGACAATAATTCAATAACTAGACAACAATTAGACAACTATCAAACAACTAAGCAACAATTCTGCAATGAAAAAATTCAACAACCAGACAATGATCAAACAACTGGACAACCAGAGAACAACCAGACAATCAAGCAACATGTGGACAGCAATTCAACAACCAGCAACATCTAATGACTGGACAGCATACAAACAGACTACATATTGTGGGGCGCGGTGGTGTAGGGGTATGTTCGGTGCCTTGCAGCTGGAGGGTTGTGGGTTCAATCCACCTCAAGCCGCCGCGTAGGGACCCTGGGCAAGTCCTTCACTCGTAATTGCTCATGCGCTTCGGCGTGAAACTCCGATTCAGTGTCCGCGCTAGTCGGGAGCGCCTCTGAGTAGAAATCTTGAAGGGGCGCTATATAAATATCTGAAATGAATGAAATGAATATTCCTTACATTTTCCTTACATTTCCTTACGTTTTCCATGCATTTCTTTGCGTTTCCACTGATGTACTTTGACTGCTTTTTGAATTCAGGTTTTTCGATGTATGGCCTGGATATGGTAGGTGCTATGGGCCTACCAGAATCCTTGCCAGTCACCATGCTGGAGTTTCTCCTATTCGCTTCGCTTATCGTAGCAGTTGATCCAGTGGCTGTCCTTGTCATTTTCCAGGATGTTGGAGTACACAAGACTCTGTACTTCCTTGTTTTTGGAGAATCACTTCTCAATGGTAAGCAGTCAGACATTTGCTTATTGTCATTACATTGTCCTTTTCACTTTCCTTTGTTTTCTCTTAGTGTTTGCAGCACTCTGATATATACAGTATTACACACAAAATTATGGGGCAGAGTAGTCCTCCATTCTATTCTAAGTTCAAATCCATGAGTAACAAAAGGTAGATAGTGAGACAGCCATGGTGGACAGTAGTAAAACAAGAAACCTCAAAGACTTGGGCACAATTTCCTTTAGTGTGGTTTTAGTTTGGAATGAAAAGCCTGAGAACAGACTACAAGAAAGGGAGCAAACAGAGTTGATAATTAATATATCAACAAGTTTCTAAAGCACACGTCATTTTCAAAGAGTATAACTATATATATATATATTATAACAAGCATACTTAACACATGCAAAGTCAGACAAAAATGCATCTTAAACTATTGATGTTCCAACAGCTAGAAACTGCTTTCATGAGCTGCTTGGTTAAAAATGCTAGTTTTGCATGCTGGACCATAAATTTTCCACTGTCAATTTGTCATTTTTATCAAGTGAATTGTCAACTCTAGATGGACTTGATTGATTGGTGACTTTTCTAACCGTCTGAACATTAGTTGATTAATGAACTTAATAAACTTTAGCAACACTTAGACTGGCATAAGAAGGACTTTTGTGCTGTGGTACATGATAATCGATTGGTTAGAGAGATCAACTTGTAGAACAGAGAGTACAGGTTCGATCCTCCTCCCTTGAGATGGTTACTGCGTAGGGACATTGAGCAAGTCTTTCGCTAATAATTGCTCAGTGCCTTCAGTTGATGCTTGGTCATTAGATAATGACGCATAATAATAATAACAATAATAATAATAATAATAACACTGGATCTCAATGACGAATAGGTGCCGTTCCAGACGTTTTCTACTGTTCTTAATTAATGTTAAGTCCCTGAGGGATCTCATGTACTTCAGGGCAATTAAAGAAATGATAATAATCTTATCGTATCTGAGAATTTATACAGCGCCTCGTACAGTACTGGCTATTCAGAGGCGCTCTCAGAGTGAAAGCCCGAGGAAGTTTTCAAGTTTTCAATAATAAGGATGATAATTATAGTAGATATAATAATAATGCTAATGTGCTTAAAAGGCATCACCATATTAAGTCTAGACACGATTGATGTTGAAGCTTGCAAATACTAGCTATTAAATTAAATATTGGCCATGAAGTATATCTTCTAATCTGTTGATTTTCTACGTGAACACATACAAGCTTAGACTTATTGCAGCTCCAAATAATAGCAACCATTTTCCTGATTCGCCAAGGTTTCGTAAATGTCAGTGACATTGTAGAATCAGATATTTATTGTTTTTTGATAAACATTTCAGATGCCGTAACGATCGTCTTGAACAATATGATGCGTGCATTCAACGATGCACCTGAAATAGACGCAGATGCAGTAAGTGACCAAATGTGTTTATTTTCCTATGATAAAAGTTAAACTGACGTGAATGCAGTATGATTACAAGTTATTACAGGAGTCGAATTTAACTGTATGGCAGCCATGCAAGGCGCCCATCTGTCATACTGCTCATTTTACCAACGCCACCTGGCGAATGAAAGCCTGAATCAACCTTTGGGAGGGTAGCGGGAATCAATCCCGCATCCATGCTGATCTTCTGCTCTTCATGCCAGAGTGTCGCCATTACCCTAAAGGCCTAAACCCCTCCCCAATGATTCCAGAAAGTACCCAGGTAAGTGAGGAGGAGCATGAGAGTAACGGGTGGCAAAGGTTGTTGGTCTTCATTGGTCAACCCAGTTGGCTCCATGCAGGACAACAGAGCTCCACATGCATACCCCAAGCCGCAATTTTTTGGGCTAACGGCTGGCTTGAGAAAATTTACGGCGGCTTTTCGGCTAGCCGTAAAATGATGTAAACTACCTTTTTCGGCTAGCTGTAAAAAAATACAGCTTGAAACATAGTTCCTTCAAAATGTGTATCGACTACAGAGTTCCAAAAAGCCAATTAATTAGGGCTGGTACTGATTAAAATAATTTTAATCGATTAATCTCCAAAAATTTAATCGAGATTAATCGATTAAATTCGATTAATTTGGTCCATATTACATTAAGCGTGAAAACTGTTTAGACTGTATACACTGCAAAAATCCTTCAATCATTCGACATGCTAAAGTTCAAATTGTCAAACTGAGAAATGTAGTCAGTAGTGGCCTAACTATCTGCAAAAATCTTCAATAATTTCGCAATCTTCGACTTTTCCCTCAGCATTTACCTTAAATGGAAAATGATCGCTTAATTTTCCACTCAAATGTTTCACATTATTAGTGTTCGCCATATATGTTTATTCCGGAAATAGGTCGGTTGACGTCATAAAATAAGTAAGAAAATTAATCTAAAATTAATCGAACAAAGCCAAAATTAATCGATTAAAATTTTTAACGATTAATCGATTAATTAATCGTTAAAATCCGCAGCCCTACAATTAATTAGACATTATGACATATGCTACAATGCCACAAAAATGAACAATTAATAGTGGCACACAAAAAGTTATTCAAAACAGTACAGTTTCAATAAGTCCGAACTTGTACGGTAATCTATAAAGTCATAACTCTTTGAAACCAGCGGGGAAACTTTACAATCACAACTTTGTGCGTGTTTTAGCTGAATTAGCTGAATAAGTTTCCGGTGGCTAGCTGTAAAATCATTCTTGGCGGTTTTACGGCTAAGCCGTAAAATTTCCAGCGGCTATTCGGCTTGAACAAAAATTCTGCGGCTCGGCAGCTATGGCGGCAGCTTGGGGGTATATCCACATGTATGTTTATGTAAATGCTGTTACATCACAGTGTATGTTTATGTAAATGCTGTTACATCACAGTGTATGTTTATGTACTGTTACATCATGTGACAGTATGATGGTTTTGTGTCTTTTCAGATACTGATTGGAATAGGATCGTTCTTCACAATCAGCCTTGGTGCACTCGCAATTGGCATATTATTTGGTATAGCGTCATCGCTTCTTACCCGCATTACTGGACATGTGCGAGGTAAGCGAGACTTAGTGGTGGTCAGATATTTTGGGCACAGTCTGAAAATAATACAATACAATACAACTGTTTATTGATATTGCCCTCCTTCCAAAGCTCAGAAGTGCACACGACCATACCACAGAACATCGTGAATGAATATAATGTATATTCGTTTATTGGTATGAAACAGGTAGACACACCGCTATCTGATACATGTGGTAATAGGAAAGTTTAGAATGAGTATAGTGAAGGACTTGCTAAAGGTGCCTAAACGGTAATTAACCGCCTGGATGGAGGCTCAAACCCATACTCTCCACATTACAGGCCAAGCACTGTAACCAATCAGCCACCGTACCCCACGTATTGCGTTGTATTAGTAAATGCTATGGTAGTCCTGTGAATTTGTATAGACTGATCTAGTCGGCAGCCATGTTGGTTGTTGACAGCTCTCTCTGTCATTTCGGCAGATTGTTTCAAATTTGCTCGATAATTCTGACAAGTTTGCACTATTACTGAGTGCTGGTATTATTTCTTTTTTCACCATGGTTTTACTGCATTTTGGACGGTTGTAGTTGCCTGTTATCATAACCTTTGGTTACTGAAACAGTACATCGAGAACTTGTCAGGTCCTGTGTGGACACAGCAAAAGCAAGCCAACAACTCGATGACCTTAAAAGTACTTAAAGGACAGTATGTTCAGTATCTAGATAACTAATTAACTAACCAAATTGAACTAATGTATTTTTTGTAATTGTAATTGTAATCGAACATTTATATATATATAATGTATGTCAATGAGGCCTGAATGCCTCCAAACGCTTTCGTACATTTCATTATCTGTTGCATCTGTTGTATTTTTTTTAGTCGTGGAACCATTAGCAATACTCATTATGGCATATCTGTCATACCTGTGTGCTGAACTCTTCCACTGGTCAGGAATTATAAGGTATCTATTCTCAACTGGTGGTGATGGTGGTCGAGGTGGTAGTATGTAAGTAAATATATCCGTTATTCAACCAACTGCTGACTGCATATTGGTGAACAATGTACATGAAAGTTTTAAGAAATTATGAATAAATCATCCTTATTGTAATAAATTATCCTGATGCTAAGGCATCTGCTGGTGGTGGTGGTGGTGGTGGCCGTGGCCGTGGTCGTGGTGCAATGTGGAATCTGGAAGATGGTCAAAAACCAAATATGAACTGGTTTCTTTAAAAGATTCTGTAGAAATAATTTCTTACATTACTAGTTCTTTACTTTTTTATCCATCTAGTTTAACTTGCGGGAATCTTGCAATCTTGATTGATTGATTGCTTGCTTGAGCCACAGGCTAAATAGTCAAATCTTGCGACGACTAGTTCGATCACTTACAATCATTCAATCGTCGTGAAACTTGGCATATAGACTCGCCCTCACTTCATTCTATCAAAATTTCAGCTCCCCAAAAAGGCTAGCTTATAGAATCGGGGACTAAACTTTTCGAATCTGGGAATCCCCTTTTCCGACACGGAGCGTTGTGTTTGGCCAGCGTTGCCATTGGCTGCAACAGAAACGGGTGCGGTGCTTGATTAAACGGACGCTATGTTGTAAAATGCTATATATTTGTAGAGGTAACTGCTTAATATGACGGATTATAGGATACTAGATGGATATAGTAAAAACTTTGTTTTTACTATTGGTTCTTTTTTTATCCATCTAGTTTAACTTGCGGGAATCTTGATTGCTTGATTGCTTGTGCCACAGGCTAAAAAGTCAAATCTTGCGACGACTAGTTCGATCACTTACAATCATTCAATCGTCGTGAAACTTGGCATATAGACTCGCCCTCGCACACACTTCATTCTATCAAAATTTCACCTCCCCAAAAAGGCTAGCTTATAGAATCGGGGACTAAACTTTTCGAATCGGGGAATCCCCTTTTCCGATACGGAGCGTTGTGATTGGCCAGCGTTGTGATTGGCCGCAACAGATACGGGTGCGCTGCCTCATTAAACGGACGCTATGTTGTAAAATGAACGCGGACTATATATTTGTAGAGGTAACTGCTTCATAAGACGCATTATAGGATACTAGATGGATATAGTAAAAACTTTGTTTTTACGGGCTGTATTTTATTATTAGATTACAACTGCTGCTTTTGCTCAGCTTTCTGCAAATTTACATTACCTGTTCCAAATGCTCTTCTTATGTTCATCTGTAAATTCTTCTTTCAAAGTTCATCTGGTGAACTTCTGTGTAAAGTCATTTCTTCTCATCTGATGCCATTTTCTTCCATCTGCTTCTTACTATTACTGTTTCACTTGACCTTTGGCTTTTAGTTGCCTTTGTAACTGTGGTTGTCACTGTAATTGGTAATCTATATACTAGTGCCACTGTTAGAAAAACTTATCTGAGACCTCCTGACAGCATAGAACGAGAATTCGTGACTTCAGGCTTTAATATTCGTAAATATTCGTGAATATTAGGACATTTTTAATATTCGTAAATATTCGTAAATATTCGTTGATGACGTTACTGTTTCCGCTTTTTATCCATCTAGTTTAACTTGCGGGAATCTTGCTTGCTTGAATGTTTAGCTTGCTTGAATGTTTGCTTGATTGAGCCACAGCTAAAAAGTCAAATCTTGCGACGACTAGTTCGATCACTTACAATCATTCAATCGTCGTGAAACTTGGCAGACAGACTCGCCCTCGCACACACTTCATTCTATCAAAATTTCAGCTCCCCAAAAAGGCTAGCTTATAGAATCGGGGACTCAACTTTTCGAATCGGGGAATCCCCTTTTCCCACACGCAGCGTTGTGATTGGCCAGCGTTGCCATTGGCTGCAACAGAAACGGGTGCGGTGCTTGATTAAACGGACGCTATGTTGTAAAATGAACGCGGACTATATATTTGTAGAGGTAACTGCTTAATATGACGGATTATAGGATACTAGATGGATATAGTAAAAAACTTTGTTTTTACTATTGGTTCTTTTTTTACGAACTAATTTAAGAATAGTAATTTAAGAATATGTGCAGTGGTTTGCGGCGCTGTACTAAGAGCCGTGGTCCGTATATAAGCTGGTACGCTTAATTAGGCTTCCTACCCAAATCGGTCCCTACTCTTGAAGAACTCTGTAAAAAGCCGACCATGACTATCTGTGTCTCTGTCTGTCTGTCTGTCTGTCTGTCTGTCTGTCTGTCTGTCTGTCTGTCTGTCTGTCTGTCTGTCTGTCTGTCTGTCTGTCTGTCTCTGATCTCTCTCTCTGTCGGTCTGTCTATGTCTGTCTCTATACGATTTCTCTCCCTCTCGGACAGAGAGGGAAAGAAATCGTACGATCTCTCTCCCTCTCTGTCGGTCTGTCTCACTGTCTCTCTACGATTGCTCTCCCTCTCTATCCGTCTGTCTCGATCTGTTTCCTCTCTCAGCGGTGAAACCCACACGCTCGGTAATTTTATATCATTTAAGCTATGTTTGGATAACTGATGTTCCGAAGTTCCATTGATGCGTTTAATTTGATTAATTATACGCCAGGGTAGGCTGAGTGCTAGATCCTCCCACTCAGTTTAGGAATCTTGGGCGGAGGGAATTAGAGAGATCTGGGTCATACAATCTTACAAACGGTACTGGCATCGTTCGTTTGGGCGCCAACAATTTGAATTCCGTATGAGACTTCAAACAATAGACTAAGTGAATACTGATATAATAATAAGATGAGTAACTGTGACAAGTAACTGTTCTTGTTCTAGCTCTAATACCTAGTTTGTGCACTGAATTTTTTACTAAGGCCTACTAATTTCCGGATTTTGAAGAATTAAAAAAACAAAAAAAATAATATTCGTTGGCCAGTTTAATATTCGTCAATATTCGTAAATTTATAAAAATCTTAATATTCGTAATATGCGCATACTCGTTCTATGCCTGACAGTAATGATCCACATTTGCTTAATCTAATGTCTTGATATTCTGGAGCATTCTATAGTGAAAAAAATTTATTGGATGAGAATTTAAAATTGCGCAGTGCTGTTGCAGAAAAAAATTAAAGCAAATCTAATTACAGTGGAACATCCTGATCGATAGTTCGACTATAGGAGAGATGGTCACTTCCTGCGCTTTGACCCTTGACCTTGCTTTGAACAAATCCCAAGTTTGTGAACTTGCCATTTACATCCAAGCATAAGCCAACACCAAAGTACATTGCATGGTGACAGAAGCATATGTGGACAAACAGTCTATCCAAAATTTTTACTCAGATTCTGCTTATCACGCATGAACCTGCAATCTTTTGGTTGGCGATCCAGTTGGGATTTCAACTGTTTAGACCACCATGTCACAGAGGATGGTCTGCTCAGTTAGCAAGTTCACAGGATCATAGTGCCTTTGTAAACGAATATTCTTACATATTTATGTAATGCCTTTGTAGAAATGTACTATATAAATGCAGTTTCATTCTTTCCCAAAAGGTACTGTGTAATCCTAAAATGCCTGGGTGCATTCTGCAGCCATTGCTGACTTTGAAGCTTTCGACTGTTTTAGCATGATTGGATGTGGCCTTGTCCAGGCGCAGTACGCCCTTTACAACATCTCCCGCAAGTCGAACATAACAGTGAATTACTTCATCAAAATGCTCAGGTAGTTTGCATTCTGTACTTGTACACTACACATGTGTGTTAATATTGTGATTTTCCTGTTGCTGTTTCTATTTTTGATTGTTCTGTGATGCCCTGTGCTATGACTGTGACATCACTGGCCAATATGCTACATTGGTAAGAGCATAGGCTGCATCTCTCATGTGCCTCTGTGAAAGAGAGCTTGCGGATTGCAGTTCGCTTCGCAATGCTGCTTATTTCAGAGATTTAAATCTCGAGCCAGCACAGTCCTTGCATGGGGACCCTAAATGGCGTGGTGTCCATTCAAACGGGCAAGGGATGGTGAAGTATCTCACCCGATCAATTCTTTGAAAAATGAGCAGGGTCGAGGCCATATACGGTCGCTATAGAACAACATGAACATTTAATTTTTACATCAGTCGATAGTTTCTTATCTATGGTTCATCTGTTGTTCTGGTATATGAAATATGAATACTTCATGACGTTGTTTTACTGATAAACGATGTTTTTGTTTTCGCTTTCAGTTCGACTTGTGAATCAGTTATTTTCATGTTCCTTGGTCTGGAACTCGTTCGAACGAACCACGTCTGGAACACAGGATTCGTTCTCTGGACTCTTTTCTTTTGTCTTGTTGGTCGACTTATCAGTGAGTAAAATATGATTCATTCATTCATTCATTCATTTATATCAGAGCATTTATATAGCAATCTCTTCAAATCAAATCTCGCAAATGATTAAGTATCAGGATTGGCCGCAAGAGGAGTAATCAAGATCCCGCTAACTAGGGACACCTATAGATATATGAATATATATATATATATATATATATATATAAAACATATATATATATATATATATATATATATTATATATATATAATTGCTTTGTTATGAGCTGAATTCTGATATGATGCGGTCAGGTATAACAATCCCAAAATGATCTAACCTGTATTAAAGATGCTCATTATAGTATGACTTTGTTATAAGGTCGTTCGTGATTTGAACCTAAAGAAAGACTTTACAGCTAGTTTCTAGTGTATGTGAATATGATAAATAGAAACATATAACTGTTTAAATACAATGTGAAAACGAAAAATTCATCAGCAGCATGACTACAATTGGAATTTCTTTTTGCATAACTAACAACTGTTTCATGATCATCGTCGTCATCACCTTTCTCCTCATCATCAACCATCATTGTCGTTCTTAAATTATGAGTCCATATGCTATGAGGCAAATTTCTTAATATTAAGTACTTAATATCTTATGAAGCAAATAATTCCTCCATTCTTTGCATGATTGTGGTTTAGTTTATTAAATTCTGTTTCAGATTATTGTTAGATTGTTGGTATAAATGTGATCAATATGTTTATTCGTGTTTATTATTAATTCAAACGGACACGCTGCAGTATGACTACAAGTCACAGTATGAACGGATGATTACAAGTTATTATAGGAGTCGAATTTAACTGTATGGCAGCCATACAAGGCACCAATCTGTCCTACTGCTCATTTTACCAACACCACCTAGGGAATGGAAGGCTGAGATGACCTTTGGGAGGATAGCAGGAATTGATCCATGCTACTCTTCTGTTCTTCGTGCCAGAGTGTTACCATTCACCTAACACCCCATGTTCCACCCTCCATATGTGGTAATAAATGATGATGTGTAATACTAAGGAATTATAATAATCGTTAAAAATGTTTCAGGTGTGTTTGGACTGACGTTCTTTGTAAATTTACAAAGCAAAAATCGCCGCATCAAGCTGGAAGAACAATTTATCATGGTAAATGATACTCTGTTGTAACTGTAACGTATTCCCAATTCATTTGTTCAGTACAATACAACTGCATTTGATGCAATACAATAAACTGTATTTTGATATTGCTCTCATTCCAAAGCTCAGAAGTACATACTACCATATGATAGAACATCGATGAGGCTGAGTAACCATGCACGAAGGACTTGCTCAAGGTCCCTGCACAGTAACTGCCTTGGGCAAGGCTTGAACCCGTACTCTGCGTTACAGGCCGAGCGCTCTAACCAATTGGCCACCATGAAAGCTGCTGTCATCGGCATCTGGTTTGTCGCTTGAAGCGTCGCTTGTTCGGCTAGCATTTCTGACAGTGCACAAGAGTTGTATTGAGAGGCCCAAACAATTTGAGATTGCTTATTGGAAGCAAGATTGAAGTGTGAGCTGTTGTGCGAAAGCATATGTTGCTGTGGCTATCTATCATTGTATTGTATTGTATTTATAAATTTAGAAAGCGTCTCTCACAGTGAACACCAATCAGAGGCACTCCCAGTGCGAAAGACTCCGAGCGAAAAGAGTGGTCTTAAGACAGCGAAAAGAAGCACCTGGCCCACCGGATAGTATCAAAGAACGAGTTGATGAAGGGAGTTGGTTCCATAGTGAAGGGCCAATGAAGGCAAAAGCTCGAGATTTAGCCATAGTAGTCCTCGCTCGTGGGACAAGAAGGTCAAGGCGATCAAGTGGCGAAGCGGACGGTGAGAGGTGGCGGAGATAGGCTCCGAACGAGGCAACAGAGGTATTTGGGAGCTAGGCCAGAATAAGACCGGCAGACATACTCGTTTTTTGCATTTTGATTGTGAAAATCCTCAACATAAACCTGGGCTTGAAAGTAGATAAACTGTTGTAGAATTACAACGCTACAATGAGATTTCAAAGTCATATGATGAAGCAGGAATCAAGCCCCAAACATGGCTGAATTGCATTGGAACATCTTTCAAAACCAATTAATTAGTTCATTTTTGTTTTTCTGTCGTAGTGGTATGGAGGATTGCGAGGAGCAATTGCTTTTGCTCTCTGCAGTACAGTTGTGGTCGATGAAAACATTAAGAACATGTTTCTAACGACGACGTTCTTCATCATTCTCTTCACTGTTGTCTTTCAGGTTGGCCAATATTATTTCTCAACGTAAAATACAGCTATAATAGCAACATACTGTCTCCTTGACTTGACCTCCCCGGATTCTGACCTGGCACCGGACAAAGCAACCTGGCTATAGCAGCCTTGATCTGATATATCACTGGAGAATAAACTGGTCTCCCTGACTCGGCTTTTGTGTGGCGCTGAGAAATTTTGAAGATTTACATTACATTACATTTACATAGTGAATATATACATTATGCTCATAGCATATGCTCATCCAATTGCATTGGACAGATTCTCATTTTTCAGAAAGATGATATACATACCATCACATGCATACTAATCCCTAATCAGATGAGTTCTGTAGCACTGATTGGTTGAGCGTTAAACTTGTATTGTGGAGAAAACAGGTTAGATCCTCCTTTTGTGAGCCAGTTATTATGTATATACACTGTGTCCACGATAAAGTAGAACACTAGACTTTGTGAAATATCTTGGTCAATTGTACTATTATAGGTACTAAATTTGGTGCACATGAACTTCAGTCTATTCTATCTATACCCTGCAAATTTTATTACAATTGATGCAACGGTTACGAGGATATACCCGTATCAAATTGGGTGGTTCAGGAACCAAGTTACCAACACGTAAAACGCATCGACAGTTGCGTGCGCGGCTGATCATCCTGACTCAGCACCAGTTCTTCGACAGCATTGATATATTTGATTGCGTTCGTAACGCCCGATCTCGTGGTTTCCTTGCAACTGATCCGGTTGTGGCAATCTTTTTTAACAGCTTGCTGACACCAGCTACAGGGACCAATTTTTCATTGGAAATTCTGTAATGAGTCTCCTTACGCCATACCCCTTCGTCTCTCTCAACTCCTTGATTAAAATCTTGTCCTCTGCACTGAAAACCATTTCTTTACAACCAACTACTGTTACGTAAAACAGGTCTCGTAGTGTAACTGTTTCCGAAAATGACGCTTATAAACAACAGCCTATCCCTGCGGTAGCCAGAAAAATGACGTCATTCTATGCGTTTTACGTGTTGGTAACTTGGTTCCTGAACCACCCAATTGCATAAGGGTATATCCTCGTAACCGTTGCATCAATTGTAATAATATTTGCAGGGTATAGATAGAATAGACTGAAGGTCATGTGCACCAAATTTAGTACCTATAATAGTACAATTGACCAAGATATTTAACAAAGTCTAGTGTTCTACTTTATCGTGGACACAGTGTATATATTATATAAGCATGTATATATTCACTATTCACATACTGGTACATCCATGTATGTACATACAAACTAATAATTTTACAGAGGTTTTTTTGTGCTGACAGGGAATAACAATCAAACCATTGGTAAAATACTGCAAGATAATGATGCGAGGAGAGGAATCGAAAGACTTGTTTGCAGAACTACAGAGCCTGGTATGCCATCAACATTTAAAATCACTCAGTTGATATCACTTTTTTGTGCCATACTATAATTAATATTTTTTCACCCAAGGCAGTACTAATCCCTCAAAACTATTATCTAGCGAAAGGAAGATGGTTTTCTGGATTACTATTATTATTATATAAAAACATATACTAACAAACTCAACCATAAGTAGCCATTATTATTAGTATTTTTTTATCCCTGTGATACGTGTGATCCTTTGGAGAAGAAAAATTGCTGGAGATGAGAAACTAGATATGGAATATCAGCTACCCATCAAGTTCTGGTATAGGGAAGGCTCTACAGAAAGGGCTGCATTGATGAAGAGCTAAAATTTTTGAACGAGGGCCTTGAAAATATATGTCATCTCTCCTGCATCTCTGGAGTACTGAGGCTTCATTCCGACTCTATTATTATTTTTATTGTTGTTCTTATTATTATTATCGTCATCATCATTACTATTTTTTTGTTTAATATTGTTATTAGGAAACTTTGTCACAGCAATTTGAATCGTAGGTATCGGCTTGTCAGTGGCCAGGGCGTTTACCATATTTTGTGATCAAACCACTTTTTGCACTGGAATGTTCTTCTCTCGCTTATACACGTGCATTCTAAAAGATGATCAACATTTTATCCCAGATTATACTTTGTAAGTCTGTCTTGTTACAGTTTTGTGGGTTGGGTTATGTGGCTACCAAAGAAAACTTTTTACAGTGGATTTCGACTGTTAGTCTTTGGATTATACTTGTAAAATCTTGCTAAATGATAATCGTCCTGCTTTACGTTTCGGCATCTGAGTGCTGGCCTTTATGGTTTCTGCGGTTCCTCATAAGTTTTAATGTAAGTCAGGCAACTATTATAATTTACTAAGTACTAACAAATTTTGTTTGTGATCCTGTAAACAGATGTCTAATAGTCTGATATCTGGCTTGGAAATTATAATCGGACAGCATGATCGCACCAACTTTCATGTAAGTTTCCACAAACTGTTTATCTGAAAAACTAAGAGATGGTTGTATGATTGCGTAATACCGGTATTCATGATTTGGAACACCTTTACGATTCTACACAGGTCAAGATCATTAGAAAGCGATCATATTATGGAGGGCTGAAACGCTAGCAAGTTACGTTACAAGATTCAGTTTTAAAAGGCTTGAGCACTATCACTTGTTTGTCATAAAATATGGTTTGAGTGGCTTGGTGGCCAACAATTGATGCTGTTATGGAATGCGTCTTGGTGGCCATCTGTCAGCTGTTGACGGGAATCTGTTTGTTGGTTCCACATGTGTGCGTGGGCCCACCACTGGTGACTCTTTCAGCTTACTGTGCATTGTGTTACTAACTGATGTAATATATTCATTTGTAATGATGTTTAACATCATGTAGGCTATCACAGAGACCCTCTGGGTAGATATCAGAAGGGGTGCTATATAAATGTTCAATTACATTGCATTACATAAATGCTTGCTTGTTTACTGTTTAGCGACCACTGTGTGGTAACAAAGACCATTAGCGTCGCCCTCCTTTATCCAGGCTTGGGACTGGCACTGTCAGAAATTACATACCTAAATGTTGCCATAGAATGTGGTTTGGATACCTTGATGGCCAACCATAAATGCTGTGTCCAGGGTTTTAGTCCTAGCATGTCATCTGTCATTAGCAGTTCCTTATTATGAAACATGGCACATACTGAAAGGTTATTCATTTGCATAAGAGTTGTTGTCATGTATGCACCTCAGTCTGCTCATTCTTAATAGAACCATTTCTGCCTCTCTGGGGCTGTGGGTAATAAATGAGAACAGCAGAAAGTTACCTTTAACCTACTGATTTTAGTTTTGCTGATAGTTTTCGGCTTCTTGATTTGATGCTGAAATGCATTGTAAAGCTAAGACTTATCTAGTCAGGTTCATCATCATCATAATCCGTCCCTGACGCCAGCCATTTGGCAGCGATGGGCACGAATAAATTACCTCCAGTGTCCTTGGTCATTTGTCAAGTCCATTGCTCCCCTTAGCATCAGTCTAAGTGAGTGATGTTATCTCCTCATTTATATTGTCTATCCAGCGCAGTCTTGGTCTGCCTTTGCTTATTTTTTCCTTCGAATCTTGTACATGTATGTAGTGCATTGTGTGGTATTCGTTCAACTAGCATTCTCTCTACATGTCCAAACCATTTGGAGTCTTTGTTAGTACAGTGTAAACTCATTATCTCAAAGTGATCAGGGTTCTTGCCTTTTGAAACAGCCTGGAAACCAGACCACTCATAAAAATGGGATTATGCTGAAAAAATCAGTAGTTAGCGCTACACTGCAAATCTTGTAAGGCTCATTAACCAGTACAGCATGTTGTTAAAGGCTTTGAGGGACATAACTCCACTTTACATGAAGCAGAGTTGCATGTACTGGGAGCCATGAACAAGTCCACATGGTAATGAATAGGTGACCAATGCAACCTGGCGCCCACTCAGCCCTCCATTCACAATTGGTCAAACCCGAGTACCAAGTTGGGAGGTTTAAAGGTGTCAAGGTGTCTTGTTTGATTGCTGTGACTGTGTTTATGCCTCCTCCTCTGACTTCGGGCCACACCTCTTGGGAGTGAACAGTGCATAACCTTAAAAATTATCTTTGTGTTTGCTGTTATGTTTGCCTAGGCCTAAGAACGTGTGCTAATTACTATTCCTCTTTTGTAGACGATGCTTTACAGGGTGAATGACAAATACTTTAAACGCTGGTTCCAGAAGAACCCAATGTCAGAGAAAGAACAGTTTCTCGATCTCTACAGACAAGTTTCGCTACAGTATGTCAAGAAATTATAAACTGGTTTATGAGGAGCTCTTTGCACCTTTTGGTTATTGGATTTGCTATGTTAAATGACTTTCTGCGTATATACCGCTAATTTCTTTAAATAAAATAGTCAATAAAATAAAATTAAAGATGTAAGTAATTTTTTTACAGATATTACGAGGCCATGGTTAACGGTGTCGTCGTTCCTGTTCCAATGTCTCCTGAAATGCTCCAACTGACGTAAGTGATTTGTTTTTTATTTCAGTTTCATAGCATAATATTACATGTGTTTTAAGTGATTCAGAAGACTTTCGTAATCTGTGTCACAAATGATGCACTTTATACATTTTATGGTAACCCTCAAAGTCAATTGTGTTTAACTTCCTCTATATAGCCTAGCTGTGGCCACTGAAACAGTACATAGTCCTTCCCATACTGGTCTGCATCAGAGTTGTATTGTCTCGAGACACTGTCTCGGTCTCGAGACGTCTCGAGACAGGTTTTTGATGTCTCGGTCTCGGTCTCGGTCTCGGACCCCACTGTCTCGGTCTCGGTCTCGAGATAATTTCTTGACTTTTTGGAAACTGTCTCGAAGCGAAAGTCTTGTCTTGTTGGAAACTGTCTCGAAACGAAAGTCTTGTTCTCTTGTAGAAGCGGTCTCCAAAGTTCTCGTACAAACTGTTTATCGGAAGTACCTAACAGACAGGAAGTTTAAAAAAAGCGGTGTTTCTGGTATTAAGATTTAAGAGTATTGAAAAAAGCAGTCTTAATTTTTGCACTTTCAGTCCAAAATTTCGAAATATCTTAAAATGTCTCATAAAGAACCTGAAATCGTGAAATTTGCATTCACGCAGTTTCAAATCAATGAAAAACAAAATAAATGGCATGCCGTTTGTCGTTTGTGTAAAGCCAACATAAGCGAAACGCTTGGAACAACATCTAGTTTTTCAAGGTGAGTGATGTGACTTTATGTCGCTAAATCGCTAATAGGTTTAGGGCCTAGGCCCTATATGGAATTTTGTTGGTTTAAATTTTAGAATCATTTAGAAGATTTCAGAATGGCTGAAATATTTAATTTCTTTATAGTTTATACAATTCAGGTTATCGGCTGATTTCAGTGACTTGACCCTTGTATTAGACTTCAAATGTTGAGAAAAATAGTTTCGGGACTTGGGTCCAATGTGCATTTAACTCGTTTTGAACTGTCTCGAACTGTCTCGGACCTGGTGTCTCGTCTCGGTCTCGGTCTCGGACCCCACTGTCTCGGTCTCTGTCTCGAGTTTTATGTCTCGTATACAAGTCTGGTATGCATATCAGACAGCGTAGCTTCTCCATTCATTCTCTGCCTATTGCCAATCTTCAGAACATCTCCAAGCACCTAAGGTCATCTCTGATGGTCTCCAGCCAATTTTTCCGTCGTCTTTCCCAGTTCCTTTTCCTTTCAGGGATCCACTGAAACAGTACTCTCCTCTAATTATAATTTTAATAACATATTTGTACAGTGCCTCTTCAAAGAAACTCCTGAAAAGCACTTCATATCTCAGGCTACCTGACAAAATAACCGAACAGAATAGTTTTCATATTATACTTTTGGGAGTTTACTGAAGATATTCTACCTTAAAGATCCTATCAGTTTCTTCAACAGTTTGTATATGTGGCCTCTGGCTGCCATGTTTGCTCCCTATAACCCCAAATTTTATTAGCTCTTCACAACACTGTCTAATTTATGTCCTATTTCACATGTCACAACAGTTGTGATCATGTAGTTAAAAGTTGGTATGTCTTATTGACAAGGAAGTTTCTCGAAGGCCAAGGACTCCAAATTCGGCCTTCCAGCAGCTTGACATCAAGAACACATAATGAAGGGTTGCATTCCATAATTTAATCAAAATATACAAGAGAATTACAGTTTTTAATATACTGCCTGCATGTCCTCCTTGAAAATTGTTTTCTTTGGCCTTGTATGACATGGAGTGCGTTAGAGTATATATCTTCTATGGATGTTATCTGATTTCTGTGAGTACATGGATCAATCAATAAATCAATTAACTGATGAGTTACACTGACTTGGGTAATATAACGTTAAACTGATTTCTGTGTATTTTTTATAGTGAATACAGTGACTTGGAAAGTGACTTGAAAAAAGAGGAAGAATTTGCTTCTGAAATAAAGCATGAACTGCAAGGTAACCTTGTTTAGTTATGATTTTGTGCAGTCAGGTAAAGGGCACCTCTGAGTTGACCTTAATCAGGTCAAGAGCTCCGAGTTGATCTTAATCAGATCAAGGGCACCTCTGAGTGGACTTTAATCAGGTCAAAGGCTCCTCTGAGTTGACCTTCAAGAGCTTCACTATAAATATATGTATCAAGGCATTTTTATAGCACTTCATGAGGGTCTCGTTTAGGTCAAGACCAAGATTGGAAGGCGAGGGATCAGATGAGTCAGGATATGATTTCTGGAAGAGTTGACCATATCCTGATATGTCCTCTCTCCCTTGCCTCTCTTGCCACTGCAGATCTAAACTCCGTCTGCCATAACCATGTGACTATCTACACTTACCTGCCTGGAACCAAATCTGACAAGATTTGTTTGACTGAGTGTCTGTGAATAAGCTGATTTTCGTGACTTGCCTTTCTTAAGTTTCCTTGGGTGCTGTAGTAATTCTGAGATTGTGATTTCGATTGGACCCACATTGGGACTATAGCTGGCCGCTATTGGCCACAAATGGCATATTATGGACCCTCTGTGGAACCAGTGAACTTTGCTGCCTGGATTGAAAATGCATTTAGCCCAGGTATTCTGTTGCACCTTGCCACTTTTATGCATTGTATATGTGAAGTTTATTTCTGTACGTTTGCTATTTCTCTTTTAGCTGGCAAAGAAGCAGCTTCAAAGCTCCATATGTCCAAAGGAGACATGTACAGGATTTTATCACAAGCCAGTGTTGTAAGATCAGTTTAATACAATCCTTTTTCAATACCGTTGCATGATAAAAATTCAGTTTTTTCTTATTTTTTAGTTTTGTTTGCTGAAAAATAATTCATTATAGAGTTTAAAGTGTAGGCTACTTGCACAAATTTCCAGTTTGAAAGTGAAATTCATAACATATATTATTATTATCACAAATATTTTTAATGTCTCCAAGGTCACACAGAAATGCAAATCAGAGGGTGGATGCAATCCAAATGCAAGCATGTTATATGACAAATCCAATGAATCCCATCAGTTGCTTTTTGTCATCAAAGCACTGGATGACATTCTTAACACTTTAACAACTAGATTGTACTACGTAAAAGCAACTGGGAAACCAATGCAGCGCATCATTAAAGTGTTCAATGTTGCATGCATTTTGTGCCGAGTGGTTTGAATTTATTAAGAAAATTGTGCAGCATGGAATTCCAGTTGGTAAATATGAATCCGAGTTGCGAGACTAACATGTGCAAAATCTGTCAAGAGTCGTTACATGAAGTCCACTGAGCAGGCTCTAAACTGCAACAGTTGGATCATAGATGCAGTGTCACCTATGCATCTATGATCCAACTGTTGCAGTTTATAGCCTGCCTGGTGGACTTCATGTAACAACTCTGGACAAGTTTTGCGCATGCTTGTCTCGCACCTCAGATTCATATTTCTGACTTTGCATGTGTAATAAGTGTAATAGATAAATAAATAAAACTAATTTAATGATATACATGACTCTGTGAATTCACCAGATAATTGTGAATTATAGGCAAGAACTGGTTGGCTTCGTGACCGTGACCTCGTCTACAACGACATTGATGATATGCCTCAGAAGCCTTTCCTCACGATCAATGAAGACTATCTTCGATCAACGTTAGACGTCAATGGATCAATGCAGCAGCTTAGTGCGGGAGATCAGACGCCTTTTGGATCAATGGGGAAACTGCGCGGGTCTCCGTTATTCCTCACCCCAACCAATTCCATGGTACGTGTGAGAAGAACATCTTTGACATCTGGCTATCCAAATGTGACCTCGGATGAAAGCGGTTTCCAGCTGAAGAAAGCCACTTCTGTGATGACGCTGAGTGAGGCCCAGGAACGTATGATAATACCATCTCTAGCGGT
Organism: Aporrectodea caliginosa; assembly: GCA_020284085.1. Lineage (NCBI taxonomy): Eukaryota > Metazoa > Annelida > Clitellata > Crassiclitellata > Lumbricidae > Aporrectodea > Aporrectodea caliginosa. The sequence continues at coordinate 1,515,293 of JACEVL010000895.1, forward strand.
GAACAGCTCCGTCCAGAGAAAGCTGAAACACCGCAGGCCGTCCGAACGATCATCGTCCGTGACAGAGCAACCTCGTCTCCTTTTTGTACCTGCAAGATCGCGTAAAAACTCAACTTCGTACGATCCATCGAAAAGGCTCACAACCCTTGGAGAGGAGCGTAATGAGGATGTGACAACACCAGATGACCCAAAATTCATTGCAGATCAGAATGAAGCCAACAGACACGGAGCCTACATTAATCGAATGATGTACAACGCAACGCCAGAAGATAGCGGAAGTGAAGCAGTTACTGAGTCCAACAACCATGCAAAGCCAGGCAACAACAAGACTCCTGATTATGAGGATGTGGATGATTTTACGTCACTCTAAGTACTTCATAAAAAGATCATTTAACAATGCAATCATTAACATGAACCATGACTCTTGCCAGAGTTTACCAGATTACTCGTTATGGCGTAACAAACTTTTACCAATATACTGTCTGTTCAGTCGTTGCATTTTTTGGATATCTCTAAAATGCACTGTAAGATATAGCAACGAAACATTTACATGACCAGACAAGACCAGATGGACTGCCATTATCATATCTTGGCTGACAAAGAAGTAGTTCTGAGGTTTTGCAAATTTGCATTGCAATGATACCGGACACGAACAGACCTTCTGCAAACTGAAATAATTTTTATTTTGGTCTTGTGAATTATACTCTGGCAGCGTAGAAGTTAATTGTTGTAAGAATGATTACTGTAGATAAGTGGACCTGAACTATGCATGAGAATATTACAATTGATTGATTACATGTATAGTGAAAATACATTTACATTAATCAACTTTTGTGTTTTCTTTTATGTCAAAGGCAAAAAATTTGTACCACAGATTGTAAAATGTAAAGCTCAGCGTTTCTTTTTCCCCTGGAAGCTTATCTCTGATTCATGTGCACGCAGTCAAGGGAAATGCAAAATCTTGCACCAAATATTTCTTCACATATTTTAAGAAACTTGGTTTGTGTGTTTTAAGCTCTGACACAGATATTAGGGATAGTCTTATAGTAATGGTATTAGGCGCTTGACCTGCACTTTGTATTGTATTGTATTTGAACACTTGCTATAGCGCCCCTACCAGATTTCCCATTCAGAGGCGCTCCCGACTACTGCGCGAACGCTGAATCGGAGTTTCACGCCGCAGCGAGCAATTGCGAGTGAAGGACTTGCCCAGGGTCCCTACTGGCGGCGACTTTGAGGTGGATTCGAACCCGCAACCCTCCAGCTGCAAGGCACCGAACATACCCCTAAACCACCGCGCCCCAGTTGTATTGTGATGTGTTGTATTGTGTGTTGTATTGTACTCCACGTTTATAATGCGACCGAGCCACCCGCAGTAAAGATCCGAGAAATTAATCTCTGATAAACCGACCCGACCGGGAAGCGAACCCGGGGCGCCGGCGTGACGAGCAGGCTACCAACCCACTCGGCCACTCAGGATCCTTATTTTGAAGTCCCATACAAACAATGCAGTCAAAGATGACTGCAGCAATAAGAGGTGATGTAATTATTTATACAGCATCTTCTAAGAACTTTATGTTATAGTTCAGTACGAACAGAAGCTGCTCTACAGTCTACAACTCCCTACGATACTCCCAGCCACAGTATCTTCAAGAACTCTTCACCATCCAGCCACACTGCTCTACCTGATCCTCCTCCTATCTCACTCTCTCCTGTCCTCCAATCACTACTCTCCTTAAGATATCCAACCAGTAGGCCTACATATCTCAAACTGGACCTCAACTCTGGAATGAACTTCCCTGTGAATTGCACATATTCTCAGTTCTTCCAACAATACCGCCACTCATCACGTCTTCTGCATCAAGCTCCTCTACATATCACACACAGCCTGACACAGGCTTTCCATTAAAAATTGAAGTCTCACCTCTTCAAGAATTCGTACCTAATCAGCCGCCTTCCAGGCTTTCTCATTCTCAATTAAACCCTCCTTTACAACTACCCTCACCCTGCCTCCTCTCTCTGATACCCAGACTCGGTTTTCCACTGCATCTGATCCAGTGCAGTGCTGGTGAATAAGCTGGTGCCCTGTGCTTACCTTTAGAGTAGCACTTTAGAAATGTGGAGTTTACAGGGATTACTGCTATAGGAATTATAGGAAGCCCAAATTGCAAGAATGTCTCATTCAGGTCAAACCATACTAAAAGACTCCTGTCCATGCTTCACTGATGTTTAAAAAGAATATGTATACATGTCTCCAGTACAGAACAGTTCTAAAAAGGGTCTGTTGAAAATAACAGTCTGCTGAAAGTAAAGGGCTAAAATGAGCAACCAACAGATACTGGTTAAGATATTAAATGACCCTAATTTGAGCTTGGTTCTACTTAATATTATGCTGTCCAATTATTACGGCTGATTTCTAAATGCAAATGTTGGGCGGTACCAGTATGCTATTGCTTAGTGGTAATCAACATAGGCTATTTGATTAAATATTGAAAAATTTCTACAGTCTTATACTTCAATAAACTAGAAAGGTTATTGTTGATTTAGAAAAATTTGGTTCGAAATTTCTGCTCCGTGTGTGCCCCTAGCAGGGCCTAGCAACTCGGCTATAATGAGTACACTGACCGTACACTGTTGGAAGATGAGACGGAAAGGGAGAGGACTAGTTACCCGCCCTCGTATGCCGAGGCTAAGAAAATGAAGTCGCTAACACTCCATACCTATGGCTATCTCAAGGCAAACTGAAGGGGCTGTTCTTCTTAAGTTTATTGCTATAATTTTATAATAATCCTTTTTATTATTATCCTTACTGCTCTTTACCGTAAATCTCTTGTATCCTTACGTCAATGTAAAATGGCGGCATGTTCATCTGCCGGTGTGAAACATGTTATTTTGACTGGACCGCCGGGTAACTTAATGCAATGCAAAATAAGTTTGCTTTGCTTTCTTTTAATTCTTTAAACTGTTATAATAGTCTTCTCCGAGCATATATGTTAAGCATATACGCGAAACGTAGCCGAAATTTGTATTTTTTGCATTATTTTGATAGATACTGTATTATCGCTCAATTTCCAGGTGTCTAATGCGATTCCGAAATGGTAGCATATTATGCATGTTTAACAAACAATTTGTCAGTCATATGCATTTAGCGACGAATCCCAAATCGATCCAGCGCAATTTTCCCTAATTGTAAGAGGTGTAGACTTGCTGAAGTACAAAAGGAGCACTGGCACTGCAGTGGCAGAAAGTTTCATCCAAGCGCCCGAAAAATGTGGTACAGAACGTAGATGCTGGTGTTCCAAATACTAAGTCACAGGGATACTTATTGGCATTCCTTTGTTGCGTTATCGACATATTAAGTCAAGACATTGCCTTATAATAATACAGTACAATAATGTTAGACAGATGAGCTGTCCAAGCGATGCATTCTGAAAAGTTGTGGCTTCTAACTTCAATCCCACTCTCAGTCTCTCAGCCTTGTCACCTAACTCATCTTCCAGCGTCTGAATCAGAAGTGTCATGCCTCTTAAATTCACTCTCCAACAAACAATGTGAACTAGATCCTATTCCCAACTCTCTTCTCAATGATTGTGCCTCTGTCCTCGTTCCTGTTATCACCAAAATAATCAACGTTTTTATACTGGTGACTTCCCCACCGCCTATTCTCTTGTCACTTGGTAATGATCCCACCGTTTAATGGCATCTTATGGCTGCCAGGGCAGTTGATGACACCCTAACTCGATCATAAACTTCGGCCAAGCGATCGAAAAACTGTCGGACTCGTCGAGCTGCCCGATCGAGTCGATCATCTGCGGCCAAGTCGAGTCGATCGTTGTTTCCTCGCCTCGACTTGAAATATTTTACTTACTATTTCTTCACAAAATGACAGACCTTATGATATAATGACGTAATTCTGTGTAAACACACAGCTACCGTATGAACCTAATAATATTATTATGAAGTTCACTGCAAATAATGAACCTCTTGGCGCTTTCTTATTAGTGGAAGTTATAGAGATACTTTCTTTCACAGTTTAACTATAATAGATAGATATTACACGTCCTCTACTGCCGTCTTATTTGTTGAGCTGGTACCAATTTATGTACCGTACCGTAGGAGATACCATTGTAGCCTATAGCTGCCTAGCTGATCAAGTCGACAGATTTAGCGAGGCTTAATCCTTACAAGTCAACCACAGGCAGACACGATGTCATTATAATACCTGAACTGTTAGCCTACTTACAAGTTCCATTACAGTTGATGCTTTTTACATTATACACCAGAGCTATAGAAGTTATAACTGCAATTACAGTTGTTAATAGAACTGTTTTAACCATTGACAGTCTGAGGAAGAGAGTGCAATTGAAATACATGAGTAATTTAGATACTGGATTATAAGAATACAACAGTCGTCAGCAATTTTGGTCAAAAGATTACAGTCCAAGTCGACGAAGTCGATTGAGTCGATCGTCGTCCGAGCCAAGTCGATCAAGTCGTCGAAAGGTCGGCGAGTCGAAGAAGTCGATCGAGTCGATCGTCGGCCGAGCCAAGTCGATCGTTTACACTCGACTCGATCGACTGCGGGGTATATGACACCCTCCTCCTTTTCCCAGGCTTTTGACTGGCATTGCCAGAGTATGAGCAGTGGTGGAGTTAAAACATGAAACTGTCAAAAAATTACCCCTAGAGATTGATTTTGAACTTTACCATTTGCCGCATGACCCTTCAAACCTTCATCTGGCTTGTGTGCAGAGGCATCATGAATATTCATATTGAGACTGCTCATCATATTGTTTGAGGGATTATATGAGCGCAATTTCCGTATATGTTTTTGAAACCTGATACCCGTATTTCTCCACTTAATCTTACATTCAACAAAGGCTATGCAAATTTTTAATTTGTTTGCATATTGTTACGTTACATATTTAAATATTAAATACCTGCTGGTATTGCAGGTATTGGCAAAACAACACTGATTCACAAAGTATGCCAAACTCTTAAACAGCGTGGAGTTCCTTTACAAGGTTTTTACACCGAAGAACAGCGAGACAGGGGACGACGGATTGGATTTGACGTGGTTACCCTTGATGGACAAAGAGGACAACTGGCAAGAATAGGGTAATTTGACAAATGTAATTTGTGGAAGCACAAATCTGGTAAATAATGAGTAAAACTTTGCAACAGAAGCTTTTGGAATTGCCATTTGTCTGTCTTTCTGTCCCTTTTGCTCGCACCTCCACCAGGCAGAGCCGTGTCTTCTCTGTGTTTGGCCCCTCGACCTGGAATGGTCTCCCTCTGGCACTCTGCTCCCTTCCTAGAACCCCTTCTCAGGCATTCGTCTCTCAACTTAAAATGGTCCTATTTGGCCGTGCTTTGGTTGGAAGCACCTCTGAGTAGTTCCCTTGAAGATACAAATTCAAGTAATGAATAATGAATGAATGAATAATTTGAACTTTTTTATGCAATTTTTTAATGTAGCACTTTGTGCTATATTTCCTTTAAGGAAGTGGTAGAATGATAAAGAGAGTGATAAACATGATGAAGGAAGTGATAGTATGTGGTATACCAATCTTATGGATTTAGACCTGGCTTTTCTAATAGATTAGGATTTTGATTGTGATTTCGCTCTTAGCAACCACTGACCGATGTCTTGGACTTTGTGATAATGGTACTATAGAGGTCATTGTGGGGCGCGGTGGTGAAGGGGTATGTTCAGTGCCTTGCAGCCGGAGGGTTACGGGTTCGAATCCACCTCAAGCCGCCACGTAGGGACCCTGTCCTTCACTCGCAATTGCTCATTCGCTCGGCGTGAAACTCCGATTCAGTGTCAGCGCTGTAGTCGGGAGCACCTCTGAGTAGAAATCTTGAAGGGGCGCTATAATAAGTGCTCATACATACATACATACATACATACATACATACATTGGATTTAATTATAGAAGTTTCCAGATTAGATTAGATTATATTTATACTGGTAGGTTAAATTAGGAATTATTCTGATATATCTGTTCTGGTTTGTCCTATCATAAATTTTATGTAGTGCCTTTCAAGCTTCTGCAAAAGATTATAATTTAGCGTAGTGATACCATTCAACCGAAAGTATGGACATGTTCCAAGAGAAATTCTGTTAGTTGAATACAGTGGAGTTTGACTAATTTATTGACTTCTGTTGCAAGAAGTACGATATGTCTGCTTGATTGGTAGAAATGTAGCTGTATTAAACAATGTCCAAGGAGATGACTTTCAGAAAGTTTTCCTGACCTGTAGTACTATGCCTTTTTCTGTGTTCTTTCTTAGGTTACACAATTTAAGGAAAGTAACTTTAGGTAAAAAGTGTATGATTGGTTGGTATCTGGTGCATAATTCTTTCTGAACTTAAATCTTAACGTATCCATATTGTATCAAGTGATGCTGATTCAATTTTTGTCCTTATGTCCTTGAAACAAAATTTTGTTGGCACTTCTGCTGAAGGATTTAGTGCCCCACAGATGTGTTAAGGATTACTACACTTAAGCTTTTTATAAATATATTTGAGGAAATTTATTATACTTTTTTGTCTTGTGCAGAGATGGTGGCCAGTCAGGGACAGGGCGAGGGTGTTGCGTTGGCCAGTATGTGGTTCAGGTGAAAGAATTTGAACAGGTTGCACTACCTGCACTGACGCTGGTAGGTGCATTTGCTTTTCACTTTCCTAGTTAGAATCCTTTTTTTTCCCTGTGGTAAATAAGAAATATTTATGGAGGTGCATGGTAGCATGGGTGCCCATATGAATTTTTGCAGGATAGGGCAAATATGAAAACTGCATGCAACACATCACCTGATCAGTCCGGATGCGAGTGCAAAATGTTCAAATGTGAATTCCAGTAGGAGTATGTGCCCATTTTGCACAGATGTTTGGGCGCCCTTGCACAATAGTTTAGTACCGCATACTGGATTGTAAACCCAGAAATTGAAGAGGTTCAAATCCTAGTTCGGTACAGAGTTATCTCCAGCTTTCTCTTCATTTTGAATTCCATGGCAAATTCAGCTCTAAATTTATTGTATTTTTTGATTGAATGCTGGAAAGATCACACAACGATCAACAAGATTTGTATCTTGTACTTACAAAATCATTATTCCATTATAATGCCATTTGTCGATTTCATAATGCACAAATCTTGGCCTGCCAGTAATATGCAGTGATGGTAATTTGCTACTTACAAAGTTGTGTGTGCATGAACTATCAAAAGGAATTGTACAGTAAGTAAGTGAGAATATCCGTTAAGAAACCAATTGCTAATTGCATTTTGGTGTACAAACAACATAGTCTCACAGACAGTTTTCTGAACAAGACAGTCAAAACATTGTTTGATGCAAATTATCTCTTGTTCTAATTTTAAAATCTGATTTGAGATTTCTATTACTCTAAACTCCGTGGTGCTGATACTTTCGGTTTAAGTGACTATAGATTTTATGTGCGTTTGTTTAAGACAAAAGACAAGTTGCCTGTTCACGTCATCGATGAGATTGGCAAGATGGAACTGTTCAGTCAGAACTTCGTTAAGTCCGTTTCGGATATACTTGCAGCGAATGGTTCTACTGTTCTGGCTACAATTCCTGTCAAGAGACAGAATCCAATCCGTTTCGTGGAAGAAATCCGAAACCGTAAAGACGTGAAGCTATTTGAAGTGAGCTTCCGTAGATACAATTACATATTTCTCTGATCTATCAGATTCCAGCCTGGCTTATCCAATGATTATGATTTTTTATTACGATATCAATTGAAGTGACCATCGATTGATGTCTTGGACATTATGTTGTAGGTCTATAGAAGTAATTGTATTGTTTTGTATGTATTTGATCATTTATAAAGCGCTTCTCATAGCATAAGCCTTTCAGAAGGGCTCCCAGTGCGAGGTACTCTGGGAGAAAATGAAGGTTTTAAGGTAGAGATGCTAAGAGGATTGTAGAGCGTAGAGAAGGAGGAATTATTAATTTGGGTGCTTGGAACACGTCCTGCGCTTGGCCGCGCGCCTCACTGATCATATCCCAAGGTTCAGCCATGTGACTGATTATATGTGAGATGTCCTGCATTGGCTTCCTGTCCCTTGCGGGTTTGTATTCCGGGTCTCTGCTTTGGTATGGTGGTGCCTCTTAGGTGCCATCCCTGCGTATTTACAAGAGCTGTGTCACTCCGCTCAGGGTGTACAGGAACATTGTGCTCTGCTCCTCTACATAGGGTGAACTCGTTCCCTATGCACAAACTGCTATTTGCATTGTGCTTTCTCTGTTGTCGACCCTGTGGTATGGAATGTGTAAAAATATAATGGATTTGATTTGTCTCCACATCTTTTAAGATTTTGTGATTGATGCATTAGTTGAATTCGTGTATGTAGTAGCATTTAACATTATCATCAGGTTGCTAAATGCACTGAAATATTTTCTAATTATAAGTTATGCTATGAAGACCTAAGTCAGAGTACGGTGAAAAATGCTAAATGAATCATTGCATTGTATTAGATTATAAATGAATATGTGCTGAGTTTGACTTGTTCTTTAATGCTCTTTATTTTAGATATCGAAAGAGAACAGAAATTTAGTTTTGGAAGAGATAGTCAAGACAATTGAATCAGCATATCAGAGCAGACATGCATTATGAAGTGATGGCTGTTATTATTTTGTTATCAATTTTGTTAAAATATGTAAATAATACAATGTTATATAATGTAGAATTATATTCCTGAAGAAACTTGTGGCCTTGTTTTATCTTCTACTCCACTTGCCTAAACTTGCTGTGGTTTGGTTTTGAAGTGTAGTGTTGAAGTGTCAGACTATAATCATTGCTTGCTTTTGAGGTTAGAATCTAGGTGCCTAATGTCACTCGAGTGAATTATTGCGTTTCCATTTTTGAGCCGTGAGATGGCAGTATGATGTATTTCATTCAACTTGTCACTTGTGTTGGTCTGACTCACTTTAAATTATGATACTACACTCTAACAGTGTTTATGTGGACTATGTTATGCTATGTTGCCAAAAACACAACAGTGAATAATTGTTACAGCTTGAAAATAAGCCACTGTTGCATGTCTTCTGCATTCTTTTCACCTTCTGCTCACCCTTTGTTTTATAAACATATTTCAGTTATTTTACAAGAACCATTCAAAGTATGTAACCTAATGCAGAAGTGCTCAAATAAATTATTTTACTGATTGAGTCATTGATTGGTTGATTGAATCATTCATTTGTTGGTTGATTGATTGATCGATCAATTGATTGATTGATTGAAGTGTTTGTGGTAATTTCTTCAGTTGTTTATTTTATTTTTGAATCACTTCAACATTTTCATTCTTTATGTCAACCAGATATATGTCAGTCAGGTTATTACTAGTAGCAAAGCTGATAAGAAAAATCGCTTCAAGTGTTTATTTGCTTTTCGAAATGCTTTAATATTCAATATTAGTAATCAATATTAATAAGCACTTGTATTATCAGAGCTCATAAGAAGTGGGTCACAAGAACCATAGTAGTCCAGCATGTGAAAGGCTGTAAAACAAATCCATGACTTCTTAGGAAGAGTTGGGCAGTGTTCCCATGATGGATCAGCAGGATCAAAGACCTGAATCCTGCACTGATCTGAGGAGGGTGTTTAGAAGCATGTAGACTCGTACTTCACCTTTACATTGTGTGCCTTCTGAAGCAGGGGATTCAACTCTGGATACAATTGACAATTCGTTGTTGATGTGTAATATCTAGAAATTGCAGCTAAATGCTATCCAGTTGTAGTTTTTGGCTTCTTTCTTCTTGTGCTTAATCAGAAGGGTCTGATTCTGTGCTTTTAGTCTGCACATATTATGAGCGTTCTTTTAGTTAATGACAGTAGTTTTAAGGCTGATCAAGGTTGTTTCATTTTCAGAGAGTGGCAAGTAGTAGTATGGTATAATCAGTAAGAAGGACATTATTACGAAGAGCCAAGTGAAAGAGTATGTTTGCCTAATCCTGTGTAGGGGAGATGTTCATTTCCCTTTCTTGAGCTGGCAAGGAATGAAACCCAGTATCTTGGGGTCTTTGCACCAGAATGTGTTGTTTGCGTTCCTTTTGAATTGTAATGCTTTGCGTAAGAACCACTTTGTTCCAGGTTGTTTTATATGAAGTTAACTTGGCAGATTCAAATGCACAATTTTTACATCACAGATACTTTTACATCACAGATATATGATGGATTGTTAAATCAAGTTCATGTTCCTGCTTTTCACAGCACTATGTTGCAGTGTTTAGCAGAGCACATATCTCTTCATATCAAGGGATTTCAGATGCAGAATTGGTTGGAATGGTCGCATAGAGATTGCTTGATCCAGTAGCCAACAGATTTCTGCTTTAAAGGCACTCGTCCTCCGCCTGAATTTACGTGTAGCTGGCTTTGCTGAATAGCGACTTCCTCTTAGAAACGAATTCTGTACTGTCACTGCCATTTATGACTTATTGTTACAAACTATATGCTGTAGAGCTGAAGCCCAATCTAAGATAGATTAGAATTGCTGGGAATTACCAAGTTCAAGAATTGATTTATTACAAGCAGGTATTATTAAATCAGTCTCAGACGTCCTTGAAGTCTGTTTTGTTTGATCGTGGACCTCCCGGCTTGGTTGGGAGTGCTGCTGATGAGTTTATTCTTGGAAGTTTCGCTTTGCAAATTTTCACTTATGATATGTCTCTGTAATTGTCAAGTGAGAATCAATCAGATTAACTATGCAGCAGAATATTTTTATTTATAAACTTCACAAGTGATCCTTGAGCAGTAACCAGCCTGAACCATATAACGCACATTGCATCCTTGAGCAAGTGAACTACAGCTCAGTTTCTGTGTCAAGTGAACTGCAGTGCTGTACTGATTACGCGTGGTTTTAATCGGTTGTAAAGTAAGAGATGAAGTGAATGGCAGCGGTTCAAGGAAAATTTGAAGTGGCCGTTGCCATGATGAAATGTGTCCTGATTTTAATGAATTATAAGTGATCAATGAACTCAAATAGGAAGTTAGTTTTGTCTTAGGTTGACATCCATATTTGACTCTCTTTCGTTGTGGGTGGCACAACAGTCTAGTCGTTAGCATGCTAGCCTGTTAAAAGAGGCTGGGGTTCAAATCCCTGCAGAAATTTGCCCTGTGTGTCTAGCATCATCCTTATGTTCAGGTTAAGAAATAATACCCTCCATATTTAAAAACTATCAATTTTATATCAGTAGCTCATTAGGCCTACTATTATTATAACCTTGTTACTACTTACACTCTGCATGCAGTGGCGTAACGAGGGGTGGCCGCCCCGGGCGCAGGACAGGGTGGCGCAAAATTAGGTCTGAAAATTTTTGTTGTGAAAGAAATCAGGTAAAAATAGAAAAATAGTAAAAAGTAACTTTTGTACGTAAGTCTTGGACTGGGGGGGGCGCAAAATGAGATTTGACAAGTTTCTTGTTGAAAAACAGACGGGAAAGCAAAAAAAAAGTCATCCGAAATTTTTGCGGAACTGAGAAAGAAAATTTTCAGGAAAGCGCACGAACCCCTAGTTACGCCACTGTCTGCATGCTGCCGTTGTCATTATTTACCTAATTATTACTACTACTATTAGTACTACTAATATTGCTACTATTATTACTACTAGTGCTGCTACTGCTGCTGCTGCTGCTACTACTACAACTACTGCCAGTGGCGTAACGAAGGGTTTCAGCGCCCGGGGGCAAAGGCTGACGACTGCACCCCTTTAAATTTTCTTGTTGACTTTTAATCGTTCTTGTCATAGTACTGTGTACCACTGAAAGCTAATTTTGCGCCCCTCTTGTGCTGCACCCCCCCTTCGTTACGCCACTGACTACTGCTATTACTACTACTGCTATCATTTAAGTATTGATTAAGTAACAAATGCAGGTATCGAGTAATAATCAAGAAAGAAGGGCCAAGGTTATTAGAAGCTATTAGTTTTTCTCTGCTCCTGTTGCAATAGATTTTGTCAACATTATATAAACGAATAAAATGAGTCGAGAGCTTTCCTTCAGGAATAAAATTATGACATATAACTTGACTTGTTGGCTCTTGTGCAGAAAAATAAAAATTGTTTTTTGATTTTTCAACAAATAGATAAAGAGCAAACATTGCATGTAAGATCTAATGTAGCTTAATCTTCATTAATTTTATTTTTTTAAATAAAATAAAAAATAAAAATAAAATAAAATAAAAGAATTTTATCTGGGATGGAATTTGTCTCACTGCTGGTTGATTCTGTTAACTGAAATACAGGTGAAATATTAGTTGAATATTTAGAAGTAGACTATAGGTTGTTCCAGGAAAGGAAGTGTGATTCATTATCTTAGTCTTCTAACGAACTGAACTTTCAAGTAGGCTATAGACGCTAAGTAGAAGAGCCATTTATTTGCATGGAGCCCTCTATGGTTAAAAGTGATGTACATAGTGTGCGAAATATTACTAATATGCAAATTATGAGGCAACTAGTTTCGAAACCTTTTCTCGAAACTAGTAGTCAAGTGTCTTTTATGTTGGTCCAATTATTTAACGATCATGGCGAGTGTATTGCTAACCACTTCAGCTACTTTGGGCAATGGCCTACCAGGCGCGGTTTATTTGACTGTGTTCAGTAGTGAGACACGCAGGCTTAGACAAAATAACTGCCAGATTTGATAGCCACTTGATAAAATTTGTTTACTAAGAACTGATAGATAAGCTGTGGAGCAAACGATGTGGATATATTGAACTTTGTCTGTTTCGTTTACTTAGTATATGTTCTCAATGGCTTTCGACGTTCTTAATGAACTCGCTTCAGTCTTGAACTTCCTGAACGTCTCTTGTTTGTTCAGAGTTATGTAAATCTTCAGCAGTTTCAGGTATATTTAGCAGTTGTCGTTGGTGCTGTTCAGTTGCGACTGTCAAGACCGTTGGGTTGTTGGTGAAGCTTCGATAGCTGAACAGAGCTACCCAAGTAACAGCTACTGCAGTTGATTCCGTGCAGTTGCTGTTTTAGTGATACGAGATTTACGCTGTGGATAATTAGCTGTTCTGCAATGGCAGGCATATTTTCACCTGAGGGTTTTTTACTCTGTCGTCTGTTGTCTTTATGTTCATTCTTTGCTCTCGTTTCCTCTCAAACCCTGTTATCAGTCAGTAGTTTCGAAATCTGGAGTACAACGGAGAATGCTAGCAATCTGACCGACATCTCAACCACGAGCTCAGACGATCATGGCGGAATAAGTCTCTTCCACTGGAACTACGACTATGTGGCTGAACCGCTTCAGATTACGCTTTTTGTTCTACTCGCAGGCATTGTAAAAATTGGTGAGTACAGATTTCTTTATAGATTGTTAAACTGTGCTCTTGATTAAGGCTGATTACCCTGTTTCAAATCTAATCATGACTTCTGTTGTACAGTCAATCAATGATGCTTTGCTTGAATACCTTTCTATTATCCATATTCTTTTGAGCATGAACACCTATCCATAATTATGACCATGAACTTAATTATCATGAACATGAATACCTCACCATAATAATGGACTTAGACATCTATCCACAGTCCAGAAAACTTCATGAACACCTATTCATAGTCCCTAATCATGAACGCCTATTTGTAGTCTAGAACCCATCCATAACTGTAAATTACTTCTGATTACACTTTGTTGTTATTGCAACTGTTGTAAAATTCTTCTTCCGTGATTGTTAATTTCTCCTTATAATTAAACATTGTTTCTAGTTGCTGGACAGACTTAGAACCTACCAATATTACAGTGTCCTTATCCTCCTTAGGTGGATTTTTTGCTGTTTTGATGGACCTTGTCCTTTATTACTATTGAAGTACTAAGATCAGATGTTTCAGTTGAGGCTGACTGGTGACATCATTTTTCCTGAAGAGTTGAATTGCTTCGTCAGCTTCAGTTCTAGTGTTACAAATGAACTTGTGAGCACTTTAGCTCAGGGACAGAGGTTGGAGGGAAGAAGGGAATGCAGGAAGGAAACTAGCAAGCTTATGTAGGATACATATGCTTGCTTGTTTCCTTCCTTTGTTTCTTTCTTCCCTCTAGCCTCTGTCCCTTCCTTCCTTTTTCCCCCATCTTTCACTCCTTTCTTCCTTCCTTCTTTTCATAATTCCTTCCTTCTATCCTTCCTTCCATCCTTCCTTTATTCTTTCCAACCATCTCTCTTTCCATGCTTCCTTCCTTCCAAACATTCTTCCATCCATCCATCCTTTTCTTCCTTCCTTCCATCCTTTCTTCCTTCCTTTCGTCCGTCCTTCTTTTCTTCCATTCTTCTTTCCTTCCTTCCTTCCAACCATGGTGATGAAGATAAGAATGGTAGTGATGCTGGGTGATGATTATGGATAACGATGAAGAGGATGATGATAATGCTGGTAAAGAGGGTATGATGTTGGATATGATGATGAAGTGGATAGTGATGATGATGATTATGAGTTTTGGATCTGACTGTTTCAGCATTCCACCACATTCCACACTTGTCATCCTTTGTTCCAGAATCATGGTGAGCCATGTCACAAATTGATCATTTTCCTCTTGTTGCAATAACTAACCAAACTACAAGAATCTTATTTAATGTTTTCTCTGGATTTAAAAAATCAAACTTAAACTAATAGTGAAAGGGAAATGAGTGAAATCAACCATGAGTGGTATCTGGGAAGGTCAGTTTGTAGTTGCATTATTTTTTTCCCCAAGGGACGTGATTGTGATCTGTGAATGAAAATTGGCACTAACGAAGTTATTAGATCAGACCCACGACTTCGTTTCTCCTGATCTGCAGAACTGAGACTGTTGTGTCTCAGGGTACATTACGTTTTGTACAATACAATACAACTGTATTTGACATTGCCCCTCCCCTTTCCAAAGTTCAGAAGTGCACATGACCATACAACAAAACATAGATGCACAGAGCAATAAGAGTGAAGGACTTGCTCAAGGTCCTCACACAGTAATTAACCACCTCAAACCTCACCTCCTCAAACCCATACTATCCACATTACAGGTTGAGCACTCTAACCAGTTAATCAGCTCTGTAGTCTGTACAGACTGGTTTTGCTGGTTATACTATGGAACGTTGGTCTGGTGTTTTCAAGCCACTAGAGTTTTCTCATTGTTGATACATGTTGGTGCCTAGTGAAATATGGAAAGTGTTACCAGTGATTTTGAATTTGCTTTATTTGCTTTTTGTGTTACAGTGTTTTGATTATAATTGGAACAATCATGGGAGCAATTTTAAAGTAAGTTCCCTTTCAATCGTAGTCATCTCCACAGTATTGGCTTCATTTTCTATTCAAATCTTTCCCTTTCGAACCACAGTTTCAACCCAAATCTTTCCTTTCAGATTACATTTCCAACTTTCGTTTACATGCTTCATTCATATTCACGACTGAATACTAACTGGATATACAAGTGCAGGTTGAATTAGGGTATCTTTAATTTTGCTCATTCCTCTGACTCAACTACTGCTCTCATTCATCGGATGTTGTAACTCTTACCTCAACCCAAAACAATACTGACTTCATGGTAATACTGGTCTTTCGGGTTGCTGGCCCACATGCCTAGAACATTTTTCATGCACTTATTCAGGAAGCCAAAAACCTTCATGTTTGAAAAAAAACGGTTCCAGATGTACTTACTATGTAACTCTTAGTGTTTGTGCTGACAGTAAGACATCCTAGAAGTAGTTTGCTACTGGCAATGCTATATGAATTGTCATAATTACAATTCATGGACTTCTCATTAGCATGCCCAAGGCTGTCCAGTTTGATACCTGCTTCTGTCCACTCTGGGTTTTGTGATGTCGTTTAGGTCTGAGCTGGAATCTCATCTTCTTTGGATTGCTTAGCGTCCATAACCAGTCTTCTGGTCTTTTTGGCCTCATGGATCTCAACCGATTCTGTGAAATCGTCAAATCGATTGTGAATTCATAATGCAGTTTTGCTTGGAAGTGATCTTTGTTGATGCCTTGAATATTGTGATAACGTGTGGTATACTAATCTATCGGATTTAGTCCTGGCTTTTTTAGGTTATAATTTTAGTTGCAATTTTACTCCCAGCAGCCACCGACTGGTGTCTTGTACTTTATGATAATGATGCTATGAAAGTGGTTAGATTCAATTATAGAAGTTTCTAGATTAGATTATATGTATAGGTTAAATCGAGATTATTTGGAACTGAAGTTATTGGCCTTATTCACAAACTGCTAGTTAATTTTTGTTTTAGATACGGTGTACAAGTAACAGACGAATTCCGAATGGAAGCAAGAACCTTCATGCTATTCCTCCTACCCCCGTAAGTCAAATATTTCTGGTTTTTCCAAAACTAATTGCTTTTAAATTCTCCCTCTCTTGAAATCCAGGCTACACACAAATATTCATCAACTTAATAAATTTGAATCTGAGGGCTACTACATCTTCTACTACTTGGGAAATGACAGCCATTGAGATTATATGGCTGTTTAGATTCGATCAAAGGTAGGTAGTGTATCTGGTTTAATTTGGTTAAACGTTGCAGTTTATCAAACTTTATTTGATGTTGAATTTGATGGCAAAGTAGATCAGATTTTTATAGTGAATCTTGACGATGTATTAGATTTAATTAAGTTAGATTTTGGATTAGAATAAGCCATCTAGTTTAGGTTAGGCCTACAATACTGGTTGTAATGCATGGTACCTTAGTCTCCAACCACTGCATAAATGTGGTCTTGATTTAATATACCATAATTGCTTTTGAAAACAGAAATCATGATCACTATCAGAGGGCCAATGCTCAGCTTTGTTCCTGTGCAAATATTTCAGTAGGTACCATACAATTTTCACTTCTTTCTATAGAATTGTTCTCGAGGCTTCGTACAGCCTGAATGATCGGATGTTTTCGGATAATTTCGGCACAATCCTCATCTATGCCATTCTGGTAAGAATCGACCCACACGGAGCATTGTTGACTCAGTTTTAAGACACACTTCAGAAATACTTAAACATTGATGAGTTAACTACTGACTGAAACTCTACATTTTGAGAATGGCTAGCTTGTCAAAATGCACAGCTGATTGTGTTGTACATGACCATAATGAATTGTGTCATTAATTATTATAATGGTGGTGGTGGTGGTGGTGGTGACGACGACGACGACAGCGGTGATTATGAAAATGTCAGTGACAGTGATGATGGCGACAATGAGTGTGATGAGGCATTTAACAGTTGATTTATGAGCATTATAAATCATACTTTGTCTGCAATATCAGACAAGTGCTTCTTAGAGTGTATGGCAGATTAATATACACTTGTTTAGATCAGTTTCATAGTCATGTGTAGCCATGCTTTTGAGAGATACTTGAAAGATGCTGTATTAAATGTCTTGCATGCATACATACATACATACTGAAACGTATGTCCTTGAGACCCCACAAAACTCACATTAATTATTGAATGCAGTAGATATACATACTTATTTATACATGTATAGTCAAGATATAAGAATGATTGGTTGTTAACCCTTTGACTGGCAACCGCGCTTTAAAGCGCACATACATATATACATACATACATACATACATACATGCATGTATACATGTATACATACATACATACATATATACATACATACATATATACATATATATACATATATATATGCATATATATATATATATATATATATATATATATATATATATATACATACATATATATATATACATACATATATATATACATATATATACATATATATATATACATACATATATATATATATATATATATATATATATATACATATATATATATACATATATATATATATATACATACATACATATATGCACATATATATACATATATACATATATATATATACATATATATATTAGGGTGGTCCTTAGCTCCATGTAACAGAAAATTTTGATGAATTTTAAAGGAGGCACCCTTCCAACTTATTGATTTAGGTACAAAAATATGTATATTTAAAAGTTTGTAAAGATTTTATAAGTTTTAGAGGTTGCTACCGGACCGAACATATAACAAATTGTAAAAAAATCCGCTGATAAAACATTGAATATTGTATAGTGTGTACTATTCTTATGCAAAAATTCAAAAAATTCTGGTGGACAGTGGTATTTACTATTTGGGTCAATATACATAAGTGAACATGAACATGTTGAGTTCCAATTAATATTTAATATATTAATGCATCAGTGTCTTCCTGTCTGGAAATCTTTGACGATATTCCTTAGCAATCAACCGCAGAAACTGCTTCTGATCCTCGATATTTGTTGGAAGCTTGTAATACTTGCACACGAGTGCCACTCCACGCTCTGCTATGTCATTCATAACTCTTATTAAGCTGGCGGTGGGTTTTTACTAACTTGCAGTTGTTATCTTTTGGCCAAGCATCAACATCTTGTTGAAGGAAACTTGATGGAATGCCTGTAATGCTGAAGAATATTCTAGTCTTTTCCCTAAAAAGATCTTCCAGTTGCTTCGAGCTGATCAATGTTCTCTTTTGAGGATGTTGATGCCAGTTTTGTCCAGAGCAGCAACCATTTGGTGCTTGGTATCATTGGAGTCATGAATGTCATGAAAGTATGCATAAGCCAGCAATTCCTCCGACAGATGCCAGAGGTGACCCAGAAATTTTTCATTGCAACCTCTGTAACTGCGCTATTTTTCTCTTTGTATCTGTCAGTGTCCTTCAAGAGTTCCAGGTCAATTCGAGAAGCAGATTGTGCATACGGTGCTTGAAACAAGACTTTGACATACAGCATTACAGTGAACAATCAGATGTTAGCTATCCTCTTTTCTTCTCTTCTTGTCAACTTGAACTGTCTCTTGAACATCCAAATCTTAGGACTGTAAAATAATACTCCAGGCCATTCAGCTGGTGCTCTGAATGGTATGCCCCTGGAAGGCACTCCGCCCAAGACGGTTATGGTCAGCTCCACCAGTTCACGATAGTCGTCCGTGGTTGGTATTGTTGAAGTTGACTCTCAGCAATAATCTCTTGATTCACAGGAAATTGCACCGTGAAAAACTCATCGGCTGTTACTGTTTCCTAATTTGATCTGTCTATAAGTTCCCAGCTTTTCTGGAATCTCTTGAAAATCATTACCGGTATGGCTGGACCTTTGGATAGATCACGAGAAAGTATGACCAATGCCTCCACATTATTTCTAGTATGAGATGGTGACATGCACACCACAACATATTCTTGTCAAGTGTCTGCTCCAACAGGATGCAGCCAGCCACCATTTTTGGTCCAATGTTTACTTTCCTTATATGTACAGCACTGTCTCTCTCTTCTTGCCAAAGTCCTATCAACACAACACATCTTATCTGGGTCCCCTGCGTGGGCTGTGTTAATAGAAACAGTCTGCCCCTTCAATGCTGCTATTTGCAAGGTTTGGGCATGTGCAATATCACACAAATCCTGTAAACCTGATTCTCATTCTTCTTCTTTATTCTTTAGCACTTCTGGTTGTTTTGCTTGTTCTCCTTATTTCCCTAATTTTTTAATAGTTTTTGAAGAAACCTTTAATTTTTCTTACAAAGCGTTGGATGTCTTTGCGCAAACTTCGAGAACATGACTGGCTATACGGAATTGTATTGTATTGTATCGATCAATTTATATATGACAAGCATCTGCTACTATTTGATTGGTTGTTTTATACAATCGTAAAACACTGTCAGGATTTCTTCTTTGCTTTGTAGCTTTGTATTACTGAATGTATTATTCCTGACCTAAGTCACACACGTGTCTTTGTATCTTGTATCTTACAGTGTATCCAATTAGCTAAAACCTAATTCTAGACTTTCCTGTCAGCTTAAAAGGTACTATTTCAGCATTGTTTTGCTAACTGATATAATATATTCTTTCGTAATGACATTTAACATAAGCTAGCGCAGAGAGCGCCTCTGAATAGATATCTCGAAGGGGCGCTATATAAATGTTCAATTACATTACATTACTATACTTGCAAAGATCAAGTTGACTAGATACAAACCATGCAAGTCGTAACATTTTATGGCATAATAATTTACAAGCGTCAATAACAATGACTATTCGCTTGTATCAATTACCGCTCAATGTTAGCTGTCCATGGCAAACTTTCAGAGCCGGTAGCGACCTCTAGATATTATTATTTTGAGCTGAAAAAATTACAGAATTGTTTTCTCATTCATAGAAACCAAACTAGAGGGTGCCCCATGGAAAAAGTCAAAGTTGATAACTAAGGACCACCCTAATATATATGCATATATATATACATATATATACATACATATATATATACATACATATATATACATACATATATATATACATACATATATATATACACATATATATACATACATTTATATACATACATATATATATATACATTTATATATATACATACATATATATACATACATATATATATACATACATATATATACATATATATATACATTTATATATACATACATATATATATATACGTATATATATACATTTATATATACATATATATATATACGTATATATATACATACATTTATATATACATACATACATATATACATACATACATATATATATACAGGGCCTAGGACAGGGGGGGCCAATGGGGCCATTTGGCCCCAGGCCTCACTTGATAAAGGGCCTCGGAATTTCAAAATTACGGAGTTATTTATTGAAATGGGGAATTACGAAATTAAGGAGTTATTCATTGAAATGTAGCGCTATATAAATTCTAATTATTTCGTGACGAAATCGTTTACGTTAAATAATTGCAAACTGTAAACAAATTTTTCATAAATCTGTTAATAGTTGTAAAATGGAAAAGATGTCAACACTCAACAGTCTAAACTCTATCGTAACTCGTTAATCGTAAGTCGTTAGTCAAACACTCAAACCTAAATAATGTTTTAATATGAATATATTGTTCTTATCATCCGATTCGATGTGGATAGTGTAGCCTACACAGTACACTATAGGCCTACTATATATATTCTTACTTTCTTAGTCTCTTAGAGCGGTGGTGTAGCCAGGATTTGGAGTTTGGGGGCAGTGTAGAAAATGAATGGGGTGGTGGACGAATTCAAGCGGAACGAGGCCTACGAGTGCACGATTAGGGGCTTTGTTTTTAACTTATGAAATTGATATTTAATCTATATTAAAATAGTTTTAACATACAATATCAGTCAATTTGACAAAATTAACCACATTGTCAATTTGATTGAAAAAATAGCAAATATTCCCCCTAACTATTAGTATATTATATTATATAAATATTATTTAAATTTAATTATCGGTAAAATCGATAGAACTTTAAATTATCAAAGCATTATCGATAAATTCGTGGCTTTGAAGATGCGAAGGATGATTTGAACCTTTCTGTTGAGTTTTTAAAAGATATTTGAAAAAGGCCTTGAAAATTAGTTGTGGCCCTGGGCCTCCAAATCCTGTCCTAGGCCCTGTATATATATATACATATATACATGTACATACATACATATATACGTACGTACATACATATATACATACATACATATATACATACATACATACATACACACATACACATTTACCTTTTATCTGGAAAAAATAGGGCAAGTCAAAGGGTTAAAGTATTGTAGTGTAGGGAAGTTAATTATTTAATTAATTACTTTATCTCAGTGTCTCAAACCAACATTATAATGGATAATGTTATTCATTATAATGTTGGTTGAGACACTGGTTCAAGTAATTAATTGAATAAGATCGGTTGAGATGTTTGCGATTGACTGGGTTGATGTTCAACCCCAGTGGCGAAATGGACATACGATTTATACCTCTTACGCAGAACGTTTGCGAGATGTATGAACTATTGTTTTGGTGATTGGTTTCCCGTGAGTCATCACCAAGTTCTAGCGGGAAATAAGCTAGAGAAATCGTCAAATATTTAAGGAAGAAAGTTCGAAATGAACAACTAAAGTAATACAGAAGAAGACAAGCTGGCCAAGATTAAGGTCAGCACTAGGGAATGCAAACCCGGGGTCTTTTTTCGAAACCCGGGTTTCGGGTTTGACCGCCGTGAAAACCCTGGTAACCCGCATTTGGACGGGTTAACAAATTTTACATGATAAATATTATTACTGCACTATTTCGTGTGTGTTCAGAACAACGTCGTCGTATGCAGCTACAAGTCCAACGTTCTCCAACAGTCAAGAATTTTGCATAAAAAGAAAACTTTAGGATAATCGCGATATTTTTTATATAAGCAGTGTTTTTCAATAAAAAATGTTCCGGGACTGAACAATTCCAGAACAGTTATGGAAGACATTGCAAGGGTTCCGAAGGCCTAAACCTGAGCCTCTAATTTTATAGCATCTTGAATACCAATAAACACTGAAAACGCTGAAATTAAATTAAATTAACTAAATAATTTTTTTTATTAAAATGTAAGTAAATAAAATAATTTTTAGCAGCTTGAAAAAATTCACGAAATGCCGTTCAGGAGCGTTCTGTCTGAAAGAAACATTGCATAGGCCTGTAAAAATAATTGTCAAAATAATGACAGCTTAATCGTATACATCTCAGCTTTAGGCCATTCCAGTGCCTGCCCATTGTGCTTTCAGGAGATAATTTAGGCCTACCGTCATTGGCTTCGTCAGAACGACAAGGGTCACCAACGTCCTTGTGTTTCAGCAGGTTTATCTTATGCTTGGACCCGAGATGAATAGCCTATGCATATTTCTTGTTGCACCGCTGGCAATTTTTGCTGCGAGTTAGGCTACATAACTGACATTGAGCCGTCTGGCCCTCAGAATCGTGAACGAAATGATCCCAAACACCACCCTTTACATTTGCTGATTTAGACATTGTTTGGATTTGTGTCTGAAATCACTAAATTCAAATAAAAACAGTTTAGGCCTACTGCTATTATTTACGAATTCGAAGCTACGACGCCGACGTGTCAAAACACTCAACATTAGTCACTGGTCGTGTGAAATGGGAAGCTCACACTCATACGAAGTCACCAATAAAGATATGGAATGAGCCGATAAATAAGTAGTAGTTAACTAACGTTATCTACTAACACAAAAAATACTAACACAAAGGATTATACTAACACAAAGGATTTCTTAACAATGGGCCAATACCAACACAAAGGAATTCTTAACAATGGGCCAATACCAACACAAAGGAATGACAACAATGGGCAATACCAACACAATGGGCCATTAAACAATGGGCAATACCAACACAATGGGCCATTAAACAATAGGCCAATACCAACACAATAGACGCTTAACAATAGGAGTTTTAAAAAACAATAGTTTTAAAAAACAAGAGTTTTAAAAAACAATGGTAGGCGGAGCTTAGTCATTGATTGATGTGTGTGTTAGTATCGGTCAATTTGATTGACAGCTACAGACTGGTACCATATTTCTAGCACCTAGCGAAGGGAGGCTGAGCTGAATATTAATTATTCACGCTGTACACACTCCATTGGTGTACGCCATTGGTTGAAGGCATATCAGCTAGAAGCACATCTTACAGCGCCATCTATCGAACGTTCCGAGATGTTTTTTAGATGTGCAAATACTTTGTTTTTCTTAGACTAATATCAACATAAATTGACATATTCAGAATTTTCTGTGTATTAGAGATGCATATGTTAGTATCGTTTATGTAAACTTGAATGCTTTGGTGTTGAAAATTGATTAAAATTTACGAACTTAATCAAATTTGTTGCGTCAATCTCTTATACTGATCAAACTTTTGCAATGCCATGAAGTCATATTATTGAAATAATCCAGTTTGTGTCCTTATACTAGAGTCTTTCTGTTCTTTTCAATAACTATAACTCTCCAAAATACATCTTTTTACATGCTTGCTTCATTCAACCATGCAAAGTTTCATGCAAATTACCACTATGTGCTTCGCTCTTATGGTATAACCTTCTGCTAGAACTTCATACAATTTTTTTAAAAAGTGGGAAATCACTGCAAATCACAGGGAGGAGGGGACAAAAACGAAGGTTTTTGGAGCTTTAGCCCCCCCCAAACCTGAAATCCAGGTTCCGACACTAGTGATAACGTGTGGTATACTAATCTATCGGATTTAGTCCTGGCTTTTTTAGGTTATAATTTTAGTTGCAATTTTACTCCCAGCAGCCACCGACTGGTGTCTTGTACTTTATGAAAATGACGCTATGAAAGTGGTTAGATTCAATTATAGAAGTTTCTAGATTAGATTATATGTATAGGTTAAATCGAGATTATTTGGAACTGAAGTTATTGGCCTTATTCACAAACTGCTAGTTAATTTTTGTTTTAGATACGGTGTACAAGTAACAGACGAATTCCGAATGGAAGCAAGAACCTTCATGCTATTCCTCCTACCCCCGTAAGTCAAATATTTCTGGTT
The DNA here is from genome assembly GCA_020284085.1 of Aporrectodea caliginosa. Taxonomy (NCBI): domain Eukaryota; kingdom Metazoa; phylum Annelida; class Clitellata; order Crassiclitellata; family Lumbricidae; genus Aporrectodea; species Aporrectodea caliginosa. The sequence goes on from JACEVL010000895.1 coordinate 1,539,692, forward strand.
TTTCCAAAACTAATTGCTTTTAAATTCTCCCTCTCTTGAAATCCAGGCTACACACAAATATTCATCAACTTAATAAATTTGAATCTGAGGGCTACTACATCTTCTACTATTTGGGAAATGACAGCCATTGAGATTATATGGCTGTTTAGATTCGATCAAAGGTAGGTAGTGTATCAGGTTTAATTTGGTTAAATGTTGCAGCTTATAAAAATGTATTTGATGTTGAATTTGATGGCAAAGTAGATCAGATTTTTATAGTGACTCTTGATGATGTATTAGATTTAATTAAGTTAGATTTTGGATTAGAATAAGCCATCTAGTTTAGGTTAGGCCTACAATACTGGTTGTAATGCATGGTACCTTAGTCTCCAACCACTGCATAAATGTGGTCTTGATTTAATATACCATAACTGCTTTTGAAAACAGAAATCATGATCACTATCAGAGGTCCAATGCTCAGCTTTGTTCCTGTGCAAATATTTTGGTAGGTACCATAAAATTTTCACTTGTTCTGTAGAATTGTTCTCGAGGCTTCGTACAGCCTGAATGATCGGATGTTTTCGGATAATTTCGGCACAATCCTCATCTACGCCATTCTGGTAAGAATCGACCCACACGGAGCATTGTTGACTCAGTTTTAAGACACACTTCAGAAATACTTAAACATTGATGAGTTAACTACTGACTGAAGCTCTACATTTTGAGAATGGCTAGCTTGTCAAAATGCACAGCTGATTGTGTTGTACATGACCATAATGAATTGTGTCATTAATTATTATAATGGTGGTGGTGGTGGTGGTGGTGACGATGACGACGACAGCGGTGATTATAAAAATGTCAGTGACAGTGATGATGGCGACAATGAGTGTGATGAGGCATTTAACAGTTGATTTATGAGCATTATAAATCACACTTTGTCTGCAATATCAGACAAGTGCTTCTTAGAGTGTATGGCAGATTAATATACACTTGTTTAGATCAGTTTCATAGTCACTTGGTGTAGAGCCATGCTTTTGAGAGCTACTTGAAAGATGCTGTATTAAATGTCTTGCATGCATAAGTAGGTTATAATAGGCCGTTAGTAATGCCAATTTTAGCCACGCCCACCTTATGACGTCATCACTTTGCGCTACTAATATCAGTTTTCTGAAAACTGAAACGAAAATGCACTGGTAATATCCGTTTTGGAGGTCAAAGGTCAAACGACCGCCTCAGGCAAAACAGACATCCATTAAATTTGGCCAAGGGTCCCTCTTCTTGGGTGGGGCGTGCCTGTGCCCCTCCCCCTCCCCTTCCAAGGAGGCCATTTGAGGGGGCGTGCGTAGGGTGCGTGTGCGTACCCCTACCCATTCTTCTTTCGCTCTACATGCCACAGCAAAGCTCATTGAATATTCATTAACCACAAAGTGGGCAGCATTTTACACTACAGCTGCACATTCTTTGGCCCATACCACCATTTCTCTTACACACACAGCCCATTTTAGCCTCAAACATACAACTACAAGCCCTCCCAAGCAACGCTCTTAGAAACTTCATAAAGCTCATTTTGCAATATTTCTCAATACCGGCATGCACTCTCTAAGTCTTCATGCACATTTTTCTCTCTTACAGGACATTCATCATAGCGTGTACACATTGGCATCATTGCATTTGGCGTTTCTACACGTAACCAATGAGCGAGCAAGCACGTGCAGCTCACACAAATTGCGGTATTTTACACTACAGTTGCCAATTCTTTTGCACCATACCATCATTTCACTTAGGCAAGCGGCCAATTTTTACTCGCTAGCCTTCATTGCAGGCCACTGCAACTAGGCTTTGCACATGCAGTGTTTTACAAGGCTGACTAAGTCCATTTTATTAATCCTTAAATACAAATTGAGTTCTTTTACACAATATGCGTAGGCAAGCTGCTATAGCCAGTGTATTTGCGCTTTTACACCTAGAGGCCTCGCGTTGGGCCTGCATTCGTTACCTTGTTTTACAAGGGTGACCAAAGCCCATTGAATATTCATTTGTCTTATGCCTTTTTACACTTGCACATAGCTCTTGGCATTCAACTGCTCACACATTCATCGCTTAAACTGAATTTAGCATCTGTCTTTACACTAAAAATATCACTATAGACGGAGAAGCTTATTTGGGTAATGTGCTTTTACAGTTAGGCCTCAAACTATACCACCTAAACTTATCATGAGACTTAAATTTAAAGTTAGCAACTTGGGTTTTCTCTACTCAAGCAGCTGAGTCGACTTACATTTTGAAAGACAGAGCAATGGCATCCAACCAGGGTATGTTAAGCAGCTGAGTCGACTTACATTTTGAAAGACAGAGCAATGGCATCCAACCAGTGTATGTTTTAGCAATAGCACCGAACCAGAGTATGGTTTAGCTATTTCGCCCATACAGTGTTTTTGAATTTGGGCTACAGCATCTAAGCTTATGTGGCAAGCCCGTCTTTGAGTTTCACATGTTTTACAAGGCTGACCGACACTCATTCACGTAGTGTGGAAGCCAAGGCATGCTGCGTTTGCACTCGCATCCCATTACAGCAGTTGGCCGGCCTCCTTTTACACCTAGAGTGGAAGCCAAGGCATGCTGTGTTTGCGCACGCATGCCATTACAGCTCTCCCATTTAGCATTGAATATTTAGTAGTTGACATCTCTTTTTGTGCAGCCTACAAACTTTTACAACTTAAATTCTTGTTTAGAGAGTTCACACAACTAGTTTATGATTCTGACTTATAATTTTTCTAGAGAATTTGAGGACTTAAGAGAGAGAGAGAGAGAGAGAGAGAGAGAGAGAGAGAGAGAGAGAGAGAGAGAGAGAGAGAGAGAGAGAGAGAGAGAGAGAGAGAGAGAGAGAGAGAGGGAGATAAGGAGAGATGGGCTTTGGCAGAGGCACAGCGCGGTTGAGAGTGAGGGAGGTGAAGAGCTAGGAGCGAGAGAGAGAGAGAGAGAGAGAGAGAGAGAGAGAGAGAGAGAGAGAGAGAGGGAGAGAGGATTTTGGCAGAGCTGGAGGGAGAGAGCGAGAGAGGGAGAGAGAGAGAGAGGGAGAGAGAGCGTTTTGGTAGAGCTGGAGAGGAGAGAGAGAGGGAGGGAGAGAGAGAGAGAGGGAGAGAGGCGTGTTGGTAGAGCTGGAGGGAGAGAGAGGAGGGAGCGAGAGAGAGAGAGGAGAGAGGTGAGCAGAGCTGGAGAGAGAGAGAGAGAGAGAGAGAGAGAGAGAGAGAGAGAGAGAGAGAGAGGGCGAGAGACTTGTGGTTTTTTCAAAGAGGCTAGGAAGCTCTTTCTAGCCATGGGGAGGCTGAGGTTGAGTTGACTCTCTTTTAGAAGACTATGCTTTTCTCATTGTAGAGATGGTGGCAACACCGCTAAGAAGCAGAGAGGCGCAGAGAGAGAGAGAGAGGTGTAGAGAGAGAGAGAGATGGAGAGAGGGCGAGAGAGAGATAGAGAGATAGAGAGAAGGAGTGAGGGAGGGAGGGAGAGAGTGAGAGAGCGATGGAGTGAGGGAGGGAGAGAGCGAGAGAGAGATGGAGAGAGAGAGAGAGTTACTCGCACTGAAATGTCAATTTTATTCAGAGAGAGAGAGATAGTTACTCTCACTAAAATGTCAACTTTATTCAAGTCGATTACGAGTTGAAGGTTTATTATTTTTAATAGCATGAATTTTTAGCAAACTAGCATGATCTTATCTAAAATTACAATGGCATAGGCTACGACGCTTAGCGGTGAGCGTGTTCGCCACTCATGGAGAATTTGTGGCATTTAGAATTCAATGCAAATGCAGTACTATAACTCTTTGATAACATTTCTGAAACACAACCAGCTTCTTTATTAATCGTATAATGTTGAGGCGTTTTTGCCGAGTCGGCTCTCTATGAGTCGACGCTAAGAAAGAACGCGCATCGCTCGTTTCTAGAGAAACATAAAACCTCAGAAGCTTCTATTCACAATGTGGCACCTTAGAAGTTATCGCTAATATTTTAAGTTGTAATAGGCGGTCTTTGCAACCGGTGAAAAATGTAAAACACGAAAACGTTGTGATATTTGTAAGCTTGGCAACTGTTGATGTCTTAGTATAAGACATTGTCGTATTTTCTGCCACTTTCCAAGCTGCCATAGCATGAGAGCGCCTTTGAGGGATAGAGGGAGGGGAGGGGTTTTTCCGCTCGCCCGCCAGCCAGCCCTATACGCTATAGACCAAAGTGGCAGTGCCACTTTGACTTTGACACAGGCATTATACAATTTTAAAAACAGCCGGTTTACGCTCTGTAGAAGACGGAATCATCACACTGAAATGCATGTCGCCATAAACTTGTGCCTAATCTGTTAATATTTTTCCGATTATAGGATTGAGATGTAAGCTGGCTCGAATGAAGGCATGAAATTACAAGTTTTGTCGGCCATTGCCTGAAATTGTGGGTGTGTTTCTTTAGCAGCAGCTGCAGCTGCTGCCACTGCCGAACGTCATACTATGAATCTAAGAGAGAGAATTAAGGTCGCCTTGGTGGCTTTGCATGCATGTCATTGCCACAACTCTGAGAATATTCGCAATCGACGGGTTTTTTCTCACACAGCAAACGTGTTACTCGATAAAAAGTTAAACTTGTATCTGCAAATTTTGACTGTGCCTCGCATTTCCAGAAAGCTGAGAACATAAGGTTCTCAACTCTGTCAATTCATGTCATCCTGTGTGAGATGTACAATAGGCATCACTGTATTGAGAGAATGACCACATACCAAACACACTTTCGTTTGTTTTAGAGACATTGAGTTATGGCTGTTTCGCAAATGAACATTGATAGGCGAAAGGCGATGGCACTTTGCTCGTTCTTAGCCGCATGCTATACAGTCTATGACATACCCGCAGGCGAGCACGTGCACTAGCGGAAAAACAGATCCCATCACAACTCTCAAATATTGCATGCGATTTGTGCTATAGAGCCAAGTTTAGCATTTTTAGTATTCATACTGTAAAAGTTTGTAGGTTTCACATAGTCTAGTGCACAAACGGTGGATGACGAGCGCAACTTAGTATTAAAAGTTTATATGGGAACAAATTTGAGGTTGCCATAAACTGCCTAGACATACCATCGTCACTGAAACGTGAGTTAGGTGCAATTATACACGTCAGTGATTTCTCCTAAGAATTCTATTATTACTGTAATTGTGTGATAGACTCAGAATAAAAAATGAAATATATGCAGACATTCTACTGTTTTTGGATATAGTGCAGAATGGACACGTATCTTTGGATACTAAACTATTTGCATGGTTACATTATTTATGTTCACCAAATGCGTCAAATAAAGTTTTTTATTTCATTAAAATTTGTTACTAGAAATGAGCATTAGCATTTTCGTTGGGGTACTGATTCGAGTCCTATTGTGATAGATTAAAAGTGCCAATTTGGTGTGAGTAAGACGCTCTCTCTCTCTCTCTCTCTCTCTCTCCATCGCTCTCTCTCTCCCTCACTCACTGTCGCTCTCTCTCTCACTCTCACTCTCTCTCTCTCTCTCTCTCTCTCTCTCTCTCTCTCTCTCTCTCTCTTTCTGTCGCTATCTCGCCATACGTAAAAGTGACCTACTAAGCAGCAAAGTCAACCAATTGGAGTTTTAGGTGACTCTAGAATTTCACCGAATTTGAGAGTTTTCAGATTTAAACACCATTTGTGGAAGAGTTAACACAACTAAAACAGTTGATTGCATGTCAACCATAGGAAAAGTGCTTTACACAAGATCTCAAAACTCCTCTCTATACGACCCCACAACGCCTCGCATAGCTAACTAACGCGCAACTTAAGCCTCTAAGCTGTGTAGAAAATTATAAGTCAGTTAAGTAAAGCCACCCATCGCCTCACATTCTAAATGCTTACATTTGATAATGCCACGTTTGCGCTACAAAGATTAGACCTACATTTAAAGTTCTTACAAATCTAATGTATAAGCAGTTGATTGTATTGTAAAAGATAAGCCTATTTGCATTGAGTTCTAAATGCCACAAATTCTCCATGAGTGGCGAACACGCTCACCGCTAAGCGTCGTAGCCTATGCCATTGTAATTTTAGATAAGATCATGCTAGTTTGCTAAAAATTCATGCTATTAAAAGTAATAAACCTTCAACTCGTAATCGACTTGAATAAAGTTGACATTTTAGTGAGAGTAACTATCTCTCTCTCTCTGAATAAAATTGACATTTCAGTGCGAGTAACTCTCTCTCTCCATCTCTCTCTCGCTCTCTCCCTCCCTCACTCCATCGCTCTCTCACTCTCTCCCTCCCTCCCTCACTCCTTCTCTCTATCTCTCTATCTCTCTCTCGCCCTCTCTCCATCTCTCTCTCTCTCTCTACACCTCTCTCTCTCTCTCTGCGCCTCTCTGCTTCTTAGCGGTGTTGCCACCATCTCTACAATGAGAAAAGCATAGTCTTCTAAAAGAGAGTCAACTCAACCTCAGCCTCCCCATGGCTAGAAAGAGCTTCCTAGCCTCTTTGAAAAAACCACAAGCTCTCTCTCTCTCTCTCTCTCTCTCTCTCGCTCTCGCTCTCTCTCTCTCTCTCTCCAGCTCTGCTAAACACCTCTCTCCTCTCTCTCTCTCTCGCTCCCTCCCTCTCTCTCTCCCTCCAGCTCTACCAAAACGCCTCTCTCCCTCTCTCTCGCTCTCCTCTCGCTCCCTCCCTCTCTCTCTCTCTCTCTCTCTCTCTCTCTCTCTCTCCAGCTCTGCCAAACTCTCTCTCCCTCTCTCTCTCTCTCTCTCTCTCTCTCTCTCTCTCTCTCTCTCTCTCTCTCTCTCTCTCTCTCTCTCTCTCTCTCTCTCTCTTAAGTCCTCAAATTCTCTAGAAAAATTATAAGTCAGAATCATAAACTAGTTGTGTGAACTCTCTAAACAAGAATTTAAGTTGTAAAAGTTTGTAGGCTGCACAAAAAGAGATGTCAACTACTAAATATTCAATGCTAAATGGGAGAGCTGTAATGGCATGCGTGCGCAAACACAGCATGCCTTGGCTTCCACTCTAGGTGTAAAAGGAGGCCGGCCAACTGCTGTAATGGGATGCGAGTGCAAACGCAGCATGCCTTGGCTTCCACACTACGTGAATGAGTGTCGGTCAGCCTTGTAAAACATGTGAAACTCAAAGACGGGCTTGCCACATAAGCTTAGATGCTGTAGCCCAAATTCAAAAACACTGTATGGGCGAAATAGCTAAACCATACTCTGGTTCGGTGCTATTGCTAAAACATACACTGGTTGGATGCCATTGCTCTGTCTTTCAAAAATGTAAGTCGACTCAGCTGCTTAACATACCCTGGTTGGATGCCATTGCTCTGTCTTTCAAAATGTAAGTCGACTCAGCTGCTTGAGTAGAGAAAAACCCAAGTTGCTAACTTTAAATTTAAGTCTCATGATAAGTTTAGGTGGTATAGTTTGAGGCCTAACTGTAAAAGCACATTACCCAAATAAGCTTCTCCGTCTATAGTGATATTTTTAGTGTAAAGACAGATGCTAAATTCAGTTTAAGCGATGAATGTGTGAGCAGTTGAATGCCAAGAGCTATGTGCAAGTGTAAAAAAGGCATAAGACAAATGAATATTCAATTGGGCTTTGGTCACCCTTGTAAAACAAGGTAACGAATGCAGGCCCAACGCGAGGCCTCTAGGTGTAAAAGCGCAAATACACTGGCTATAGCAGCTTGCCTACGCATATTGTGTAAAAGAACTCAATTTGTATTTAAGGATTAATAAAATGGACTTAGTCAGCCTTGTAAAACACTGCTTGTGCAAAGCCTAGTTGCAGTGGCCTGCAATGAAGGCTAGCGAGTAAAAATTGGCCGCTTGCCTAAGTGAAATGATGGTATGGTGCAAAAGAATTGGCAACTGTAGTGTAAAATACCGCAATTTGTGTGAGCTGCACGTGCTTGCTCGCTCATTGGTTACGTGTAGAAACGCCAAATGCAATGATGCCAATGTGTACACGCTATGATGAATGTCCTGTAAGAGAGAAAAATGTGCATGAAGACTTAGAGAGTGCATGCCGGTATTGAGAAATATTGCAAAATGAGCTTTATGAAGTTTCTAAGAGCGTTGCTTGGGAGGGCTTGTAGTTGTATGTTTGAGGCTAAAATGGGCTGTGTGTGTAAGAGAAATGGTGGTATGGGCCAAAGAATGTGCAGCTGTAGTGTAAAATGCTGCCCACTTTGTGGTTAATGAATATTCAATGAGCTTTGCTGTGGCATGTAGAGCGAAAGAAGAATGGGTAGGGGTAGGCACACGCACGCCCTACGCACGCCCCTCAAATGGCCTCCTTGGAAGGGGAGGGGGAGGGGCACACGCACGCCCCACCCAAGAAGAGGGACCCTTGGCCAAATTTAATGGATGTCTGTTTTGCCTGAGGCGGTCGTTTGACCTTTGACCTCCAAAACGGATATTACCAGTGCATTTTCGTTTCAGTTTTCAGAAAAACTGATATTAGTAGCGCAAAGTGATGACGTCATAAGGTGGGCGTGGCTAAAATTGGCATTACTAACGGCCTATTATAACCTACTTGCATACATACATACTGAAAGGTATGTCCTTGAGACCCCACAAAACTCATTAATTATTGAATGCAGTAGATATGCATACTTATTTATACATGTATAGTCAAGATATAAGAATGATTGGTTGCTAAAGTATGGTAGTGTAGGAAGTTAATTATTCAATTAATTACTTGAACCAGTGTCTCAACCAACATTATAATGGATAATGTTATCCATACATACATGCATACATACATATAATGTTGTACATACATATGTATGTATACATATGTATACATACATGCATACATACATATAATGTTGGTTGAGACACTGGTTCAAGTAATTAATTGAATAAGATCGGTTGAGATGTTTGCGATTGACTGGGTTGATGTTCAACCCCAGTGGCGAAATGGACATACGATTTATACCTCTTACGCAGAACGTTTGCGAGATGTATGAACTATTGTTTTGGTGATTGGTTTCCCGTGAGTCATCACCAAGTTCTAGCGGGAAATAAGCTAGAGAAATCGTCAAATATTTAAGGAAGAAAGTTCGAAATGAACAACTAAAGTAATACAGAAGAAGACAAGCTGGCCAAGATTAAGGTCAGCACCATTCAACAGTATGAGACGGGCACTGATACAAGTGAAGATAAATATTTCATCTCAAGGAGTTGTTGGGGAGTATTGTTAAGACCTATAATAAACATAACTTTAATACAAATAATAATGCTCGTTCAAGGTAATGATATTGGCCTATAAACTAATGAACTACTGATCTTATAAGAGGATATTAATGTCCTTATAATGTACAGTAATTGTACTCTTAGGACACTTATTGAACCTATTAATATTCATAAAACTCAAGATTATGTTTAATTGAACTCTAATTTATGATAGGCTTGTATGCATTGCTAGCCTCACAACAGTGATATAAATAAAGTAAAGTGAGTAAGATCCAACTCACAGGTCTTTAGAGAAAGGACCCATTACACATACATACATACTTGCATGCATACATACGTACATACATGCATACATACATAAATTCATACATGCATACATACATACATGCATTCCTACATACATGCATGCATGCATACATACATACATGCATACATACATACATGCATGCATACATACATGCTTACATACATGCATACATACATGCATACATGCATGTATACATACATACATGCATACATGCATGTATACATACATACATGCATGCATACATACATGCATGCTTGCACGTGTACCTTGAGATTCATTCATTGCTGATATCAAGGGTTGAAGAGTGGGAAATAAACACTGCCCTTATAAATGCCACCCTTATAAATGCTACCCTTATAAATGCTACCCTTATAAATGCCACCCTTATAAACGCTACCCTTAGGCCAAAAAAAATAATGCTGTGTTTCCGGTAACATAGCTTTAAAAAACTGGGTAGGTAGGTAGGAAAAAAATTTTATTTTGTAAAATATTTTTATCCAACAATTTGCTCTTACACCTTGCTAAAACAGTTTCGCGTTCTTTGAACTTATTTGTTATAGATGGTATGCTGCTATTTTAAAGTATATATTGTTGCAGATATAACAACACAACAGTTAAACAAACTTTTAGTATTAAAATCTAGTCAAATTAAAAACCTGTAAATGAATAGCCATATTATTTGCAAATTATTTTTATACAACAAACAGTTTTGCGTTCTTTAAACTTATTTGTTATAGATGGTATGCTGCTATTTTAAAGTATATGCCGGTGCCCTTCAGACCAGATCCGTTCACGAGGGCTGCAGAATGTTGAACCCTCTGAAAATGTGTCCGCACGCAAGCTATCCTGCATCCGGCATTGGCCGGTGACAGCTGTCAATCAATGTAGCACACATATTACATTTAACTAGTCTTTAGGAATCAATTGATACAAAATTTGGAGGCTGTTTTCCCGTAGCTGTTGCTGATACATTGAATACAGTGATGGGATTTGGGAAATAGCCCTTGCAAGTTACTGTGAGAAAACTAATTCCTCTGCCTGCGATGTATTACCCTCCCCACCCCTTCAACCATCGGACGCATGTTAATACTGACCATGGGAAACTTTAGCCTGTTAATTGCTCTAAGTAACGGTGCCCTTCTTCACATACCTCCTCTGGCAAGGAAAGCAATGTTATCAATGTCGCAAATCTGTACCTCTGGCACGCAAAGGTTAAATTCATGTGTCAATAAAAAAAATTGTGAAAAAAAATTGTATTAATTTTTTTGAAAAAATAATTTCCCAAATTTTTTTACAAAATTTTCCCAGTCGGGCCTAAAAAGTGACTCGGTCGGGTTACCGGAAACACAGCATTATTTTCTTTTGGTCTTATATTCCACTGAGGGGTGCATGATAGCCTAGTGGTTAGCATGCTGGACTGTCAACTCCCTCAAGGGCAGAAATTGTTCGAGATTTCTGTTTCACCTGCCCCTAGTGGGGCATCAGAGTTTTTGCATTCCTGCTTACATACCTGCTTACATAGATAATTATGTACATGCATGCATGCATATAAACATAATGTACTTGATTGAATAGAAGAGTACATACATACATTATATCTGGCGTAAGCAGCTTTATTGTTTTCTTTCCTGACTCTCATTATAATGCTAGCATTACGAAACAACTTTAAATGAGTTGATTTCGTTTTCTGTTTTATGGCTTTGTTATTTGTAAATGATATCATTAGTGTCACACCAGAATTGGTCTACAATCAGTTCAAAAGTGTCTGAACTTTGCTAATTTATCAGCTGTGATAAATACGTCACTTGATATCATTCAGATAATTATTTCAAGGATATTTTCCTTTTCCTAGACATTTTCGAGACAATGACTTGGCATGAATAACTGATTTCATCTACGTCATTATATGTACAGTTGCTTGTTGTTGTGGACATTAAGGAACTTTATGTCGTGTACACGCAATGAGACCTACCAACTCAAAAACCCTTACTTGCATGGAGGCACTCCAACCGTAGTACTTATGAACTCTATGTGCCTGCCCCCAGCAACTAGACACTATATGTTAAGGACCGTACAAAGGCACCATGACTAGTTTCTTCTGACTTACCCCTGAGGATATCATGTTTTGTTGACACGTTTTGCTTTTGTATACATTTATTTGGATATGGATGTGGCCAGCCCTTCATTCTCGAACAGGATTTCTTGGAACATGCAACTTCCTCTGCCTCTACTTCACAAGCTGTTTGATCGTGGTTTCAATTAGTCAGGTTGGGAGCACCTCTGTTGAGTTTCCTTAAAGAGGTGCTATATAAATGAGTACTTACAGTTACAAAATTGCAGTTTATATGGCACCTTTAATTGCCTCTAAGAGGTGCTGCACATTCATCTTGATTTAGTTAATAGTTGGACCAGCGAAAAAGCATTAAAATTTTCTGTGATTGACAACTTTGGCAACTTATTGTTTTAATTAGTTAGTTTGTATTGGAATTAGTATATATTGTGTTGGTTTCTAATTGCTGTTGTAGGGCACAGTGATAAATTTCATCATCATAGGTGAGAGTCGCTTACTGATTTATCCAGGTTTCAAATGTATGTCATAGCAGGCTAAATCTGTGCAAACTGGCAGCATTGGCAAGGAACTCACCTGATCAATTCATTGAAAAATGAACAGGGTCAAGGCCATATGGTCGATATAGAAAACCGTGCACTTATGCATTTCCTGCAGGTGACCATGATTATTTGAAGTCAAAACACCATGAAAGCAGGCGAGTTTTGCTATGTTGCCCTATACAGCAGGCTACCAACGTTTCTTCTTCTTGTTATTATTTTTATTATTATTATTATATTATTATGCATTTATTAAATGTCACTATCTAATGACCAACCATCAATATTATTATTATTATTATTATTATTATTAAATAAATTTGTAACGTGCGTAAGGTCACACTGAAATGTGAATCTGAGGCGCGGATAGTCGGCCGCCAGGTGAAAATGCACTTAGATTTCCAAATCCTTGAAAGCCAAGGAGAAATAGTGAGTTTTGAGTTGCTTTTTGAAGGAAGGAGTTGAATTTGAGCTACGAAGAGAAAGTGGTAGTCGATTCCATTCTATTGGAGCAGAGGCGTGGAATGCACGAGAGCCCATAACAGTTCTGCATCGTGGCTCAGCTAGAAGACCTGTACTTGATGATCGCAGGCAATGAGGAGGGATGTAAGGAGTTAGTAGTGCATGAATATAGGTAAGTGGACCTTAGTATTCATCCAGTGCTGGCTCAAGAACTGAAGAGCAAGAAATGATCTCCTCTAAATTCCATGTAGGAACATGGAAGCGTTACATTACTTACCATAAACGCATTCGTTACTGCGCTGTGTTAGGTTTGTCAATGTATGGACTGGAGACGGTTGCAATGGATGTCGAAGAATTTGAGCTGACCTTGGTGCATTACCTCATCTTTGCTTCATTCATCGTGGCCGTGGATCCTGTGGCTGTTCTGGCAATATTCCAGGACGTCAAGGTCAACAAACGTCTGTATTTTCTCGTCTTCGGGGAATCACTTTTAAATGGTAGGTACAGCACGAAGTGTTAAATCTATCACACAGATGGCTATGTTTGTTGGCCCAGAGTGGGCCTGAATTGTGTTGTTGATGGGAACTCATGACCAGCTAGACCCAGTCTGGGCCCAATAGGACCCATAGCTGTCTGAAAACGTTAGTTATGTGGATAGTGGATACATAACAATCGAGCACAACAGAGTTTAGGAGTCCCGAGCGCTGGTTGGTGCTCATTTAGCTGGAAAAAATGTAAACCTTTAAATAAATGTGTTGGCTTTATCTGTTATCTTTATTGGTAGAGTTGCAGACTTGCTGTAATCTCCAAAGGTAAAACGAGAGAATCATATTTAGACTTTAGTTCTGGTGCCTTTATAAATTCTGAATGAAAGAATATATATTAGCATTAGTTTGCTTTATTTAGATAAGGTTTAACTTTGTAAATGAGATGTTATATCTTCTGTGTTGTAAAATTTGTGTACTCATTGATTGGTAAAATTTCAGATGCAGTTACCATTGTTTTGAACAACATGATGAAAGCCTTCAATGAAAGTTCAAATATAACTCCTGAAGAGGTAATTTCTTAACCCTTTAACGAAGCGTGTACTAAAATGTATGGGAAACCATAGGCAGCTCGTCGTTAAAGGGTTAAACAAAAATGTAGGTATTTACTGGAATGAGTATAGTGTGGTATGGTATTGGAATACATAGGTATGGTTTTGAGATGAAGAAATATAATATTGGAATTAATCAGTATGGTATCGATTTTAAAAGGTATACCGGTACTAAAGAGGTATAGTATTTTTGCAGAAAACAATAGCATTTCAAGAATGGTGAAATGGTACTTATGGATTGCTTACAGTTACTTATGTAACTGCAGTTTTGTCATTTCTAACTTATGTATCCTTGAAGCTGTATGAATTCTAACTTAAGTCCACTGAAGATAAGTTTTTCTATGCTTTAGGTCGTCTTGGGAATACTATCGTTTTTCACGACTACTCTTGGAAGCCTTGGCATCGGCATACTGATGGGCATCATGTCAGCTCTTGCTACTCGGCTCACAGCTCACGTGAGAGGTACAAAAGCTCCTTACACAAAGTTGTGTTACTACTCATGTATGATAGCTCATTTATTGGTATTTAGTTCATATGGGGGATGCTCAATAGTATAGTGGTTACTGGTTAGTGTGCTAGGCTGTCAATCGAGAGGTCGAGGGTTCAAATTTCCGCCAGGGCAGACATTTGGGAGTTGGACTAGAGCACCACACCTCCTGTGGACTCAAGGGTCCTCCTCTCCTTTGGCTTCGGTCCTACTTGTCTGATTGCACCCAAATGATCATCTCTGGTGACTCCAGAACTCAGTGGGTCCCTGTTATTTTGGGTGTTCCTCAGGGTTCTGTCCTAGGCCCGCTCTTATTCATTTTATACACAGCTAATATTCCCTCTCTTTTCCCTAACCACTCTGCGACTGGCCACCTTTTTGCTGATGATGTCCAAGCTTGTGTCCATGGTCCCCCTTCTGCTCAACTCCTTCTCGCCAGTCAAATTGAGGCTCTCTCCCAAGATCTTCATCTCTGGATGTCTTCTAATCGTCTTTCCTTAAACTCTTCTAAAACCCAGCTAATTTGGTTTGGAACTCCTCAGCAGCTCAAAAACTTGACTATGCATTACTCTCTGAAAGGTTTCCTCGTTTTACCTTTTCGTCTAGTGTCCTAGACCTGGGTGTCACTCTAGGCAGTTCTCTAACTTTTACTGAACACATTGCCATGCTTACTCGCTCTTCCTACTTCCAACTAAGGCGTCTCAGGGCTATTCGCAAATCTGTTTCTTCCTCGACCTTTACCTCAATTGTCCACGCTTTCGTCTGCTCTCGAATAGACTACTGTAACTCTCTCCTTGTTGGTCTCCCTAAGGTTCGCCTATCTCCTCTACAGTCAGTACTTAATGCTGCTGCTAGACTGATTGCTCGTCTTCCTCGATTCTCTCACATCTCTACATTCATGGTTGAAGAACTTCACTGGCTCCCTCTATCTGTCCGAATACAATTCAAGGTTCTCATTTTAGTCCTTAAGTCTCATCTGGGTCTTGCTCCGAAGTACCTTTGCGACCTCATGCTTCGCCCACTCTCTGAAAGCGCCCTCTCCGATCCTCTGATCGGCTTGACCTTTTGTTCCCCGTGTAAGGACTGCAATGGCTCAATCCAGATCCTTCGCCTGCATAGGTCCTTCTCTGTGGAATGGACTTCCTCCACCGGTTCGGCCATCCTTTCTGGTAGTCTCTCCTCATCTTTTTCGAAACTAAAATCATGCCTTTTCCCTCGGGTTGCTTCGCACTGGGAGCGCTTCTGAAAGGCTTTTGCTGTGAGAAGCGCTTTATAAATAGCCAAATACAATACAATACAATACACAGGATGTTGCTAAGGTGGTAAGTAATGGTGGTCATAGGATAGTCAAGAATTGGATAGTTTGAAAGGTTTGGTGTCCAGTCTGGATTGAGAGAGAATAAGTGGAGGTGAGCTCACAGTTACAGGTGATTATCAAGGAATTTTAAACTGACCATTGTAAGTCTTTTGGGAGTTTATTCAAATACTAATTGCAGTGACCTACCGGGGTATATCAGTACTGCAGGTTAGAAGAGAGTTGGAGAAATAATGGAGCTTAGTATAGAAGAGCAGAAGATTGGTTGAACAGCTTGTAGGTACATCTCTAAGTATTTGTAGAGTTCTTTCTAACGACCTATCGAGCAGATCTTAACAGGTGTGCCTTAAAGTAAGAGGAAAATGTGTAGGTAATATGGTAAATGTGTGAAATGAGTGATATTTCATAGTTATTTTTCGATAACTTATTCAGTATACATAATTATGTGTGTAAATGTAAGGACACTTCACTTTGTGCCTTTTAAGTTCGTTGAAAATATGCTGCCATGTGATATTCAAACTGATACTGATCTGTCAAATAGGTAGAGAAAAGTAAAGTGTGATCTGATGCCATAGTAGGCCTACTTGAATAAACTTTGAAAACGTCTGTGATGACTTCTACCTGAAATCTCTATAGAGTTCAACTCTATCACTAATCACATCACTTCCATGTATTATTATATATTTTTTATGTCTTCTAATGTCATGTATTTTAGTTATGGAGCCATTAGCCATACTGATGCTTGCCTACCTTTCATACCTGTGTGCTGAAATGTGTCACTGGTCAGGAATAATCAGGTAAAATGTGACAACTTATGCTGTTAACATATACAGAAATGTGTAGTTTGATGAGAAGACACTTTAAAGAATGTGTTATGTGTTATTTGCAGAATACCAAAATCCCAGCTCATTAATATGTTCAGTTGATGCATTAGGTTATGTGTGTGGTTTTATTACACTAAGTACTTTTTTAATTCCTTGCATTTTGATGTATTGTATTTTTGCATTGTAATTGACCATTTCTAAAGTGCTTCTCTCGGCTTAGCCCATTCAGAAGTGCGCCACCTCTGTCTAGTGAGATAGTGGCATATTGGGGGTTTGATTTAACACCTGTATAGGTAAATAATTTAAACTCTGTGTTTTAGAAGCACCAGAGAATTCATCAGTGAGCAAATATTGTTTTAGTCTTCTTCCTGTTTTAAGGCCTGAGTTTCCACAAAGTACATGTCACATTCAAGTTATTGCCTCAGCATAGCGTAACGGTATTGGTGTTCCTTCTTTCAGATCACACCCAATACTTCCTCGTTTGTTTTATGTTCTGTCCAGATATAGTCCAGTCAGGAGCACCTTTGATGAGTTTTCTCAGAGAGGTGCTATAGAAATAGACAGTTTCAATAACAAGTCATTCATTAATTAAAGTCTTCATTAATTTTCCTCTAACGGCACAATGTCTCTGACATATTCTTGATACATTGTTCTGAATATTATTTCTATTATTTTTTTAAATATGTCTGGTTAACAATAAGAGCTGTTTTCATTAGCATTTGTCGTTCTTTGTTTTTTGAGTATTAACTGGGATATTTAGTAGAAACTACTGCTTGCTGATACTACATTGGGAACATGTTTCAGATTTAAGGTGTACACGTTTTCAATCCAGTTCTTGAGATAAATACATGTAGTGACATACATAATGTACATACATACATACATACATATATGTGTGCTTATGTACATACAAACACACACAAACACATGCATACCAGTACATACATGTTTAGGTTTACAGTGATTTGAACCAGTCATTCTGTTTCATACACTGGACTATCTTTGTGGAAGTCTTTGAACCCCCAGACTTCAGTTAGCAGTCCAGCACATGCCAACCACTAGACTACTGCACACACAGTTACGTGATACAAAATAAAAAGACAATGGAAAGTTTTATAGTAGCTTCTGAACGATGCTGTAGAGCTTAAACTCATAAATATTTGCGAGTACAATGTGTTCCAAAGCTTTTATGATGCTTGCTTGTAATGTCGGTCAGGAACATGCCTCGAGATAAGATTTATTATGCAAGAACCAATAGTGAAAAAGGAAGTGCATTTCTTAAGTGGTTTTTGGTTATTTTTAGCCTCATTGGTTGTGGACTCGTTCAAGCACAGTATGCACTTCATAACATCTCAAGGAAGTCGAACATCACAGTTCACTACTTCATCAAAATGTTGAGGTAGCAGTTTAATGAGTTCTTGACCCAGGTTTCTATTGTCTGCATTTTCTGAACTACCAGTTATGTGTAGGCGTATATGCATATTCTGCTGTTTTTTGTCACCATCGTGGTCATCATCATCATAGGCAGTACAACAATGCTGTCATCATTATTATCAATAACAACAACTACATAGTCATCACTATCATCATCATAATCATTTGTGCACAAATGGCAAGCAGTTTCTTGCTTTTCTTATAATACTCTTGTTTAGATTTTGTTTTTGTGAGCATTTTGTAGTTTCAGTAGGCCCTATAATTATGTTTATTCCATTTATTTAATGCACCTGCTTCCTCTCTGGAATTATTGCTCATTACTTATAGACAAATGAACAATAATGATAGTAATATTGCCACTTTGTACCACTGGCATTCGAACCCTTGGTCCCATCAATATCGGTAGGCTAAATTTAATTAAGGACTTGGAATGCTGCGTAACTCAAATTTCTAGAGATCCTAAAGGAACTTGCTACATCTTCCAATGTTTGGCAATTTCCGTTCAGTGCTTCAATGCCGTTGCCTTCAGTATAACTTTTACTCAACCTGAATTTGACAAGTAAGTTATAGCTATTTCAGGCATTTTTTAAGAGCTTGAGGGATCTTGCCTACCTCGGGTGAAAAAAATAATACTAATGGCTAGTGATAACACTAACTATTATCATCATCATTACTGTGGTTATCATCTGTAATATTCATTGACTGTCACTGTGTGCCGTTGTTTAACTTGGATTCTGTCAGATTCTCAATACTTGAATATCTGTGGATGATTGTTTATGAAGTTATTCGCTTGCTGTTGCTAATTGTAGTGTTCTATGATGCTTGCACAAAGGCATTGTCATAACCTCAATCAGTAGTGCAGCAGCAGCAGCATTTATACCTTATATTTTTATCCATCAACCAACATAATGTTCATCATCCTCAACTGTAGCATCATCAACTTTCTTCACCAACGTCATCAACATTATCAGTACCTGTAGCGTCAATGATTGCAAAAGGTTGATTTGTTTAACTGACTGACAGTCATCTTGTCATTGCCCTGCAAGAGAAATAACGAACAGTTAAGCTCTAGTTTTGAAATTAGAGAAGCTTGCTTCATACTGTTACTAATTCTCATTAAATTTATTTTTTCAGCTCTGTCACCGACTCTATTATTTTCATGTTCCTCGGCCTGGAACTTGTTAGAACAGACTACGTGTGGAATACAGGATTTATTCTCTGGGCTCTCCTCCTCTGCCTTGTGGCAAGACTTGTCAGTGAGTCTCATGTCAAACTGTTACACTGAACTTTTAATCACTTGTAGTGGGAATATGTAGTGGCCTAGTGGGAATATGTAGTGGCAATATGTAGCAACAATCTTCTGTGAATCCTGTAAAAAAAAGTTTACATCTGTTAAACTGCTGTATGCCGCAACACTATATGTGCAACAAGTATGACAATTAGATCAATGAATGCTTTGACACTTATTGTGCCTGGCATAGGACAGTGTTGGATCTCAGACGTGTTGGATTCAGACATTCATGGCAGTTTGTCCAATGTTTTCAAATTCACTGGAAATCAGTTCAGTTGTATGAGTTCTGTCAGTGTGTTCAACTGTTCATGCCATTCAGGTCAAAACGTATAATGTATAAAACTTGTCTGTTTCAACTTGCATACCCACCATAATCTGACTTCTGGTGTCCATGACCTTTCAGATTTTTACAAAATGCCAAAAC
The DNA here is from genome assembly GCA_020284085.1 of Aporrectodea caliginosa. Classification (NCBI taxonomy): domain Eukaryota; kingdom Metazoa; phylum Annelida; class Clitellata; order Crassiclitellata; family Lumbricidae; genus Aporrectodea; species Aporrectodea caliginosa. Next base: position 1,559,136 of record JACEVL010000895.1, read on the forward strand.
GTAATAAGTAAGTAAGCATATCCTTTAGTTAACCAACTGCTAACCACGCTTTGGTGTACCTAAAACGATTAAGAATTTTAACTTATGTGACCTGCAGTTGATGTCTTTTGCATTGTGATAACAGTGCCATGGAAATCATTGGATTAGATTGTGTTACTTTGCTTATTTCTTTGGTTTAAAGGTGTTTTTGGACTGACGTTTTTCGTTAATCTCACATCCAAATCTCATCCCATCAAACCTGAGGAACAGTTTATAATGGTATGTTTAGCATTTTTAAATTAAAATTTTAGTAGTTTATGACTTACTGGTACTTAAAAATCATTATCAGTATTGAATGGATCCATTATTGTCATCTGTTCATACACTTTTCATTCTTTTAGAACTCTTAGTTTAATTATGATAGCAAAAAGTAGTTTTGAAAAGAGTTCTTAAATGGTTCAAATGCCAGATACATACACGCATGTACTTATGTTCATGCATGCATACTGACATTTATAGATGCATACATACATGCATGTATATACATGCATACATATATACATACATGACATGATTGCTTACTGTATATGTATGTGGACAGTAAGCAATTTTGAGTTTTCCACTTCTGCTGTTGCCTGATTTTGAAAGCAATGCATTTGCGAGTTCCTTCTTTGGGTGTGCACTTAGGATCACTCTATGTGGAGACTTTCTGAAGCTCTGTACACTTCACATGTGTGCCTCTTAAATCGTAATCATAATCTCAAGATTTTTACAATGTCCAAAAAGCAAAATTGGGAACAAGCATGTGCACAAGTGCTCAGTCAACACAAAATAAGTAGGCAATTTGATACCTTTAGGCATTGAAAGTATTTAAAAAGTGATACCTTTAGGCATTGAAAGTATTTAAAAAGTGAACCTGAGTAACTTCTGGTCAGTTTAAGTGGCTGAGCATATTTCCCGCATGAGACAGTGGACACAAGAAATTAAATAAAATAACAATAACGTCAATCTTAATTGAATAATAATATTAGCATCATTATCAACTGTAGGTTCATGTGCATTAGATTACGTGAAGATATATATCTCATATTATGTGACGATTTACAGTTTTGTAAAGCATGAGTAGAAGTACATTCCTTACCAATGATGCTATATATATATATATAGTCGTATTTACAATTACAATTAATAATTGATTATTAAGTAATATAATTCTACAGTGGTACGGTGGACTGAGAGGAGCCATATGCTTCGCATTGTGCAGCACAGTTGAAGTGGAGGAAAACTTGAAGAATCTGTTTCTAACGACAACGTTCGTCGTCATCATGTTCACCGTATTTGGACAGGTATGTCTGAGCTTAACATCAAAAGTAAAATGAGGAAGACACTTTTAGGTAGATACTTTATGCTGGATTGCGACAGAAACCCATCTTCATTGCATGGAGAGTTAGTTGTTGGGACAGGCTATCTATGCAATACAATATAACTGTACATAATATCACCCACCTTCCAAAGTTCAGAAGTGCACACATTATCATAAGACAGGACAGTGATGACGCTGAGCTATTGTGCATGAAGGACTTGCTCACCTCCTCGAACCCGTACTCCCATATTACAAGGCACTCTAACCTATTGGCTACCATGCCCCAGAATGACCTTCCTCAGGATCTGCATGTCCTTTTGGCCAGGGGCATCACTTGCAACTGCTCTCGTTCATTGACACTGGGTTGGAAATGCCTTTAACAGTAGTTAAGAGGCACTATATGAATGCTCTGAACTCACTTTGAACCGCCTTGGACCTAAGATTGCTCAGCACTTCCATTACAATAATCATTTTCTTAACGTAATGACTTTTAATGACATCAGTGTAACAACAACAGTCCTCAGAAATGCGGTGTACGCTTGAAGCATCTTTCATCATTGATTGATTGATCGACAATAGCCATTATAAACTGTCATAATAGTTTAAAAAAATTTACATTAATAGTTGTTAAGCATGTTTTGAAGAATACAGTTATTTTTCATATTCACAATCTATAACATGGTCTCACCTTTCGTATTCATCCTGCTCAAAGTGAGAAGCTACGGAAGAGAATTACATTATTGTTTGTTGTGGTGTGTTTCAGGGAATTACAATTAAGCCGCTGGTGAAGTTCTGCAAGATCATAAAGGATACAGATGAAGAGAAGGAACTGCTCATAGAACTCCACAATCTGGTAATCCAGAAATTCAGTGATGCCACTGCTTTTGTGCATCACCCGAATCACATCATTTTGCACAGTTTATCAATTACGACAACACTCAATCTCTAGATTGGCCATCTATATAATTTTTATAATAAGATGCTTAGATGACGTGTCATGGCCCAGTCCAGTAGGTACTGTTGGACCAGGCAACTTATAATGCCCACTCCACGTGGAACATAAAATGAGAAAAAATTATTCTTATTTGCCTGGGAGATGGCAAAGGGACTGGGATAAGGGAGCAACAAGGAATTTTATCCAAGGATCATATTTCTGAACTAGATGCTCTGTGCAGCATAGGCTGCTTTCTAGCTGATAGACTACCCCAAAATAGAGATGCAATAGTAACAACGCAATTAGGTACAGGCATAGTATAAAGATTTAATACAGTATTCAACACAATATGCACACACAGCTTCTACCTTGTTTCACCTGTTACAGTATTTTGGTTTTCTTAGGTCATGAGCTGTGTGAAGAGTTTAACTGAATTGGTGCTATTAAACTGGCAAAATGAGTGTACTTTACAAGGATAAGTCAGAGTGAGAGAGTATACTCTGTACTAGTATGTTTATAGGCATTGGATTTTAATATTAGTGCGTACAGCATTAATTTTTGTTTTCAATTAATTTTTTCCTTGTTCAGCTCATTGGGAACTTGACAACAGGCCTTGATGCTATCTTAGGAGAGACTGGATCTAGTAGCGTAATGGTGAGTTGCTTTGCACATCTTTACCAGAAGTTAAATATACACCTTTGGGTCACCTAAGAAATACTTAGAATGCATTTTTAAAATATTCACTTACTTTGTATTTCGTGTGAATAAGTAATTTTTCTAGACTTTGTCTCTTTACGTTCCAAAGAAATGCAGTTTGGTATTACAATAATGATGATTATTATAATTATTATGATCATTACTTATGTGTTTGTGGATTATGCAAATACACAAACCTGCGGAAACTTGATGCACTCTCTTTATGCAGAGGAGTCAAATGATACCTCAGAATTAAAATTGTGGAATGTCTAGTCATTACTAATGTTACATTGTATTATTATTATTATTATTATTATTATTATTATTATTATTATTATTATTATTATTATTATTATTATTATAAGACAAATTTATTTCTTCATAAAGCCAACAAACATATGTACAGACTGATTAAAAGTAACTATTATTATTATTATTATTACTAATATTCGTGGTAGTAGTATTATTAGTATCGGCATTTAAATAATTGATTTTCTTTGTAGAATAAGATTTACGACTTCAACGAGAAGTACCTAAAACGCTATTTGCAGAAAAATCCACTGAATGATGTCGATCAGTTTCTTAACGTTTACCGGCAAATTTCCATGAAGTACGTTATCAGAAACAATGTATCCATGCAATCATAATTGCTGTCACTGTCAAATACATTTCTTACTGAGCATGTCTTTGAGCGCAAGTTTTGAAGCATTCTGCTCCCTGAGAGGAGCATCTCTACTTTCTTTTTCTCCATTGGGTTTCTTCTACTGTATAACAGAAAGCAGATGGAAGGATGTGGTAATTTATGTAACTTTATTATCTGGTTTCTGAATCTTTGAGTTCTTATGTTGTAATGTGTAAAATGGCAATGTGTAGAATAGTCTTCATGCAGCACTATTTGATCTTTTTTTTCCTTTTTGCACAATTTTATAAATGCTGACACAATTTTTAAGTGAAGCCTAAATACACGCTTTTCCTGTATTTATATTAGCCTTTCTTATATTTAGATTGTTATCTGTAAGGCTTTCATGTATTTAGATCATCATCTGTAAGAAACTTGAAACTTTTTTGTTGATTAGGTCAGTGTAGTGTCTGGTTTTTTCTTTTTTTATGATCAGTTGCATGCATCTTTGGTACTTTACTAATGCCTGTTTAATAATAATAATAAATTAATTGTTATTATTGTTTTTGGTATTACTATTATTTTATATTTTGTCAAACGAGGCATATATAAAAATTCTCTGGAGAATACAAACAATCCTGGAATGGATTGAACTCATCAACATGTGGTGGAGGAAAAGTACCATGGAAGGCATTGGATTATTAATGTGGTTGTTGTTATTACATCATCACACATGTATTTTGATATAGTTTTTTATACAAATGCTCATGATAATGAAGTTATTCTGTGTTGTTATAGGTACTATATGGCATCCATGAACCAACCCATGACATTGATTATAAATGAGAAAGAGCCAGCAAAGTAAGTCATCTTAACACCCACCCTTATATGCCGAGGCTAAGAAAATAAAATCGCTAACACTTTATACCCATGGCTGCCTCAGGGCTAGCTTAAAGGACTGATCATTATCATCATAGTGCTGTTTAACTAACAACAAAGGCAAGTTGATGTTTAATGTTGTCTTCATATCTTTCATGAAGAGCATCTGTCTTTCGTATATCTTGTGAAACATATATGCAGGTACTTCTAAGCTTTGTCAATATGCAACTCCAAATCAGCTGAATTCTAAAAGTCTGAAACAAAGAGACTAAGATGTATGTCGTGACATCAGAAATCAAAATATGACTGTTTTACTGATTTGCCGAGAAAATTGAAACAAATGGAAATTAGTATTGTTACTGCATCCGACTTTGATTTACTGTTATAAAATATTACTACTTATTTATGTTGGAAGGTTTGCGTTTCTTACAAATCTTTGGCAGTTGAACAGTACTTCTGTAATAATTTTCTTAATACAGATTTGACTTTTGTTCAAAGGCATCTGCTTAACTTTAGACTTAAGTTGTTGCTGTTTTATTTGTGATTTAGCTATGGTATTTGTTTCTTTTCGTTTCAGAGGCAATTTTGTGTCTGTCAATATTGGTGAAAGATCAAATATCGAGCAAGAGCTCAATAGGGAAATCAAGACTAACCTATATGGTAGAACCTTAAATTACTTGCACTTTTATCACTTGAGTAATTATTATTAATTATTAATTAATTAGTCATTTTCTTTATTAATTTTTAAATATGTTATTATGAGTTTAATATCATACCATTGTGTTAGTGACCTGCCAAAAATCATTCCTAAAAGATGTGATACTTCTTTAATGCATAAATGATAACCGGTTTTAGTGCTTATGCAACGGAATGTATGATTACTTTAATGAAATTGACTGAGTGAAGTGAAAAAGGGAAACCTATTGAATAAATAACTGTATGTTGGCTGTGTCATCTCAGCAATATTAATTTTTTTTATTGTAGACAATAATTAAATTTGTTAAGAGAACTTTCCAAGAAAGTTTGTTGCAAGACTATTCACAATTGTGGATGTTTGTTGAGTTTTTTTGATAGCATTTTTTTAATCAAACCGCCTAAGCTAGAATAAACTTTATACTTTTGCTTTTAAAATGTAAATTCAGAATTCCAGTTTTGCATTTTACTGGTATTAAATTTCCTCCAAGTTTAGTGATATCTTTAAATTTCTGTTACAGATGGAAGAATTAGTACTACGCTTTCAGACTTTGAGCTTCCATTATCCGATGGAGAAATGCGCCAAAAGTTTTCAAATGCAACTCTTGTACGTCAGTCATTTCCTATTCAAATCTACTTGCATAATGACTGCTCTTTTATTTATCTTATTAATTTCTGCCATTTTCCAATTGATTGTCCAATACAGTGTTGCAATACTAGCTTTCCTGCCGTAACTGTCCAATTTGTTGTTGTAATTATTGCAAAGACTGGTTAGTCAGCTAGCTAATCAGTTGGCTAATTGACTGGCTAATTATTTGGGTAAGCGCCTGGCTTATCAATGGCTAATCGGTTGGCTAATCGGCCGGCTTATCAATGGCTAATCGACTGGCTAATCAGTTGGCTATTCGGAAGGTTGTAACTCTGACTTTGTGGTTGCTGTTTACAGGGCAGTTTTCCTTATTCGGATCCTGACTACCAGGATAGGGGGAAAGTTTCAGTGTGGAGCGAGGTTAGTCACGTCCCAATCAGTTGCATTAAGTGATCTCACTCGCACACTTGACCTGCTAAGGCAGAGGTCAAACACAATTACAACGTGGTCAACTTGGCAATTTTTCATGCACAACAACCATAGTCATTAAACAGTATATATTCAGTTTGCATGTAATGTAATGTAACAAGACATTTCTTCTTCTTTTGATTCTTTGCCTTCCTAGGCAGGTTCGTACGTCCAGTGTCACCATTAGTAATGTTGTGTGGCTCTCTCCTTCAACTTGCTGTAATCCTCCTCCATCATCCAGTCCAACAACATCATTCTCGTTCTTCCTGTTAGACATTTATATGTATAAATATATATGTATGATATATATAAATATCATATATATAAATATATATATTTGTTTATTAACTGACAAGTTGACAAACCGCAACCAGGAAAAAGTGTAAGGAAATTAAAATAAAAGAAAGAGTTTGGATATTAGTGGCTAGATGAATGTAGCGATCTGCAATGCACCAGTTCTTCCCCAAACATCCAAGAATACAGGATGTTTCTATCTCCAGCTAACATCACAGAATGCTCTCAAATTGATCGTTTACAAGATGTTGGCTAACATTTAAAAGGACTGGGCCAAGCCTAAATTAATCTCGGTGTATCTAGCACTAGTACCTGTGCAGCAGTCCCCATGTAATATTGTCAATTACAAGACAGCACTTGATTTCTAGTGCACCATTAGAGTGTAACTGAGTGGCCATAAATAGAATATCCTAGCTAATTGTAGACATTTTGCTCTGATTGTTTTAGGACAGTGCCGCAACTGCTGCAGTTCAGGCTGGCAGAAGACGACGACTCGGAGTTGCAAAGAGCACGCTCTTCAAGAAACACTCATGGGTCAGTCTAACTCTAAGACTTTTGTAGCACTGTTATAATAATGTAGAAGGCATCCGTCAATGGTCGCATCTAAGCTGGACAGAACCAGTCAAGATCCATGAGGCTTATGGGACCGGAAGACAAGCTACAGCGGATAAGCAATGGAAAAAAAGATGGGACTTCAGCCCTTACCTAAATGACATTACAGAGCATACATACATACTTAAATACATACATACAATCATACATACATGCATTTATGCATACTTTCGTACATACCATTCATGCATACATGCATACATACATTCATACATGTATACATACATTCATACGTACATACATACATTCATACATACATGCATTCATACATACATACATGCATACATAGTGATTGAGAAAAACCAGATCTGGGTCGAGGCACAAGCATAAGTCTTACCTATACATGAAAATCAAAATTACGCTAACAATGTTTAGAGTACTGCCTCTAGAGGTGTTTTCTTGATTTGTTGGTGTTATAGAAAGTTCAGTTACATTTACAAGTACTTTAAAGTATTTTAAATATTGACTAAAATCAGAGTATGTGGACGTATTTATGATTGGTGCCATGATGTTACTGTTCTTGTTTTCCAGTTTGAGCCAGCTCACATGTCGAAGAAGGATGTAACAAAACTACATAAAATTCTGTCGAAGGCCAGTTTGGTGAGTCATGTGGTGTAGCGGTCCACGAAAGGCACAACACAAATATCCAGATACATACTGACATACCCAGATACATATCAACATAGATGCACATAGATTCATACATACTTACAGATGGTTGTAGGCATACATACTTGTTCATTCTGTTGCATGGTGTGCCTGTGTGATATGGAAGTAAGAAGCGAGGGAACATGTGATGCTGCATACAGTGTTAATTAAGGTGTGCCAAGGTGTTCTGAAAGTCGGAGGTCTAGTCAATCTTTTGGTTATGCATGACTACTTGATCTGGTGATGAAACCGATTTTCTTCAAGAGTATATTTATAGGGAAAGAAACCTGTGAGCTAAAGGTGCTTCCTGTTGACTTTTAGTAAAATAGAAGAATTATGAAAATTAGTCTTTCATGAAGTTAATAAAGTTCTTAACTAAGAGAGATGTCAAGTTTCCTACATCAAGTCAAGGACCAAATTCAACCTACATGCAATGAGACATCACATACATACATACATTCGTAATTACTACTTAAACAATTTACATACAGATATACAATATAATATAATGTATAATATACATAAACTTGCTTAAAATTCATTGCTCTTGTGTAAATAATTTTCAGGCGAGCACTGCTGCTTTTCCTCACGACAGAGACCTTATTTATCACGACCTGGAAGAATTTCCAGCTTTTGACCAACAGATACAACAAGATCTGGCAAAGTCGATGCTGAACGTGAACGCCGGTTCACGCCACATCTCGTTCGACACAACCGGTCATCCGATCGTCTTCAAGGCCTCGTCACGACGAACGTCTCCCTTCTACTCTGCGCAGGTTATGGACAACTGGTTAGCAAGACGAAAGTCTTCGACTGACGGCTGCAATGACTACATCGAGTTAGGAAGTCCCTCTCCTCTCGGTCAGAAACAGGAATCGGTTGAGCCTTCATCTCCTGCACCACTCTCCGACCAACCTAGAACAGTCACACCACCTGGACAACCACTACCAATTACTGCAGCTACACCGATTGGACAGGTGCTACCGGTTATCACCATTATATCGCATGGGCTACCAGCAACTTGCCTTGATGCACCTACTGCACCAAAACTCGAGGCAGAAAAACCAGTCTTTTTTCCAGAGTTGGCTGCATCAAATTTCCCTTGGCTGTCAGGTCGGACCACGATGACAAATCTGTCCACACTTGCTGAGGAAGAGCCAGAAGACAGGGACTCGGAGAGCAACAAAAGCAGCCAAACTTCGCTTGTAACTGGACAGTCAATAGAGGTTGAGACTGGTAGCCCAGAAGCACACATCAATGTTGCGATGTACTTAGAGGGTTTGGATGATGAAACATGTTTCTGAATCTTAGATTGCAATGAAACAGCAGGTTTTGAAAGAAGGTGTTGATAATATGAGTGTCCAAACCCATTGTGCTCAGTCACTGAGTGAAAGTGTGAAGGCTATCAACATCTCCTGCTCTAGTTCTGTTAACAGCTTTTTAAATGAACTTGGTGCAGCTCTAGCAGTTACACTTAGTTACCAGTTTTCACCATTACATTACTTAGTTCGTTGTATTTAATGGAATAGCCTGAACTAACCTTAATATCAAGAACACTGTACTATGTTGTAAAGAAGAGATTACTTATGAAGTTACATTCTGGGCGCGGTGGTGTAGGGGTATGTTCGGTGCCTTGCAGCCGGAGGGTTGCGGGTTCGAATCCACCTCAAGCCGCCGCGTAGGGACCCTGGCAAGTCCTTCACTCGCAATTGCTCATGTGCTTCGGTGTGAAACTCCGATTCAGTGTCCGCGCTGTAGTCGGGAGCGCCTCTGAGTAGAAATCTTGAAGGGGCACTATAACAAGTGCTCATACATACATACATACTTACATAAAGTAGCTGCCTGTTTAGTTAATAGTGCACTAACTGCTCTGTAATCCAATGATTGTGTGCTTAGCCTACTGAGCAGTCTCCATATAACAACCCTAGACAAGAATGAGTAGTTGAGTACCGACCAAGTACATATATTTCTGTTCATTAAATAAAATGTTAGTTACTCAGTGAAACTTATTCCCGTTCCATGTCATCTCACACTCGCATGACTTAACAGCATTGTATGTAACGGGTACATATTAGATTACACATGCTGTATTAGTCTTTGCGTGAATATGTTCTGTCGTCATTCTAAGTGCATTTCCAAGCGAGTGTACCGACTGGGAAACCAATGCAACTCGTCATTAAAGTGTTAACCTATTGTGTACAGTAGATCCCATCATCCCGTTTAAGTATTAAGTTAACAATTCGTTTGCATAGTTAGGTGCTTACCCTGCACTAAATGACGTGATTATGACTTTTTATTACATGTGCCAAGTCCATAGCTGTGTATGACTGTGACGAAAATGATAAAGCGCTATATAAAATCTGAGAGTGGACAGGAAGGAAGTGACGTAGTTGGCGTGTGTTGATACAAAAATGGCGATCGAAGCGGTGAACTAAAATGTTGATTAAGCCTTCAGGATAAGTATTTCCCCGAATTACGGCCACAAAAGGTGTATTTAAAGTGGTACTATACTCCGGGTGAACTTAGTGGTGTCCTAAGGGTGAATTTGAAGGAACTAGATAGAGGAAATAAGATAGGATTTCCGGGTTCCTGGAATAGTGCATAGTTGCATTGAGGCGCCATCGCCGCCAATTTTTGTTGGGTGGATAGTGGATAATCCCGAGGTAGATCATTACTTAAGGTTGGACGAGGGAATTGGAGTACTAGGGATAGTTTGCGCTCCCGTTGGTTGGCTCCTGCCCCTGAGAAATCCCAACTAGAGTTAAGTAGAGGTGACTTGGTCTTAAGAATAGCTAATTTTAGCCTAACGGGGTTAAATGCTATGTAACTAGGTCACGGGGTATTAACTTGACACAGATAGGGTTTCGTAAGCACTGATTGCCTAATTCTGTATTAATTCATTAATCGCATTTATTTAGAAAGAGTAAGAAAGTAAGCAACACTTGCTCTCCAGAATTGACCCCTTTAGTTTATTTCGCATAATTGTATTTCTGTAATTGTTGTTTGGATTGATCATTTAATAACACAAAATATGGAAACTGAATTAGATCTTTGCGTCCAGTTAATTCGTTCAAATCCACAAATGAGGGAGACTTTTCTGTCACATTTCAAGTCCATGTTCCCAGAAGTAATGGCAGTAGGTGATAAGCTCCAGGAGGAGGAGGAGGCTGAAGGCAGTGATTCCGTCACACTGGTTGAAGATCGTGCAGGTCGGGTAGACGGGTACCTTAAGAACACAGACACCTTAAATGAATCCACGAATAGGGGAGGTCCTGCTCCGCACCCAGAACTTTCTACAGAATTGAAGGTTGTCCTCCACCCGAGGACCACGGACCCCACTGAATCTATCCTGGTACCTGAGCTTGAGGTGGATGAATTAGAGGTGGCACATCTGTTAACCCGCTTGGGAAATGAACCCCTTGAATCGCAGTCCCTCCCTCCTGGTGAACACCTCCCTGACCGGTTCGTGGAGTTCGAGTCTGACTTGGTTGGAGTGGCCCCATCGCGTCCTAGTTCCTCCCCGAAAGAGAGAGAAGTAACATGACACCATTTGTGTAATTCTGTAATCCAGTGATTGTGTGCTTAGCCTCCTGAGCAAGCTCCATGTAATAATCTTGGATCAGAATAAGTACTGACTAAGTGTGTAATTCTGTTAATTACTAATAGTAAAAATAGAATATTTTATTACATTATGTCCCATGGGTTGGAACGACCATGGAAATGACGAGGAAATGACCTAAGGGCAATATGCTATAGACCCAGTCTTTGTAAACTGAAGCACACACATTTTACGATTTTAAATGTATCATGTAAGATGTGTGTGTATGCATGTGTAAATTTTTCAATAACCAAAAAACTAAGCCATCAGAACCAGTTTACTTACAGAACTAATTCTAGACAAACTTGTTAAAGACCAGATTGTTTCAGGTACATAATAATATATCCAGACCAGTGAGACCACATGAATTCAGGCAGTGTCTGCCGGTTGGACTCTTGACCGACTCGTTTAATTGCAGCTTAAGTATATAGTTGCAATAAATTCCTGGAGATGTGAACCTACTTGTCCATGATCAGTAATATTTAACTTAGGACCGATGAGTCTCTCACATCTCGAACATTAAATACTAGCAGATGAAAGACACAAATCAAAAATAACATTTAGCTCTAAAAAAACAACCGCAAAATAACATTTAACACTAACATAAACCAATCATATAAAAATTGGTCCGTAGGGCCGCTAGAGTGCCACGAACAAAGCGAGGTAGCACTGTAGCAGATTAAGGTTTGTGCATAGGCTATTTAAAAAAGTCAGAGATATTTAGGAGCAAGGCCTAACTGAGATTTGGACACTAGAAAGAGAATCTCATAGCGAAAGGATAAGTTATAGGCAGTGGCGTAACGAGGGGGCGGGCGCAGAACAGGGGGCGGGCGCAGAACAGAGGGGCGCAAAATTAGGCTTTAGAAAAATTTGTTTCAAAGAAATCAGGCAAGAATAGCTAAAAAAAGTAACTATTATGCACGAGTATGGCAGGGGCGCGGGCGCCAAGGGGGCGCAAAATGAGGCTTATTGTGACAATGTAACACCACTTTTTCATGAAAAAAGACGGAAAAGCCAAAAAAAAAAAAGAGGTCATCAGAATTTTGGCCGAAGTAAGAACAAAATTTTTCTGGAAATTCTTGCCCTCGGGCGCACGAACCCCTAGTTACGCCACTGGTTATAGGGAGCCAGTGTAGGACCTCGGAAGTAGAGATATGAGCAAACTTAGGAAGACTTGCGATGCTGCAGCATTTAGAAACGACTTAAGATGGATGAGGCACAGCTTAGGGAGACCTGCAAGAAGTGAGTTACAGTAGTCTGCGAGAGCAGGTGAAAAATTATAACCCACTTAATTTGATGTACATGCAAATGCTGCATATACCTCTGAGCACTGGTATAAGCCTACATAGGCCTACCATTCAAGTATCGAGTGTGTATATATATCTATATACAATATCCGCGTGTGATATGGCCTCTTCATATATGCCTGTGAAGCTACATTGACTACCTGTCAAGTCTAAAAATAGTTACAAGATAGCTTCGTCTGACACGCAAGAATCTCTCGGCTAATGATCTGCTTACCTGTCGTTCTCGTCACAGCGCCACCCACCGGCCAAATAGATCTTTGCGATCGCTACACAAAATCGTTAAATGCGTCTACGACACTAGAGACTATCAGTCTGAATTCTCCCGCTGTGAATTCAGCACCAGCCAACCGGAACAGTCTGCTTATAGGCCTACATTATTTGCATTACCTACAACAACTTCTCGTTAGGCGTCGTCGCCATGACATCACAAGTAGGCCCCTGATCGTAATCGTAAACTACTAATTTCTAAAGTGCTATTCTAATTTCTAAAGCTGAGCTTTTTATTAGCGAGCGCAGGACATCAGCTTGTTAACGAACGCTGTGTCGTGTCGAAATGTCCATGGAGGCCTATGTCAGGCGAAGACCCGAGTCCGGTTGCCAGACCCTATCAGCATTTCGATGGGCTCTAGGCTATACAGGTTCCTAGTTTATGGAAATATGGGTTCCATATGACACATTGACAGCGCTCGAGAGACCAGAGAGAGAAGAGAGGAGCTCCTAAGGGGCAGTGGCGGCGCCAGACGGAAGATATAGGGGGATTAGCCCCCCCCTAACTGCGGCTCAGTTCCCCCCCACAAAATGTGGGAAATCACTGCAAATCACAGGGAGGAGGGGACAAAAGGGAAGGGCTTGGAGCTTTAGCCCCCCAAACCTGAAATCCTGGCGCCTCCACTACTAAGGGGGCGGGGGGCTTCGCTGAGGACGACACCCATATGGCAGAGTATACTTAAAATCCTCAGCATCGCGGCAGTGGACTTCTCACGCCATCTAACTTAATTAGTGTCGATCGAAAAACTGATGAAATTCGTCAACTGAAATTAGGCCTACATATTAAGTTGTCCTAAACAACAGCAAGAACCGGAACGCCTGCTTCAGGCGCCATGTTAATGTAGAAATTTTTACGGCGTTCTAGGCAGTGTTATTTCAGTTCTGATTTTTCAGTTACAGTTTCAGTTACAGTTATCTAATTTATGATTTTTCAGTTACAGCTATAGTTACAGTTAACTGCAATGAGATTTTTCAGTTTCAGTTAGTATTTTTATTTTTTAGTTACAGTTTCAGTTATTATTTTCGACCGTTATTTAGGTTAAGAGCATTGTTTTCATAGTCGTCGATTGTTTTACGGTTTAGCGCCTAAATTAATCAACGAAACAAAACCGAAAGGTAAAGGTACCCGAAGTGGAATGAGCATGGCAGGCTGACCATAGACTAGAGTAGGTTTACTATTCAACGAGTAAGTTAGGGAAAAACCGATGTTTCAGATGTAAGTAAGGAAAAACACTTCTGTTTTATATTCAAGTTAACGCTTTATGATTTTTCAGTTATACAGTTTTTGTTTTTCAGTTTCTATTACAGTTTCAGTTATTCAGCATTTTTCAGTTTCAGTTACAGTTACAGTTAACTGACAAGCATTTTTCAGTCATTATGCTATTTCAGTTACAGTTAATCAATCAATCAATCAATAGAAATAACACTGGTTCTAGGTAATTTCATTCTTGTCATCAATGGCATCCTCCAGGGATATGCAGGGCAGCTGGAGATTATCGTAAACATGGATCCATAAGAACTTCCCTCTTAATGTTGCTTAAGATCTATTACTAGGCTGTAGCCTAGCGTACTAGGCCTAATCCACTGACGGCAATTTACCTTAAAATGCTCGCCATTGAATCCATTCGTCCCAAAGTTCATAATCACATCTTTCTAATAAAAATTTATGCAAGAAAACCTTCAGCTTGGCGTGGGCAAGTAAAAGCCTGAACAGTGATGGGCAATGCAGCTTCACAATTTAACATGAAGATACAGTGACTCATAATTTCCGTTTCAAGCAGGCCTTTTTCGATCACTGCAGGTCGGCATTTATTATTAGGCCTACTAGTTTAAGCCTACCAGACAATTCATGTAGGTTCTACAGCAACAAATCTCTTTGACTTTGGAAGAAATGAGACAACGCGTGCCACGAACTTACTTACTTTGCGAACTGATGACGTAAATTTGATTTCGCTATTGTTGTTCTGATGACGTCATCTTTGGACCTATTGTTTCGTGTCATGGGAACGAGTCTATCGAGCTTTATTTGGAAAATCGAGGTGAGGGCGACCAGACGTAGGCTACACCTAATGGAAAACATTTCGAGGAAAAAATATCGAAATTCGGGTTAGAAATTCGGGTTATATATATATTAGGTCGTTGATTAGAACAGTTTTGTAAAGGTGAATTAACCGAGTGAGGTTATTCATATTAAACAAGCTCCGTGTTATAGCTTTTGTAAAGGAGAACCGAGTGAGGTTATTCCTATAAAACCTTCGGGTTACAGCTTTTGTAAAGGAGAACCGAGTGAGGTAATTCCTATAAAACCTTCGGGTTAGAGCTTTTGTAAAGGAGAACCGAGTGAGGTAATTCCTATAAAACCTTCGGGTTAGAGCTTTTGTAAAGGAGAACCGAGTGAGGTAATTCCTATAAAACCTTCGGGTTAGAGCTTTTGTAAAGGAGAACCGAGTGAGGTAATTCCTATAAAACAAACTCCGTGTTAGAGCTTTTGTAAAGGAGAACAGAGTGAGGTCGTTCCTATAAAACCTTCGGTTTAGAGCTTTTGTAAAGGAGAACCGAGTGAGGTTATTCCTATAAAACCTTCGGGTTAGAGCTTTTGTAAAGGAGAACCGAGTGAGGTCGTTCCTATAAAACCTTCGGGTTAGAGCTTTTGTAAAGGAGAACCGAGTGAGGTAATTCCTATAAACAAAGCTCCGTGTTAGAGCTTTTGTAAAGGAGAACCGAGTGAGGTTATTCCTATAAACCTTCGGTTTACAGCTTTTGTAAAGGAGAACCGAGTGAGGTTATTCCTATCAAACAAGCAAAGGGTTGGAGCTTTTGTAAAGGAGAACCGAGTGAGGTAATTCCTATAAAACCTTCGGGTTAGAGCTTTTGCAAAGGAGTACCGAGTGAGGTAATTCCTATAAAACCTTCGGGTTAGAGCTTTTGCAAAGGAGAACCGAGTGAGGTCGTTCCTATAAAACCTTCGGGTTAGAGCTTTTGTAAAGGAGAACCGAGTGAGGTCGTTCCTATAAAACCTTCGGGTTAGAGCTTTTGTAAAGGAGAACTGAGTGAGGTAATTCCTATAAAACCTTCGGGTTACAGCTTTTGTAAAGGAGAACCGAGTATGTATGTATGTATGTATGTATGTATGTATGAGCACTTGATATAGCGCCCCTTAAAGATTTCTACTCAGAGGCGCTCCCAACTACAGCGCGGACACTGAATCGGAGTTTCACGCCGAAGCGCATGAGCAATTGCAAGTGAAGGACTTGCCCAGAGTGAGGTTATTCCTATAAAACCTCCGTGTTAGAGCTTTCGTAAAGGCGAACGGAGTCCACTTATTGACCATCCAAATATCGGACGTCGCAAATGTCGCTCAATGGGCTTCTGAAATCATGCCCAAGTGGACTCATGGTGGGCAGCCCAAGCCAAGAGCCCACTAATCGCCCACTTATTGCCCACCTAAAACTCGGACATTGGAAATGTCCGTTAATGGGCTTCTGACCTCCATCCTAGATGGGCTCGATGTGTGCAGACCAAGCCCATGAGCCCACTTGTCTCCCACGTACAATTTTAATCGGATAAATGGGCTCCCCCTCTCGTGCCCAGATGGGGATGAGATGGGCTAGCCCAAGCCCACGAGCCCATCTAAGAATTACTTGGGCTCTGTATGGGCATGCTGCAGGGTCCGGTCTTAAAATAGAATCAGAACGCCGTTCCGGTGCATTCCGGTCCCAATCGATCCCTAAATTACATCATCCGCCGACAAGAGTCCCCGACGAAGCACTTTATAGTTTATCACAGTCTTGGAGGTGCAGAACGTCGAGCCACTGATGGGGCGCGGTGGTGTAGGGCCGCTAGGGGTATGTTCGGTGCCTTGCAGCCGGAGGGTTGCAGGTTCAAATCCACCTCAAGCCGCCGCGTAGGGACCTTGAGCAAGTCCTTCGCGCACAATTGCTCTGCAATATAATTGCTTCTGCGCCGCCGTGGCTTGTGCACTTCTGAGCTTGGGGCAACCTTAGTAAGAAGGGCAATATCAAAGATCAGTTGTATTGTATTGTATTGTACTGATAGTCTGTAGCCAGAAATCAGAGCGGATGATGGAATTTAAAATGCGGCTATACCAGGAATGCCTGGAATCCGTTCTGCACGTCCAAAAGGTTCTGCCACCTCATTCTCTTTTCATCTCAGATCATCTCTATCTGATCTTGTTTCCTTCATAGGCTGTTTTTCTTTCGACCGGGCTCACCCTGGAAATTGGCTTGCATGACGCTTTTGATCAGAACCGTATACAGCGACCATCGACTGATGCCTTGAACATTACGACAGTGGCGCAATTATTTATAGTCTAGAAGTTTTTAGATCTTAAATTAGATACTTAATTAGTTTCGTGGAAATGGCACTCCATGGATCTCTCTCACGCCAGGTCTCGGCGAACGTTAACGAATCCTTAATTAGATTCTCATTCACGGGTGGTCACCTAGCGGAGAGCTATATCACCCTGCCAGCATTTAAATGGGCATTAGATGGGACCCATATGGGCTCCATACGGGTCCCATATGAAAATGTGGGTCCTATATGGGTCCCATGTGGCATGCTGAAACTATCTAGATTACGGTAGGTGAAGTCGTTATAGAACACTAGGCCTACAGTAAGTTAGCTGATGTCCATTGATTTCTTGTAAAGGCGACATGTGGAGAGATGCGCGAAATTCATCGACATTAAATGGCTTCCAAGAGCGGAATACGCTCTCGATGATGACATAAAAATGTAAATGTAGGCCTACACGTTTTATATAGCGACCGTATAATTATGGCATCGATCCTGCTGATCAGCATTCAATGATTTGACCGGGTGAGATCGATCTTTCACCACCGCTGCCCGTTTGAATGGACGACACCCCCATTTAAGGTTCCCGTGTACGGACCGTATACTAGCCCGAGATTCAACTCCTTTATGAGACCCTAAAGAAGTAACTCGCCATTGGCGATGCTATATAAATTGCCGTGATTACATTGCATACGTACACCTATACAACGGTGTATACATTATATGTATGTATGTGTATGTATGTATGTATGTATGTATGTATGTATGTATGTATGTATGTATGTATGTATGTGTATGCATGCATGCATGTATAGATAGACAGACAGACAGACAGACAGACAGACAGACAGATAAGTTAAGCTGTTGTCTGTGTATACATACATGCAATGATGTCGCAGAACACGTTTCACAAATTCAGAATTCATATATATATAACCTTCCTGTCTGCCCAAATTATGTACCAATTATGGCAATATATACCATAATTTACCATATGTTAGTGAATAAATATAAATAAAATATATAATATATCTAATAGCCGAGGTTTGCAGACATTATGAACTTTGCTCTCGTTTTGACTCGAGGCTCTTGACTTAGTTTTTCGTTCTGTATTTGTACGAATATGATTTACCAGTGTAATGTATAATAGCCTAGTATATGTATAGGCTATAAATTGTAGTGTAGCCTACATAACACACACAAAGGCTTGTGTATAGCCTACTATATATAGCCTAGGTAATAGGGTCTAGAGGTCTTACTGTCGACAACAGACTCGTGTGCAATGAGGAGCTCTGGATTTTCCAGTTTGAATCATATGAATTTGATAATATACCGTTTTCAATCCGGTCCAAGAATTTATCACTTGCATAAAATACATGCAGCCCTATACATGTATACATATAGCTACTGGTATAAAATTATATATATCAGTATATAGGGCCTGTTTATAATTACAAAATACATTTATTGGTATAGGCCTATGTATATAAATATTACGCTTGTATATAATCTATTTATTGTTATAGGCCTAGAGTCTGGGTCACTTTAAAGTGGATTATTCTGGTTTCGCTACGGGTCAAATTGCATATGAAATCGAATCGATCTGGATCTGTTAAAAACCGAACAGGCTACGACAGACTTACAGTGCGTGTAGGTCATAAGCACCGTTTAACATAGGCACACACAGACACACACGCACACGCATACACACACACACACACACACACACACACACCTGCGGATAGACACCAAACATGCACAACGCAGGCCTAGTGATCAATGGCGTTCTTTGCTGTAGAAAGCCTGCAAAGTAGCCCTATATTACTACCAAAGAGCTCAGTGTGTCAACGGTAATATATAGTAATTGTAATCTCCAAACTTCTAAAGCGCCACTTGAAAGCCAAGCGCATGGCACCAACTTATTCACGAGCGGTGCGTCGAGTCAGAGGGGTTGTCCACAGGGCCCATGAGCAGTATATTAGGTACATGGGACCCATGTTGGCTCTGTACGGTTCCTAAATTGGAATATTGGTCCTATGCATGCATGGACCCCAACTTTTTTAACGACGCCGTCATATCGACGATGAGGGGCCCCATCTGGGCATGCTGGTCTGGAATGCTGGTCTAAATATACTCATCCTTCGAATATCCCTTCTCCTCCTCCTCCCCCTTCCCATATCCACGCACCTGCGACAGATAATAATGAACGACGTAAGAGTGCGAAGAGGATAGGCCTATGTCGACCGGTGTAGGCCAATTAATTGCAGTGTAGGGTCCTTTTCTCTGTACCTTGTCTCCCACCGTAACAGTACGTAAGCCTAATTAATCATGGAGCCGGTCGTCATTATGACGAAGACGTCGTTACACGAATAACGTTACGATGATTGCATCAACGCTTGCAGTCGGCTGAAGTACAGTTGTCGTTAACAGTCGCGCTGCGCATTCATGCAGACCACTGCACAAAGGTTCCGGGTGGCGTGATATGTTCTTTCCAGGTAAACATTTATGTAACCTAGCTGCAAGGACGCATACAATATATAGACCTGTATTATAGGCCTATATATACGAATGATAATTGACCTATATATAGGCCTATATATAGGCCTACGAATGATTCAGGCTTGACTGAAGCCTGTGGGTGTTCATTGCTGCAAGGCACTAAAGACGACACGGCAAAACGCCATTAGGGGTAGGCCTATATATAGACCTACACACGACACGAAAGGCTTAGCCTAGAGTGAATTATAATCTACTCGAATTAGTGAACATTGCAGTGCGACAACTTGTACCCAGACAACTTACAGCGATCGCATAGCAGATTAAAGCCTCGTCGAGGCTAATATTGTAATCGTTTTATATAGGCCTACGGATTTCTACGCTTGTTTGCAAGCAGATCGAGTCTTGACGCTCAACGAAAAACAGAATCGGTGAGGCATGTCTGCTTATTTGTATAGTGCGATATACTGCCTGCATATTGGCTATGGTTTTGTTGACGAGAGTATACAGTATTCATGCGTGGTGCTGAGAAATTTCTAAGTTTTAGCCTACCTTACATTACAGGGTCAAGCTACCCTACCGACTGCTTGCTAGAGTGTGGCTTGGTTCGCTTAATATTTTGCTTATTGCTTTAATTGTCGTGTTCTAGTTTCAATTTTTGACGAAGACATAGGCAGCGGGACAGAAGTAAAACTTGCTTATAAGTAGGGATGTGCCAATTAATCGGTAATCGGTTCCGGCCGGATTTTGCACTAATCGGTATTAATCTGAATCGGCGATTCCTGGTCTAAAAATCCGGTTAACAAAAGTCATAGTTTTTACCAAAAACAATTTCTTCTTTCATTAATACAGAAATAGTAACCTGTTTGTCCTGTGGTAATCTTTAATCTTTAGTACGTGTAAAATAATGAAATTGTAACTCGACTCTTCAATAAAATGGCGGACAGTAGGCCTATCCTAGCTTTTATTCTTATAAGGTCTCTATAATTATTATATCTTTGCAAATGAAAATAAATATTGCTGATTAATCGGATGGATTCCGGATTCGACCGGAAAACACGCCTTAGCGACTGACTCCGAATGCAACTCTTCTACTCCATATGGGCACGGTGGTCCCGTCAACAACGTGGCAGGCTGGCAGAATGATGTAGCCTAGCCTACGTGCATGAATTATGAAGACGCTGCAGTGTAAACAACAATAATTATTAATTAAGTATCGTACGTATTCGTAGTTATTCCTCTTGCAAGAGTATGAGACTGAGTCTGACTGACCATGGGTTTAAGACGTCGAATGGCAGCATTGGCTTCTGACGTCTTCCAGGAATGTTTATGCAGGCACGTGTTGCCCTGACAACCAGTTTTGGAGACGGAATGTATAGCCTATGGCATTCGCGCAGTGGGGCAGAAGTTGGGAGTACCGCCATTGTCGTCCATCAGAAGCATGTGGCGCAACAGGTTGTTTTTATTTAGGCCTATTGCATTGTCCAATAAGTCGCTGAAAGGATGCGACGACTCCTAATTGATACCTCTAGAACGACTACAGGCCTAGGCCTAGCCTATCGGGGCCTACCTCCAAATCTGAAGTTGGTATCCTAATGGTAGGCCTAGGCTACGTACGTGGACGTGTCAATATTGTTAACCGCTTTTAACTGGTCATGCTTACTTCGGACTTTGACCATGGGCTTTTGTTTACCAGTACGAGATGGCCTAGATCGGCGGAATGCCTACGATGCGAACAATAACTAGAGTGTATCAGATAACCAGTTATTCGTGCATAATAAGATGTTGGCATCTCGCGTGTGCGTGGTCCATATATTCCGGCTGTTTCCAGTTCTTTGCTTCCTAGCGATAGTTTGTCTTTGGTTATCGATGTTGCAATAAAGCGATAGTCGCATCACATAAAGTAAGATGAACGCCTAAAATAAATTAAATGTTGAAATTGAGCTAAAGCTTCGGGTAGTGTTTTCGCGATCGGTATCATATGAGACAAAGCTTTTAACAGAGATTTTAATTGTGCTTCCTGCCAAAATCTTTGGTAGGCCAGGTCAACTTTCGTATCTAACCAGGTGCGACTTGCAGGTTTCCATTGTTGGATGCGATGCATGCTGGGTAGTATCGACGTTCGTTAGGTACGAAATTTCGCGAAATAATGGCTAATTAAGGATTAAACAATGATTGAATGTCGAAAATTGAAACTTCATTTACATTCGTCTGTCTTATATTACAAGTCGTGGTTAATCTGAAGGTCATCTGATTTAAGGTAGCCGTATCGTTGTAAATCCCTTGCACGTCGCTGGCGTTGATTCATCGATGTCAAGTAAAATATTTTTCGTTCCGTTAAAATATTATAGGTAAGTTCTCAATGTCGTCGGTCTCAGAACTACTGGCAGTATTTGAAGTATTTTTCCTAATATTCTGTGGTAGGTTAGATGCTGGGCAAGCTTATAGTATCGGGGACTGAAGGATATAGTGCGTAAGTTTACTGGCGTCGTGAGTGTCGGTTAGGGTCAGGTTAGGCGTCGTGACGGTCGGTTAGGGTCAGGGTTAGGGTTAGAAAACCTGGTTCTGTCCGGCCCAAAGATACTGTATAATCCTTCAGCCTGCGATACTATAAGTTTGCGTGCTGCTGTTATATTGCAGTTATAGTTTTAACGTGTTTTTTTAATTTGAAATATTTTATGGTCTGCTGTTTTAATGGTGGGTGGGTGTTGTCATGGGGTCTACTCGAATCGCTGAAACACGATTTCCCGAAAGGGATGAAAATGAAAATCCCTGACTTCAAAGTTCGATCCTTAACCTTAGTAACCTATAACTCCCTATAATAATCCCAGTCCAAAGTGCCTGTGCAAACTCTTCACCATCCAGCTTCTTACTGGTATCAATAAGTCAAACATGCTGAAGCTGCAGGAAGTCCAGAACTCTTTGCTTAGAACCATAACTAATACATCCAAATTATGAGCATATAACCCCTAAACAGGTGCTTAATTCTTTACATTGATTTCCTTTTCAGCAAAGAATTAGTGGCGAACATTTGCTATCGCAGTTTCTATCATTATGCTGTGGTTCTGCGCTATAAACACGGGCTATATGTACCTAGAGGGGAGTGTTTGATATGATGTATTATGTCATTGTCATGAGGAAAAGTTTAAGCATCGTGAAGGTCGGTTAGGGTCAGTTTGGGCGTCGTGAGGGTCGGTTAGGGTTAGGGTTAGTGTCGTCATTAGAAAACATGGCAGACAACCTTACACTGCATTACTAATTTCAGCAATTGTTTGGGATATTCCAATATGCTGCTGACTCATCCGAAACTATACTCCATGTCCCATTTAAACCGTGGCGTGGGCGATAACAGAGGTTTTAGGTATAGTAGGCATTGTTCTCTATTTTCCCAGTAATCTATTTCGTGTAATTCTGAGGGTGATTGGAAATTGCTTCATTCCTTTGCCTGTCTTTGTTGTATTTTGTTACTAATCCTTTGATTTTCTGATCATTCGTGGTTGCTACAAGTTAAAACAAGCAGTTATGTTTGAATGCAATGGAAAGTTGTGTGATGTGTCAGATTGAATTAGATGATAGTAAGGTAAGTAACACCAAAGTATCAATGTCTGACAAAGGAAGAGAAACATTCTTAGAGTGTAGTGAGTTGCATAATGATGAAGATTTGACCAAAATTTTATATTTAAGAGGGAGACCTAACTCTGTCTAAGCTCACAGAAACTGTCAGAAGAAATATACAAGGAAAGTTTTGTGAAAGTCAAACGTGACATGCACTGACAGATGAAAGTAATGTTGCTCCAAAGGTAACAAGGTCTGCAATTGCTTTTGATTGGAAACAACTTTGCTTCTTTTGTTTGAAACCGGGCAGGTGTCATAATGACCCTTCCTTTTCGCGTTGCATTAATGGTAAATTGTTGTAAAAAATTATCCATTGGCAACTGCAGTCCTAGGTGGGTTAGAAACTTGTGATTTAGTTGCAGCAGAAGTATTCTATCATAGAGCTTGTTATGGAGGATTTGTTTTGAAGCCGATGACTTCTGCTATAGGTTGTGACGATACATCAAAGATCAGTTCTGCTAATGTAATATTTGGTCAGCCTTTTAACCCAGAAATGCCTGTTGCTTTCGAAAAGCTGTGTAGTTGGCTTGAGGTTTCTGATGACAATTTCACACATTGGATGAATTGCAGAACAAAATGGTACTTTGTCAAATAACTCTGAATCAGTATATTAATTTTTAGTAAATAATTAAAGTGGAAGTTAGAGGATAAATATGACGAACATATCTTTTTCTCTGAAAGCAGCGGATACAAAAATGTCACTGGCCTCTTCAATAATTACAAATAGGCCCTAAATGGCAGAGATGGGTACGATTAGCTAGAACTGCTAATCGATTAGAATTAGAATTAGCTCCTGAAATTTGCTAATCGATTAGAATTAGAATTAGCAAACTCTTCCAGCTAATCGATTAGAATTAGAATTAGCAGCAGTTAATCGATTAGCAATTAGAATTAGATTTCGATAATCGATAGTTCGATACATATATTTGCTTCATGATTTTGTCAAATTGTAATCACAGCACAGCAAGTTACTAAATTAATATTTCAGTGTTGCATGAGCATAATGGACATATATAACCATGAACAGATAATTGAAGGCTTGAAACAGCCTTCAGATAAATAAATAAGTAAGTATATTCTTCAAACTCAATATTAATAAACTAATTCTTAGTGAATGCGTTCTCAGCTTAATTTTCAAACATCTAATCGATCAGCTAATCGATTTTGATTAGAATTAGCTGAAAATTGCTAATCAATTAGAATTAGAATTAGCATCAGATGACAGCTAATCGATTAGAATTAGAATTAGCTAGTTGTCTAATTGATTAGCTAATCGATTAGCATCTAATCGATTAGTTACCCATCTCTGCTAAATGGTATACTGAGAGAAAACTGAATTTTGCTGAAGAGAGTCAGCGAATTGTCATTGCAACTGCAAAGCTAATAAAAGCAGAAATTCACGAGTATCTGTTCAGCAAATTGGACTATCCACTGACTTGTGACTTCACTTCAGCAATGTCCAAGCTGCCAAAGACGATACCAGGCTTATTGAAAGAATTCATTGAAAATTTTGTATGCACGAAATTGAAACAGATTGCAACCTGTCATTCTAGGGTTCAGGCCGCAGGGCCTTGGTCAGTTATATCACCGGTTTTGTTCGCGGTCGGTGTATCCCTGGACCATGCCTTTGGTTCATGGTGGGTACTCGACATGTTATCACGATTAGGTTATTTAATATCATACAATGAGGTCAATGTCTACAAACAATCGGTCATGCACAATCAAAATCTAGATTTCCCACATATGTGGTTGATGAAGGTTGACTTTTGCACCGTGTGAAATGGCAGCAAGTAGTCACCTCTGCTGACGCTGTCCAACAATTAGTGCATTATGTCATATCACATTTTGGAATTAATGTTGCCATTTTTTTTCTGGCTATTGCAATGGGCCTAACATAAATCACCAGCAATATGCAATATGCAAGTCCTTGTAAGCAGCTCGGGATATTGTGTTTGACAAAATCTATCATGTTTACAATAACCAGACTGCTTTTCTCGCTAACCAAATTAACAAAAAAGCCTTCGTTGCTAACCACCTAATTTGTGTACTTTGTTGTGCAGGAATTTCTGTACACCAAGCACTAGACGATGCGGACACATTGATTATTGCAACTGCAATAACAATTGCAGAAAACAATTAGCCAATGACACAGATGTTTTAGTGACATTGCTTACTTAACCATTTTCATTCTGCAATGGCCGATATTGTCCTGCATTGAGAGGTTACAAAGTGTGGCCGTCCTAAAGTCGAACTAATACTTTTCCGAGCCATTCGAGATAGTATAAGTGATGCAGCTGCTAGGCAAATGCTTCCGCACATGTCATCAGTGCTCGCGATGTGACATCATCTTTGCATGGATTGGGTTAGTGTTTGAAAAAATTCACCCACTCAAGCGAAACATTGCCATTAACATATTGCATCAATTTCTTTTGGAATACACAATGTCTGCCCACTTTGGTATTTCGAGTAGCGCTTTATAAATTGGAGCTTACGATTGCGACTTAAAATTGAAAATTGACCCAATTTCCCCAAAGCTATATATGTACCAATTGTTCAAAATCCTGAAAACTAGTATGGACTAGTTGGCTAATCTCCTGAATTGTATTTGGAACATATCCTGAAAAGTTAGATTGTTGCAAATAGTTTTGTTTTCACGTTGGAAGTAGAATTGGGGATCCAGTTGAAATTTAAATATGAATAGCAGCTTTATTTGCTGTTATTGACTTTCACTGTGGGATGCCACAGGACTCTTTTATCAGAGTTTGGGATGGCCATATTTATACTGTGATTGTCCACATGTGTTTGGACGGTAAAGTTAACCATGTTTAGATAAATTAAAACATAAAATAAATAAGTAAGTATTTTCTTTTTTTACCAGCTGCCAGACCACGTTCTTGTGATCACACATACATCCAAAGTAGCAATAAATTCAGCGTTTTTTAAATTCGAATAGAGCATATAATATAAAAGTTATATTATTTGATACAGTTAACTTGGAAATATTAATGAAAATCAAATAGTATGATCAGTTTTGTCCTGACAAACATAGAAATTAGTACAATTTAAACCACAGATTGCACAGAACTACCAATACGATGTCAGCAGTTCTAAATGTACAGCATTTACTTATAATTATTTGCCAGAGATCATTTGCTCCTAACTTGTATTGTCACCTGAAATATCACTTTCACTTTGGGTAAAAGCATTGTAAAGCATTTTTAAATGTTAATTTAGGTGTGTTTAGGTGGTTGCAATGTGCCTTTCCTTACTTAGTGCATTCAACAATGTATGAAATTATTAGTTTTGCATAATTTCAATATTTAATTTCTGTTGAGATGGCTGAGATAGATAGCCCAGCTTGTTTAGATGCATCTGTTGATATGGCTCAGGTGCATGGTCCCGAGACAAAAGGATCAGTTTTCGGCAGCACAGACACGACTTGGCATTAACAACGGGACACGTTTTGACCTCCCATGAGGCATAGAAACCTTTTTAACACTTTAACAACGAGAGCATACTAAAAGCGACTGGGAACCAATGCAGCTTGTCATTAGAGTGTTACACATCCCGTTGGTATAGAAATATATGGCCGAGTTGACATCAGATGGCGTGGTTTTCCATGATTGGTCACTCAACCAGCCCAGTGTGGCTTGGGCTGCTTTCATTTAGTTGTCTCCTGCCGGTGATGTAGGAAAATTACAAAGCCACTTCCTTTATCGAGTACTATAACACAGTACATGAATAGGCTACTTAAATATTTCATACCCTTCTGATGACCCAAGGCATACAAAGCATCTCAACTGAAGCAATTGCTCAACATCACCACGAATAGGAAGTAAATGACTGGCAAGCAAGAAGGGTAGCTGGTCTAGGACTTAATAGTTCTGGGTAGGGTACGTTTTCAGCATAGGTCTTCGTGATAACAACTGAGGGGTAGGTGGAGCACACAGTTAGTCAGTCTCGACTAAAAGGAAGTAATAATTATGGAAAATACTATTGAAATAGGTACACATTTATCAGCCACACTTCTGCCTTTGTAGTCTTTGCACTGGAAACTGTGGGGTATGAGAACTGGGCTTTGTGATGGAATTTGAATGCTCACAATGACTGATGCAACCCGTGATGTGGCAGAGACCAAATTTTTCCATACATGAGTCTCATGGTCAAAATCTGATATGGAAATTTAGTCGGCATTTGTTGAAATGTATGAGGTCTTTTTGGCAGCCATCTCAGGGCATGTTGAGATGGTAGTCCACAGAATTATATGTGAGCCAAAACAGACTTCTTCCTCAAGGTATGCTACCGTCTGTCAACAATCCCAAGGATTTTATTTAGGAGTTTGATGTTGCGCCGTTGAACAAGTCGCCCTTTGCTGGAACAGATAGACTTCTTCCTCAATGTATGCTACCGTCTGTCAACAATCTTTACAGCCAAATATGTCAATTTCCTCCATAAAACATTTTGTTTAGTTTTCAGAGCTACAATGTAAAGTTGCCTTCAGAGGAGCTTTTATTCACACTACTCATGTCAAAGTCTTACATTGCAGACATAAGTTTCCCTTTGATTCTGAATCATTGTCAAAATCCTGTTTGATAATTACTTTTTTGAAGAAATGATCTTTCAGAATGTATTTGTCACCATGGATAATAATAATAATAATGGATTCAATCAATCAATCAATGAATACTTTATTGTTCACCAAACAATTCAATTCAGCAAACAGGCAAGACAATCCAGTGAACTTTAAAATTATTATCATCAGTGTTATAATAGCTGTTGTTGTTGTTGCTGTTTATTATTATTATTGTATTGCATTGTATTGTATTGTATTTTTGTTTGAATAAACGAAAATACACTGGGGAAAATACAATAATAATAAGCGGCCCTAAATATAATCAGCAACAACAACAGCAGTTATTATAACACTGATGATAATAATTTAAAGTAATAATTAAATAAAAATGTAAACCTGATAATACGAATACATATAATAGGTCGTCACTGTGATAATGTGTAAATGTAATCATAATTTTATGCAGCACCTTTCAAGAGACTCGTCAGTGATGCTTCTGTTAGTCAGGTTGTTGTGTTTACTCAGAAATCAGACAAGAG
This sequence comes from Aporrectodea caliginosa, assembly GCA_020284085.1. NCBI lineage: Eukaryota > Metazoa > Annelida > Clitellata > Crassiclitellata > Lumbricidae > Aporrectodea > Aporrectodea caliginosa. Next base: position 1,587,616 of record JACEVL010000895.1, read on the forward strand.
TGTTGACAACAGCTCAGTTTTACTGCGAAGAACTTGTTGAGAACTGCTTTGCAGTTTGTAATCGTGTCATAATACTGGACCTGTATCGTTTTTTATTTGTTAGCTGACCTAGATAGCATAAATAAATTGGTACTAGATACATGCAGTCAGAAGCTAGGTTGTATGACAGAAATTAACTGTGACTCATCACTAATATAAAAGTCTAATTGATTAGGAAATTTCAGTAGTTAAGTTTAATTCTAATCAATTAAGTAATCAAATAGCTGTTAGGCTAATTCTAATCAATTAGATACAAGATTTTGTTAACTCTAATTCTAATAGAGTAAGAAATTTCAGTAGCTAATTCTTATTGTAAACAATTAGCAATTTAACTAATCGTGCCCATCACTGTCGTGTTATGGCAAGGGTTCAGTTCAATGAAATGTACTTTGTGGCCATGTACATGTCTCTGTAGCGTGTATTTGCAGATTGTAATGGGCTAACAATAGTATCAGGACTTGGTATTGTCATGAAAACGAGTCGACTAGATACTGGTGCAGGTGTCATTGGACTTGTTTAAGGCTGCCAGAAATTCTTTTTAATTGCACTTTGGAATGCAGGCAATGTTTCAATACATGAGATTGATTTTTATTCTTTGTTTTAATTTTCCTCTTTCATACGCCCTTATCGACCAGCTTTATCTAAGGAATGCCATAGATAAATTTATGTGGTATCTATGAAAGAGGTGATTTTATTTTAGGTCAAGCAAGTACATATGCTATGCTTAAAATCAGCTTTTATTTGTAAGAAGCATTGCATAATAAAGAAATTCTTGCTTTATCTAGGATATTTCATTCAAGCAGGTAAACTAGGTTTTTGGAAATTCGTCGGTGACTTATAGTTGGTACTTGCTGCCATGGTGATTTGCTTTACTACTTTTAGCAGACTACAGGGATGCATGCATTTCATAGTCTAGTCATCTTGTGTTTCAAGCCTTTTCAGAGCAGTCTCTAAGCCAGATAGGGCCACAGTTCGACGTTCTTCTCATATACTGTCTAGAGGTTTAGGTCTAGCAATCGTCCTAGGAATGGAATCAATTATTTCAGTGATGCAGCTATGCAGATGGTGACAGTGGTAGAATAAAAACTCATACATACCTTGGAGAGTTCTCTACCAGCACAAATCATTTAGGAATATGGCAGTGACATATGACATCTAAATCAATATACTACACAGCTGTCAAAGCAACTATTAGCTCGGCAAATGATGAAAGATATCAGGGAAGTGAGGCTGTATGCACTATGAGTCTTTCTGTCATAGATTACACACATGCATAATTAAAATTTGAGATCCACGAATGTCACTGTGTTTTGGGTTATGCCCTAATTTGCATTATGCGGGTGCATATTATAGCAAGGGTCCAGCGTATTTAACAGTGCAGTGAAGAGCCACTTAGTGGCACTTGAGCAGTGAGGTTGCTTATGGCGGGTATGAGTTCTTAAGTAAGATGTAGTGTTTCAGTTTGATCTTATTATCTTCTTTGTATGTAGCATGTTACTGCACTTTGTTTAGATCTTCTTGACTTTGTATGTTTGTGTAAGCCATATGCTTTGTTCCAGTGCCTGTGTGTGGATTTACATATAAAGTAAGGGCGGTCTGTGTTTAAGTGCTTTTGGATTCTGTAAATTAAAAATTTGTCAGACATAAATGAGGATGAATACAGGGTCATACTCATGTGCAGCTGTCTTTGTCAACCGGGGACTATTATTTGTTGATCTATGCACTGAACAATTGATAAACTGGCCCTGTAACACAGCATATTTGACAGTGCATTGAAGAGTCACTTGAGTATTGAGGCTGGTGATGGCAGGTAAGAGTTCTTAAGTCAGATGTAATGTTCAGTTGATCTGATTATCTTCTTTGTACGTTGTATGTTACTGTATTGTGTTTAGAGCCACTTGACTTTGTATGTTTGTGTCAGCCATTTGCTTTGTTCCAGTAATAGTTAATTGTATAGGTTCATATAAAAAAGCAAGGCTGTACAAGGTTAAGTTCTGGGCATTGAGCATTTGCAATGGTCTGAAGTCCATCAGGATTAATTATCCTAGTACAACTAGGTTGAGGTGAACACTGTTTCTGTGCATGCTTGTTGGCAGGTGGGTGGGTGGGCCTTAAGACTGGGTTGGTGGGTGGATGTGCATGTTCGTACTTTTGGATTCTGTAATTTAAAAATGTTGTCAGATAAAAAAGAGGATGAAAATACGGGGTCATACTCATGTGCAGTTGCTTTGTCAACCCTGGGACTGTTATTGGTTGATCTATGCAATGAATTTGCGATAAACGGACCCTCTAATGCAGTGTAAAAGCTTTCACAGCGCTGTTGAGAGGTCTTAAAAGGAGCCATGCAAATATTCAAACACACACACACACGAGCTGTACCGATTAATTGGCCATACAAAAAAATAATATGTGCCCATGTAAACAATTTTTTCTTAGTTTTAGAACTTTTGGCCATTCACCTGACGGCATATGATTTATCAATACCATGTACTGATGGCCTGTCGTCCACCTACTGACTGCAACCCACGAAAACACTGAGAAAATAAATATGTTTATCACGGCGAGCGCAAGCAGCAAAACGCGTGGTTGCATTGTAATAGTAGGTTTATGTTTCAGAGCCAAAAGTTTTGACTAAACAAATAATGAAATAATCAGTCTCATCGGTATCAGTTATTTTAATAATCGACTGTACGCAGTATCAGCATAATCAGCAAAAAGTGATATCGATACAGCACTAACATTCACTTGTGTATATATTTATATACATTTGTTGTAACCTACTTGTAAGATATCAATTTAGTGGTTGCCACAAATTAAAAGGTTTGGCAGGTGAAGCTGGTCTTTCATAAGTACATTCAAAAGTCAGTAAATCAAAATATTTGGGGACAGGATTGAAGAGTGTATATGATTGCGATCAAGATAAGGCAATCCAGCATATTTTCTCAGTGACTGTCTGGAGATTCCCAAAGTGCGGGACCACAGCCTGTTAAGTCTGCCCACATTGTTGCATGACGTATTAGTTGTTATAGTCTGACGTTTATTAAGACTTGCATTGGGCATGCCCTTTTTGAAGTGATTGTTCAGATGATAGGAGTGTAAGAGTTTTCTAAAATTAAATCTGGGTACGTGAGCCCTTTCTGAGCCGATAGCCGACTACCAATGACGCTATCATGGGATAGATAAGTAATGTAAACTCTAAAGTATTTGCATGCTATGCTATTATGCACTGCAACGTTGTGGTTCTTTAGATTGACAGATGCCGCAGTGTACTATGGAAGGCGAGTTGGAGTTTGTGCAGCTGGAGCCATTCATGCACCAGGTCGGAGGACATTCAACTGTGCTCCGATTCAATGAGAACACCGTCTGCAAATCCCTGATACCACGAGAACACCACTTCTACAAGACCATGCCGTCGGTCATGAAGGAATTCACACCTCAGTACAGAGGTAAGGACAGACTGTGTCTTATGAACTAGACTGAAAATGGCACCGTGTTGAGAAACAGAATGACGTTGGTGTTGATGGTCATGTGAGTGTACTGTACGTGTGTATTTGTATATAATAATAATTGTCTTTATTGAAACAATCCGGTTGACAAACCGCAACCGGTTACAGTGTACAGTTATGCAATTGAAACAATTCACAAGAACACAAATGACAGAAGACATAAATCTTAACTACTAACAGAACAGACAGCCTGCAATGCACGGCGCTAATAGCAGCCTACAAAGCATGTCCGCCTACGGGACTCGATCTCGGTACCTCTCGCTCTCTATGCCAGTGTGTTATCCAATGCGCTATCGGGCCCCCCACATATGTATGTATGTGTGTGTGTGACACTGTGTGTTTGGGTGATTGTAACTGAGGTATTACAGTTAGATACTATAGGGATCTTGTGATCCATCACTTTTGTACGACAACACAAGAAAAATTGTGCATTTTTGTGTTTGTCCATCCCTTTGGAACAGTTTTGCACAGACATGCTGTTACTTGTAACTTAAGTTACGTTTTTTATGTGAAGTGACACCAGTTTCTTTAACTCCCCTAGAGACTAAAGAGCCATGTTGGCTGCACTGTTGAGGGGTCTTTATAAACTGCAGTACAAAATGGTCAGATATTTGCATACATGTGCATATGTACGTAATCTACATGTAGACAGGATGAAACCTGAAAAAAGCAATGGACCTGATGAATGACAGAAGTAATTCATTTGCATCCATTGCCACCAAGTAGGTGCAGTCAGGTGCTGCTGATGATGATGATGATTGTGGTGGGTGCTGGACAGTTGCTGTTCTCCTTGCCTCAGTGCTTAAATATGCATATATATATATATATATATATATATATATATATATATATATATATATATATTTCTGTTAATTCAAGCAACACGCTCATTCTTGTTCAGTTAATATGAATTCATGACAAAACTCTGCTAATAAGTACTTCTAAGTATCTATCATCTCTTCATTATGTGGGTATAGATGCAATAGTGCTGTATAAATTTATTGAATGAATTGTAATTGTAATCACAGATTTATGTAGCACCTTTTCAAGAGAGGCTTTGCAGAGACGTTCCTAACCTAATGACAGAAAATTATGATAAAACAGAATGGTGTTCAAGTGCTTGCAGACTAGGGGTAAAGAAAGACCAAGGAGTTCATGTGTAGGGTGCTAGACAACCTATTCCAGAAAGTTGGACCAAACACAACAAAGTTTTTAAACTGCGTGTGCAAGTTTTGGCATGTGAATTTGGGCCTTGGAAATAAATCTCTTGTGGGCTTATGTTGGTCTCAACTGTTTCTGTTTGGTTACTCTCTTAGGACAGCTGTCTGATTTACAGAGTTATTAACTACATGCGTGAAACCTTAGCCATGTAACTGGATGATTGCTCAGTTTGAAATGCCAATTTTGACGTCACAGGTTTATACCTCTTCTCAAACATCAGTTGAAGGAACCTTGAGCAAGTATTTAATGCCCAGTTGTTTTGATTTTTTGACTGATGCTTCATCTTTTGATAATAGTAGGACTACTATATGGTGGCAGTGAACACAAATGAATGTGTAAAATAAATATAAATAATAAGGTGTGATTTAGTGACCCGATGAAGCCAAATATAGACTACCAAAGGAACTCTGCAGTATTGCAACAATGCCTAGGTGAATCTGTTTTGACTGGTATCGGATTGGTAGTCAAGGAGCCAACAGGTCTCGGTGCTATCAGGTCAGGATTCGATGAAACACAGTCACTGAGCCACTGAGGTATGCCAGAAAACAGGTCCTTTTGTGTGGATGTGTACTTTGTTGTGCCTGGGTTGGATGGGGAGTCACTGTGCTACAGCTGGTGTTGACTTGCAATAACAAGGGCAACAACACAGGCGTGCTATGCAACTAAAGCTGGCATGGCGTTTGCTAAATATGGCAAGTGCATGATCAGTCTATAGGTGTGTAATGTGTATGTATCTGAACATTTGTACTGTGTCTGATTGATAAAACGCTTTTGTAGCAGCCAACAGGTTTTTTGTAACCTGGCTTGAATTAGCCTTCAATGATGGATATATTCTGCCCTCTTAGATGGCATCCTAGTTGAAAATTTTACAGTGCTTTGTGTTGTAGGTTGAATAGGAGAGACTAAGTGTATATTCAGGGCTGCTTGTTACAATGGAATATGTTGTAGACTGATGCAGACAAACTTTAAGTTCAACTTATATTGCTGATGTTGATACCTATCTGTCTGTTTATGTATTTATATCTGTCCATCTCTCTGTTTTTCTTTGTCTGTCTCTATGTATATATATATATGTACTGTATATATACTTATGCATATATATCTATATATGTTTGTGCATGTATACTTATGAGAGGTCTATACTTGGCATGTAATCAGGCCCCTTAGTACAGAGTCTATATTATTAAATGATAATATCAGTGAATGCATCTATAACTACATATACCTGCATATTAATGTGTATTTGTATTGATGTTTAGCCTTTGGTGCTGATCCATTCTGATTTATGTATTTACATATTAAGTGCATAGTCTCCATATTCGGTTTTAGGGGGAAACACTCATTTCCTTAAAATTGTTAGGCTGTTAGCCCACAGAAGGTGATTCTATGCCTCTTGTATGCATATTTTCTTGGGTGGGGGCTAATTTATGCCCTTAACTTGCAGGCACATATGCATATTGGATATGAGTGTATTTTAACTGGTATCGGACAACAGACAGGTTGACAAATGCTTGATTTTCAGAACATCTCTCTTACTTTACTTTTGCTGATAATGTTTTTCTACTTTACTATCCATCTTCGTGATTATAAGTACCTTGCTTATTACTTGGAACAGCTGTGGTATCTTTATTGGTGGGTAATAGTTCTTTCCATGTGAAGATTAATGCTAATAATTCTCGTAGATAAGAAGTTTGTTTTGCAGTACCTTAACTGGGATCCGAAGACTCCTGGCAGGAAATCCTAGGTAGCAGAGGCAGTTGTTTTCGACCATGTTGAGCACAGATAGACGCCAAGTGTGTGTCCAAATCAGGCCCTGGCGAAAACAGTTCCGAAATATATTGTTATTTCATATATATTATTGTGGTTCACATGAGGAGGATAAGGACCTTTGTTTTGTAAAATAGAACTCTTCCATCTATGTTGATGCAGTGTCTTTGTTCGTCAAACTCGCGTTTTCTCTGACTGAAAACTGCTTAAGTGCAAACTGCTTTGACAACTGCATGGTTTCTATTCTCTACTTACTAAAAGATATCTGTGTATAAAAATTTGCTATTAAGGTACATGTAGGCAAAAGAACATCTGTAGTTAAATTTTTGCCTTACCATGTATTGCCAAAATGAATTAAGTGTGAATTGAATGTCTTTGCCCTAGAACTGATTTGGCACAACACCAACTGAACTTGTAGGCCCTGTATGCCAAGCATTCTTTATCCACTTTTTTCTAGATTTTTTAAGCTGTGCTGGAAAATGTAGTAGCTCTGTCAGATGGTTGTCAAGATTTCTGTCTGGGGCGGGATTCATGGGGCAGGAGTAAGCTACTCCTGGTGTAACGCCTACTCTGGGAATAACTATTCTCTGAATAAAACTTATTCGTAGTCGGTATTCATAAACAGGCGTAGAAGGCCGATTAGTTACTCTGGGTGTAAAGTGCGCTTACGCTGGGTTTTCCCAATATTTTAGTGGTTATCGTTGATCGCGCATGCGCAAGAGCTACGGTGAAGTTGGGACAGATCAATGCCTAACGGAAAGATGCGGCACTTCGAATGCAACATCGTCAGAAATCTCGTCAAATTTTAACATTTTGTGACGGCGAAATGAAAGGCAATTTAAAGGTCGCCGTTGGCGAACGAAACGAGTTAATTACAGATTCTCTTAAACACTTATTGGTGTCTAAAACGTCGTCGAATGCAACGAAAAACGACGGCCGCCATTTTGTTAATCGCCTTTAAGCTGAGAATAGAGGACTTACTCCTACCTCAGAGTCGGAATAGCCTTATTCGCAGAGTAGAGCGTTGCGCCTGTCTCATGAATAGCGAATTAACCGCTACTCCCGCATAGGCCAGATTTAAGCCATGAATAGGAGTTAGTCATATCTCATGAATCCCGGCCCAGGTGGAGCATAACTTGTTTAAGATGTTTGTGAGAAAAGGTGGCAGTGAGCTTTAGTTTCTCATGAATGCTGACACATGAGTTCATGTGTTAAAGAAAAGATATTATTATTATTATTATGGCTAACATTACTTGATCAATTCAGAATGTTTTTGGCTCATACACAGTTGTTGATAAGACAGCTCTACCATACTATTGAAAAGGTATTCCAAGCTAAAGAAAAGTGGTATGCAAGCATTTATTTGAATGTTGAAGAAAATGTTTTACCAGATAAAAATCTGTTACACTAAAATTCATTATAATTTAAAGAAACACAGAGAAACTGTTTAAACAATCTATTGTAAAAATGTAAACGATTTAAAGTAAATTTATTCCAACTAAAAACCCAAAAGTTATTAAATTTTAAATGAAATTCATGCCTGTCTAAAAGCTGTCAAGCAACAAATGTCTGAACTTTGGATTTCTAAATAATTACATGACTGAAAGTTGTGTGACAACATCATCATCTGAGTCAAAAATACCATGCATTAATTTACTTTCCCTAAGGACTGTACTAACAAGCTGATGGCGTTTATTTGCATCCTGGTCGTGGTGACCTTAGCCAGGTGAAATATATGAGTGGTTAATGCATTTGATTTATAACATTGGCTTTCACAAAAGAAAGTAAATATCAGTTGGTTTACAGAAATGTTCAAGGCATCAGGCTGTTGATTATGTTCATAGCAAGAATGTTGGCAGCAAGAATGAAAGACATATTATGTAATGCAGCATTTTGGAGTTGAGTTCTGCATTCACTTAAAGTTTTTGATATGATTGAATAATATTCATGGGTGTATTTATAAAGTTTCCATTACATCAAGCTGTATTATGGGTGGTATTAATGAGTATTATCAATGACGATGTGTTGCATTATGCTAGAATTGCCTTCTATGGTATTGAAGAAAGCAAATGAATGGTTGCTATATGTCAAAGAAATGCTTATGGACTTGCAGTACCTGAAGCTGTAAATAATTAGATGAGTTCTAGTAGGATAAATGTAACTAAATATCAAGTAAAATTTAGTAAATGAAGTAAGGGAAGTTGAAGATGTAGTTGTACTGACAATTTGGGAGGTTGCTGACGAGGTTGTGTTTCAACACGTTTTGACATACTGGCTCAGTTCTGCTATCTAGATTGAATAGATGACCAAAGTCTGTCTTGTTCGTTCCCTTTTGGAATCTGGTGTGGCTATTGTGATGGGTCTTTGCACCAACTAGCAATGCTTGTATCTGGCTGTTTGTAAAGTACCTTTTAACACAATGGCTGTGGCAAAATAGTTTGTAAGTTTAATGGTAGACTGTTCCAGGAGGATGGTTCAATGAATGAGAAAGCACCATGTGCCCACTTTGTCGTATGGAAGCTATGAAAGAAACATGCAGCTCGCAGGTTGTTCTGATGAAACTAAATTTCGTCTGACAGCATAGATGGTTTTCATGTGATACACAGACCAGTGGATGGCTGGCTGAATTCACTAACGCTCTGGTGCACAGAGCTATGTTAGTGTCACTGATGTTAATTTACTGATGTTCAACAGATAAAACAGCTTCACTGCTGGCTTTCTTGTTGCACTGATTTATTATGATTACATTAATGCAGCAATATCCAGATTGTTTAATGTTTTACACTAACTTGGCTGAAGTCTAGTTTCAAGAGGTTGGAGAGGCTAAGCATTTCAGGTCCTTTGTCCTGTGCTTCTATACTGTTGGAATGTTTAGTAAGATGATCAGGTCAAGCACTTGTTGTGACAGCTCATCACAAGCGTGAGTAAACTCTCTGCTACGAATTACAATTATGTGATGGTCGCATTTCAAGCCTGAATTTACTTTCAGTGCTCTGTTTGTGTGTTGTGCAGGTGTTGTTGAGGTGACAATTCATGAGGACAGTGATGGCTACATGACTCTTGTTGCCCGTCCGAGACTGAGGAAGAACTCCTTGTCAAACTCACTGCCTACCCTCTACGACGAAGCCTCGCAAACTAACTCGGCAGCTTCGGCCGAAGATGCCGCGCAGTCTGATTCAGAATCAGAAAAGTGTCATGGTTCATGCTTGGGTCATGACAGCAGCCACCACAGGTAACCCATGGAAATATAACTGAATTTTAACTGACCAGTCACAGTGTAGCTGAACCTTTTTTATTGCACCCTCTTAGTATTTCCTGAGGGCATACCCATCTACTTAGAATGTCCCTTTCAGAAGCATGATTGTAGTTTTGCCATACTGTATATACTCGAGTATATAAGTTGAATTTTGGACAATTTTTTAAATCTGAAGTGGGGTACGACTTATGTTTGTGTGATGGAAAACTCCACAAACATCAAAATAAATTATCTAATATATAGACAATGTAACTTGTGCACAAATACTTAATTCATTTAATATAGACACGTGCACAAATATTTAATTCATTCAGCAATACTTTAAAAGTATAGAACATGTTTAGTAGTTGATTTGAAAAAATCATTCACGGCACCCTGCATGACCGCTTAACAGCACTAGTGTGGTCAAACACTTGCCTTGTTAGATGACACATGATTTATGGCTATGACATATTGGGGTCAATACATTTTCTGACTTTCCAAGCTGAAAATTTAGGGGATGGCTTATACTTGAAGCTGTCTTATTCTCGAGTATATACGGTAAGTCAATTGCATCTAGGAAGCATACCTAGACGTGAGTGACTTATGCCAAAACTACAATAAACTTTCTCGATAATCTTCTATAGGAATGTAAGGTTCGAGATTGGCCGGTAGTTGCTGATATTAGGGCCTACCTGCAGATACAGTCCCAGCTTCTGCAAAGGTAAATCTTTTGACCAATGATGAATTGCAGAGCTGCACAGGAAAGGCAATAGCTTGTCAATGAATTTAGAAAGGTGGAAGGTTGGAATAGGGTCAAGTGCAGACAGTTGTGCCAGATAAGATAGTTCAGTTGTTCGAACCAATCAAGCTGGCACTGTGTGGATGTTTATGTGTGTGGAGCTGATCGCTCAGTCTCTTTGCAGACATGATAGGTTTTCTTGGTCCGTCCAGAGTTGCCTTTCATAGATGGGCAATAAGGCTTTTCAGTAGCACCACATTATTATTATTATTATAGTAGTAGTAGTAGTAGTAGTACAGTAATTTTGTATAGCACCCCTTGAAGACAGTCTACTCAGGAGCGCTAGCAGCCCAACCCCGGTCGTACAGTAGGGTCAACTGGGGTAAAGTGAACTATGGGGTAATGTGAACTACTTTTGTTTTATATTTCTATAAAAATCAAATTAATTGATAAGTCACATTTTACTTACTGGTTGTCAGTGCAACAAGTTGGTTTGTTGATCAACACTTAAATGAAGGTAATAATTGCATGAAAACATGTGTTTGTAAAATGTTGAAGTTACAGTTTCAGAAAAGGCCTAAAAATCGCGATTCGAAACTTTGAAGATGCGTTTGGTCAAGCAGCCAATGTGGCTAAATGAAGTCATTTAAAATTATTTTCTACATGCTGGAACTGACAAATGTCATGTATGCAACCTTTCATATATCCTTTTTTGTATCCTTTGGAGTATTTATTTGTGTATCATGGGCTGTAGAAACAGTTCACATTACCCCTCGAAAACGGGGTAATGTGAACTATGTGGCACAACAACATTCAAGCTGTACTTGAGTGCACTGCTCACTACCTATACTCAAAAAACAGTAGAATCTGACAGTAGGCCTACAGCAACAGATGTAGAACCAGATAATGATGCACAACCAGACTTCGATTATAACATGTCAACTGTTACATCGGCCAAGACTGTGCTTGAGAACATGCCAACTACAGGCAAGAGGCATACAAACATTAGGCATATTGTTGGTGACTTTGTAAAAGTTCAATATGAATCAGACTTCTACCCAGCTGAAGTGATGGCAATCAATGAAGAATTGTTCAAGTGCAATTGCATGATTTCAAGCAAGAGTGGATGGCGTTGGCCTGCTAAAAGGGACGAACTGTGGTACTCAATTGATGACATAAAGAAAATGCTGGGTCAGCCTATACCTATCTCAAGCAGAGGAGTGTATAAGTTTGACAATTTTGCTCACTGAACTGGATTCTGGCAAAATAACCCATAAAGACATCTTCCAAGCTTAGACTACATCTAGTCTGGACAATTTAGTTTAGTTCCGAACACAGTTCAGTGTTCCGAAATTTCATTTTTGAGCGTTCGCTGTTCAGTAACTTTACTTTTGAGCTTGGACTGCATCACAGAACTTTTTTAAAGCACTTACAGTAGTTCACATTACCCCTGCCAATAACACAATTGGGGTATTGTGAATTTCCATGGCATTTTCATTAGCAGTTCACATTACCCCGATCATGGGGTAATGTGAACTACCTCACAGGTATAAAAAAAAATTGACACCAGCAAATCTATTGCTGATGTCAGAATGTAAACTGCAGATTCTTATAGCTGAATGTTATGGTGCATAAACAGAATATAAAAACCTTTTTATAAAAAGAAGTAACAACAACAAAATTAAAGAATTTGTCAAAAGTAGTTCACATAACCCCGGTTTACCCTACAGTCTTAGGGCTAGAAAAGAACAGAGCAGAGTGGCCTAGAGTCGTTAGATGCAGTACCACCAGAAGCCCATTACAGGTCGCAGTGCGAGCCACAGAGAATGCACAGTGCTATCGGATAGCTGTTCGTGAACAGGGGACAAGGAGATCAGCTTGCACAGTTTTTTCTGCATAAGCTGGATCTTGTCCAGCCTTCTTCTTTTTTTAAGGTGCTCAGCTAGCTTAACTGTTTTGCGTCTTGCTCAGAAGTCCGAGTCAAACCATGGGGTGAGATGGTTGCATCTGATGTGCATAGAATGTGTTTGAAGCAAGAAATTGATGATTAACGTGAGTACAGTTTTTTGGGTATCCAAACAACTCTGCTAGACAAAGTCATTCAAAGAAGACTCTGATGGTTTGGACATGTAGAGAGAATGCCAGTTGACCAAATCCCACACAATGCACTACATGCAAGATTCGAAGGAAAGAATAACAAAGGCAGACCAAGACTCTGCTGGATAGATAATATAAATGAGGACATAAGATCACTTGGACTAACAATAAGGGAAGCAATGAGGTATGGAATGTTGCTGTTTGGTAGATCATGATGGAGGCTCAAGGGTGACTTTGGGTGCCATTCATCTCTTGTGATGACCAGGTTGAGAAATTCACCATACATATGCATCTAGGCACATTGGGACGTATTGCGTCATACTGAATATGGCGATGAGATTTCTCAGCTGCTTCCCCCTAGGGCATCCCGGGTCCTCTGCATAGCTGTTAAGGTCTTATGTCAAGATCAACAGGCTATTTTAAGTGAACAAATGATCGAGGAGGACTGCAAAGTCCTGGATAAACACTGAAGATGGTGGCTGGAATCCAGGTCAGTAGATGGCAGCAATGGTGATTGGGCCACATGTTGTTGCAAAGGAATTCTGTCAGATCTCAAATTCCAAAGTTTTGCATGCAGATTTACTCTGTGGAAGACGGATCCTGCTGCCTCCTGATCGAGAGGTGTGCAGGTCAGAATTACAGTGTTGGGCCTCTACCATATGGTAATGTCTTAGTGCCGGTCTCCATAATGCAGCATCTGAGGCAGCTAATTCCCCATCTTGAACACGACTAGGATGTAAAGGTCGTGGCTGGTGATTGACCATTGCACTCTGTTTTGTGCCAAAGCTCTGGATATTCCATGTCTCAAGTTGCAGTCCATCTGGTTGCCTTGTACAGTCAGTATCTTACGTTGTGCAGCCAAATGCTGGCTGTACTGACAAGCTAACTTGTTGGAACTTACATGGGTGCCAAAACTTCAGCAAAAACGAGGTCTTACAGCACATTTCAGACCATAATTACTGAGTTGCTGTACAATGTGTACTCAGAATCTTTCTCTGTTAAGGCATGCCATTACTGCACCAGAATCAGTCGAAGTGCAACATTTGTAATTGAAATGTAGAACTTGTGCAGAAAAGCTCACAGATGTTACCAACATTCGGTAAATTTTGTCCATGAGAAAAGCAGACAGTCAAAAATCATATGAGATGACAGTGGTTGATCACGATGTAAGCAGGATGTTGAACTTCTCCATAGTCAGGGATGTAGACCATTTCAAACAAACAAAACCCCTCCCATTTGGCAGGTCGTTTCATATGTTTTCGGGGTTGTTGCCCAAGCTCTGTACTGTGATACTCAAATAATATGTTGTTCTGAACCCACTTATCATACTGTTCAAATTGTGCTTTAGAACTAGCATTGATCCTGCTGCAGTCTTAACAATCTGTGTTCTGTGTTTGCAGCTACACAAGCTGGTTTTATACGATTTAAAGTAGCCATGACTAATGTATTGAAATGCTAAGAAAACTGTAAAATATACAGATGACAAATCCTATATCCAGAGTATTATTGGTGTTACATCAGGTTCCGAATGCGCAGAACGGGTAGCATAGAAATCGAGGGAGTTTGTCGAGGTTTCTCAGAGCAAGTGAAACTGCACGATGCTGATGTCTTTTGCACAAGTCGTAACACATGGAGCCTACGCTGCCACAAAGAACAACTAGCAAAAATGAAGAACCACGAAGAATTCTCAAACAGTATCCTTTCGTTCATCCACGAGATGCTGCAGTCTGCATCCACATTAGGAATTTACATCAGAACTTCAGAATCTGATTTTGATTTCTGACCACCGTTTAGTTTATGTCACTGGAGTTTGAATCCAAATGAACTTGTTAATTTTAGGTCTAGCTCTGTGACATTTGACGCTTTAACGACGAGAGGGTACTAAAAGCGACTGGGAAGCCAGTGCAGCTTGTCGTTAAAGTGTCAAGAAAGCTTGTATATGAAAAGCTGTTGTAAAGATTGTACTTCAGCCAGTAGTTCCAGCCTCAAATCTTGATGTAACTTGTCTTAACTTGGTGTATGTAGTAATAGTAAGTAAGTAATTAAGTAAGTATATTGTTTAATGAGAAGCAAATGCACAGCTCTGTACATGGCAAGGTTAATACATTCAGACAAACAAACAAATATCTATTGTATATATGCAGGCAAAGATGGATGCATTAGAGACAGAGGAGGATGTTTACTGGGTTTTGAGGACTTGTCAATCAGCAGAAGGTGTTTTATTCAGCCCACGTCAATGTTATTGTATCATAATACTTGGAGTTTCGATTGACAGGTGAGACCAGAGTCCAACTTGACCATATAGCCAGCCACCTGCTACAAAAACATACACTACTGGCCTAGTGCTGGATCACTTCTTTATGCTAATACCTTAAACTTGATCGAGCGTGCCATCCTTCACCCAGTCTCATACAGACTTGCATTCCTACTAACTGGTGCTGTTTGAGCCAAAATGCAGCCTGTTTTGCCTGTGTGTCCATTTGCCGACTTCTTATCACCTTCTTCATACGTGACATTCCTCTGCTGCACCACCTCCGTGTGACAGACTTATTACTCTGACCAGTCATAGCCAGGTCTAAATGTCATAGCTCAAGAATACACTCAAGTGTTGGCTTACATTATTAAACATACTGCAAAACTCCGGTATTTCGAACTTCGATATTTTGAACTTCCGGTTATATCGAATGACAGTGAATGGCCCAGCCACAACCAGTGCAAACACACACAGACATAGATCTGTTTTATTGAACATGCTTAAGTCGAAGTCTCGCTTATTGCAAAGGTGCTCTACGGTCCTTATCAAAGACTGGTCTGGCAGATATATGGAAGTTACAGGGTCACTCTGCTACTTCATAACTTCATTGGTCTAATTGTAGCTGACTGCTGAATGATTAACAAATGCTTTGGTATCCTGATTGGCTTCAGCTAAGAGACAAGACTGATTGACATGCATGTCTGGTCACTGGGAGGCGGTCTGTCTATGTTCACATTGATTTCACTTTCGTACCATAACCTCATTATACTGACCCCAATCCTATTGCCCAGTGGTGGATTTAGCTATAGGCACGAGGGACGGCATCCTCTGCACAATTCTTGGGTGTATCTTGCAATTCTTGGGTATATCTCGACACCTCTAAGGCCAGCAGCCCTGTGCATAGTAGGCCACAGAACGTGGCGTCCCTCTTGGAATTCCCCATGCCCCCACACACAAAGCAACCTTGGTTCTATCACTGTTGCCTCTGCAAGGGTGTTCCATGGCTGCATATTACAAGGACTGACCTTGGACCTTGCTAAACTTGACAGATGGTGGATAGAATGTGAGGACACAAAAAATTACAGCTTTGCACACTTTGCTGAACCTGAGACATAATAAGAACTACATGTTCATTTAGGCAAACCACTGTCTCTGATTATTTAATAAACCATTAGGTTATATACATGTTGACCTAATTTCATTTTTGACAGCTGTTTGCATATGTCAAAACTTTAGCCTTACAATATTAGATACTTTGGAAACTGAAACATGCGTTCATTTGGCCTTGTATACTTCTACAATTTCACGGAAACGGGATATTCTTTCTTTACTATTTACCATGGGGACGCGGTGGTGTAGCAGTATGTTCTGTGCCTTGTAGCCTGGTGTTGCAAGTTTGAATTTACCTCAAGCCACTGTGTAGCAACCCTGGACAAGTTGCTCTCTCATAATTGTCTGTGAGGAAGGCAACGAGCAACCACCTCACTCATCTCATCACGGGTGGCATAAAAGCCAATGGACCTGCCTTCGGGCAGAGAACTTATCATCATTAGTATTGACCTAATTGGAACTCTTCCACAATCTAGCAACATTTTTAAAAACTAAATAACCTCCCACTCAAAATCCAAACTAAAAAACCTTTGCCAGTAGAGACATTTAAGAATGCTACATCACTTCAGATCTGTAAACTTGTTCAGATCTGTGTTTCAGTGCTTGTAAGAAGTCCTTAAACAACATCGTAACTATCCAGATACTTATGTACATAAATACATATATATATATATATACAATGTTTATACATGAGAGTTGTAAACAACTAAACATATTTAAAAAAAATTGTATTGTGTATCGGAGGTATTTCTAGCAGAAAAGTAACAGTTCAACTGGCCATTATAGTCGTAGTTATAGAAGCAGTAGTTTATGGAGTAATACTGGAGTATGTTTCAACGGAGTTGTAGATAAGATGCTATTGAAGAACAAAGTGCAAAAGGCTGTTCCTCCTTTACAGTATTTGAAATAGAGTTTATTCTGTTGGAGAATTTAACGTCGAACCTTGAGCTGCCGTGCATACTTGACCTGAAGATGGGGACCAGACAACATGGAGACGATGCTTCCGAAGAGAAGAGGCTGACTCAGATGAAGAAGTGTAGCATGACGACTTCCAGTAACCTTGGACTCAGAATCTGTGGAATGCAGGTAATGCCGAGCTGCCATTTAACGTACCTATCTTATCTGATGCCATGCTTCAGATAATTTAAGTAATACAATTAGATTTCTACTCAGCTGCTAGTTAGATTTTTCCTCAAAGATGCTACAACCCTATTGCACCTGATGTAATGTGTAAAGTTTTACATGAATTTTGTTGTGTCCCTTCAGGCTTGTATGCAATGTTGCTGTATCCATGAATCAGTGAAAAGTTCCAGGAGGAGAGCCATAGCATAAAAGCGAAATTTCAATCCAGAAACATGTCTGTAGTTGAAGTCAAAAACTGGTATGGATGTTAGGAGTGATATAACAGCAGTGTTTGGCTTAATTGTCCTTTAACGTAACCTTTACCTTGCCGTTTACAGGAATAACTAGTAAGTTAGGCCCACAATTTTTGCATGTGCATCAATATTTCATTAGAGCGTTGACCATTAATGTAACTGCTATTGAGCGCGTTTTATATTTATGTGATGTAAACGTGTTTGGCAGTGTTTCTGATTAATTAGCAGTCGGCTGTTACCTGTTTAAAAGCTTTGTGGATCGGTGATCACAAGACTTGTTTGCCAGCAGTGGCCAAATGCGTTAGCTACCTGTCCGATCTTTTTTATTTAGATGCCGCCATGGAGATTTGGGTCCACTATATGCCTACCGATCAATGCAAACGGTCGGTGAGACCAATGCTTGGATGGTGGGTGGGTGGCTTCTGCTGAAACATCAGTGGACATAGTCCCATTTTACCAGCATTGTCACTGCTCTATAGCTGAATTTAATTTACCGTGTTACTGGTTGGATAAACCATGCAGCTCAGTTGCTTAGTAACGTACTGGTGGTTGTCATAAACTGGTCCATATAGTTGTTTTGATTGCTGCCTTCTATGGTACGATGCACCGGACCGTGAAATTCCAGTCAACTGGTTAAACATAATCGTGACCGTAATGGTCTGAGTTTGGTCTCCTTTTAGCTAGGGAAATTACTAAAGTATGAGCTAAGGTTTATGATAAGAGGCTCTTTCTGAATCACGAAGACATTATGCTGTGGTTCCCTGTTGTGCCAGACAGAGAAGACAGTGGCCATGTTGCAGCCATAAAACTGCAGAAATATAAGTACTTTCACTAGAGTGGGCTGTTTGAAAGGACGTTGACTTTTCTGTTTATCGGAGTTCAAAGAGCTTTGTGTGTGACTGTGCAGAGTTCAAACCGTAACCCAGTTTTGAAGTGGCAGTCTAGCATTGAACCATTCAAGTGATAAGGAGGAAACAACACTTGAAGATCCAAAACAAGTTCGAGGCTGCATTATGAAGAGTTTACCGAGTATATGTGAAACCAGACAAATCCATTTTCAGCTGGTTCAAGAAACCTGAGAACAACTGAGTCTGTGTCAAATTTGAGAAAAAAACTAAAGAGTTTACCAAAACCTTTAAATAGTCACATATCCACACATATGTTAGGAAATTGTATGAATTTTGACAATATTATTGTGTGTATTAAAGGCTAAAGTTTTAAATTATCTGGTTTTGCCTGTCAAGCCTTAAGTTATATGGTTTTGCACATCAAGGTCAAAGACCATATATATTTGTTTTTACCATGCCCAGAACTTAAGTTTTTACTGTTCTTCTTGAAACAAGTATGTTTCTAGCAATACTGTCTACTGTTTGAGAAGCTATTTAACTGTCTCTGAGAACCTAATCTGCAAATTAAAATAGTTTAAACATCTGGTATGGACTCTATAAGTGTTCCAATGTGCGTATTTTAACATTTAAATTTTAAAGTCAATATCTTCACCTTCACAGTTTCACCCTTCTGCTGGCTTGCCCGTTTCTTCATGCATGATTTGTGCACAATAAAGATTTTTTTGTGGCAAGTTTTTTCCATGCATTATGGGCAGTCGATCATCATTCAACTTTGGTATGATAATTAATTGGACATCTGCTGGACACAGTATATGCCTGGCAGATGTCTACACATTACATGAGGCTTACTCTCTTTGGAGGATGTACAGACATACCCGTGCTACTTGACCTCATCTGTTGTCAGAATGGAAGCCCAGCCCTGTGCTCTATCAGATTTTTTAAAGTCTGTCATGTTCTGCAATATGTATAGTGCTTGCCAAGTTCAAACTTTCAATCACTGACCTACCTCCCTTGATCTCTTTGACCACAGGCATCATGGCAGTGATGTGCATACTGTTCATGAAGTGCTCATCATCATTTACTATTGGTCAATGCAATTGTCTGGTAACTCTGGTTCTGCGCAGAACATCTGCTCATCTGCTTGTAATTATCTGGTTTTGCATTGCCAGTCAACTTTTTCCGTAATTTGTACAAGGAATGGCATTGTCCTGTGCGACCTAGACTTTTTCATGGGTATATTTGAGCTGATTGAGTATACTGGTGCCATTAATTCCATGAGTGCAAAAATGGATTGTCTGGGTTTGCATATCATCTCTTAATTTCTAATGTGCCACTTACACTTGACCAACAGCACCTTACATCATAATCAGCAATTCTGAACAAACCATTACTTACACACTCCAATTTCAGTCATCCAATATTTATGGCAGGCCTTTTAGTGGAGAGTTCCAGGCAGCCAGGCGTGAATAGTATAAGGCTTGATGTGTGGTCTATTGGCTAACGTTGTGTGTGGCAAATCTCACTCTAGGCTGTATCTGATTTTTAAAGTTCAGTTCATTTAACAGCATTATCAATGTAAGGAATAAGTTATCTTTCAGATCTGCAAGAAGTACTTAACCACAACTAGGAATCATCTTCAGTTGTGATTTGTCTGATTTGCAGACCTATCAATATTGAAGTATTGCATTTGAGTAAGAACCATGCTATTTGTGATGGGCAGTAATACAATTATACTGACTGATGACGTTTTAATTTCGTGATGGAATGAACATTGGATCTGCATATGTATTATTTATTCGTGCTTATTTGTGTTGCAGGTTTACCGTGCTGATGCAGGCAAGTACATCTGTCACAACAAGTACTATGGCCGACGCCTAACTCCCGAAGGCATACAGCAGACTCTGTACGAGTTCCTACACAATGGCTTTCTTCTGAGGTCAGAGCTAATCCAGCCAATAATAGACCGCCTTCGAAAACTCATGCAGATGCTGACCAAGCAGAACACATTCCGTTTCTACTCCAGCTCACTCCTCATCATCTACGATGGCTCCGACTGGAACCGTGCTTCGTCGTCGGCGCCCGTCAAAGACCGTGATTCCGCCTGTGCCAGGTCGTACCGGAAGCCGAGCGCCGAGGCCGCCGGCTGCTGCACCTCGGACGCCTCGTCGTGCCAAGAGGGGGCACCGGAGCCGACGTCAGCCAAAATTGACGTTCGCATGATCGACTTTGCTCATGCCACGCACCAGGGATTCTTGCAGGACAAGACGACTCACGTGGGACCCGATCACGGCTACATCTTCGGCCTGCAGAATCTCATCCACATGTTCGAGGAGCTGAAGAGGAACCAAGACTCGCGTCATCCGACTGTGCTGTCTGTTCACTAGATCTGGTGTGCCGCCGACGCCTGTACGGGGCGATTCTTATGAGGTGCAAGTATTGACAAACGCTGCCTGCACCTGTTGTTTTGTATGTGTGTGTGTGTGTTGGGGAAGTGCTCACAGTTGTGTTACCAACCAGAGGATCTTTTCACGAAAGGAAGATGGGTCAGTTTTGTGGAGACTGGCAAATGGTGCCGGAAAACATAAACATCACAGTTGATGTGATCACAGCAGCATCACTTTTTGAATGAAGCCTGGGTTTGCCACACTTGTTTTTAGAAAGACTTCGTCTTCAACTGCTCTCATCTCTAATCGTTTCTATGCCAACACACTGGTACTGAGACAGTTAACTGGAAGAAGAGATCTGCTGTGATTGACTCTGATGTAAAATACATTGTCAGGGGCCCAGAGTCTTTTTGTTTGAGCACTGGTCTCCCCGTTAGGGTTTGCCAGTTTTGGGTCGTGGTTGTGTCGGGTTATCTAGCACGTGGATACTCATTACTCAAACAGAATGAGATGTTTCCAGAAGCATCTACGGGTAATGAAATTATCAAAGGCTGATTTTGGGAGAGGTTCGGAGGTGGACTGAGAGCAGTGGTGATGATGACTACAATTTTGCAGCTGCTGTTTTAAGAACTCTGTTCACGAGAGCTATTTAGTTCGGTAACTGTACGAAGACTGGTTTTTTGCATTTGTTTGATACTAAGTGGCACTTTATTTGATTCAGTGCCAGATGGCTGGTGTCTGATATAATTAGAAAGCTGTGGCATTTCCTGTTTATCAACTGTGGTACTTAGCATGGAGTTTGAATGATCAGTTATTTCTGGTATTGAGTTTGGGTGGCACAAGACACGTTTTCTTTGCTGTAACTGGCAGAGCTTGGCAATCCATTGAGTTTTTCGTTTCACAAGTAGCAGATGAAGGCATTAATACCCACCTTTTGATCGCTCGATCTGTGGTTGATCTGTGTTGCTCAGTCATTGCCTATTATATATAGTTGTTTAGCGTTTGCTTCACAAACCATATCAATGATAAACAACTGTTTTAATACTTTAACGACGAGCGTGTGCAAAAAGGCACTGAAGAAATAATTAATCCATCTCGTCATTAAAGGATTAATGTACTGTTTTGCCTGCTATGACCGAGGTTCAAAATTTAAGAAACGGTGCAGTTTAGGGTCTTGCTTCTGATGTACAGCATTAAGTAAAAGTGATGATTGTAGTGAGCATTTATGAGGAAGCAAGGGGAAGCAACTGTACCATTCTGCTCAGCTGAAATAACTGATGTGCCTGCATTGAGCTGTTGTTTTGAGGTTTCTGTATTAATGTGATGTTTTGGATAAAGCCAGATCTGTTGAGTGGAACATATGGATTACAGAAACAGCTTGAAATGAATTGACTTGTGCCAATTGATAAGAAAGATCTGCCAATTTGAGAACGAAAACTGTTGTAACTATGAACAAAACTGGTTCCAAGCTTGCGTAGCAGATTTGTAGTAGACAAGAAAAGGAACTTGATGCTTAAACAGTGATAGGAAAGTGCTAATGCTGCTGCTTGAGTTTGAATTCTCATATGAAATGAAAAATCGGCAGCATGAAACGATTGTTAAGCTGTTGGAAAGCTTTTGTCGTATGCGTAAATCAATCGATGGGCTCCTACAGTGACAGATACACTGGTAATGAAATTTTCCTTCATGTCACCTGATGTTACCTGCAGGAATGAAACCAGGCCAGGTCGATGGATGTCTTGCTTAATCGTGCAGACGGGAATCTGTGGACGAGTAAATCCGGACTGCTGTGACTGAAAGTCTGTCGGACTTGACGAGTGGTCTTTGCTGGAAGTTGTAAATGAATAATTGATGACTACTCATTCTTCTGTACATAACAACACTTGAGTGCTGTCGGTCTAAGTTATCAACTGGACGTCATTTTCTTTTGTTTACTTATAGATCAGCAATTCACTTTACTCTTGTGAAGTTCAGGTTTATCTTTAACAGTGGGACAGGGTTGTGAGTTTTAACTTGTTTTCTTCATGTCAGCAGTTGGACCATGTTTGGCAAATATGCATTTCTTTATGACTGCTAAACATACCCAGTACTACCAAAGTGTTCTGTTATGGTCTCAGTTCAGCAGTTTAAGCTTGCCATGTGCAGACATCTCAAGACGTTGTTGTACATTCATATCATTTGTTTAACTTACATTCACTTTGATTGTGATGTTCACTTAACGTTCTTGGTTTTTTCCGCTGCAGCCATTGCTAACTACTCATTACCAGTCCTAGAAAATTGATTTGTTTGTCAAAAGAAAGGCATGGTAGAGCTGTTGAATACTGTATGCATGAATTGGATTTTGGATAGCAGAATTGCAGACACTGTGCTTGTTCTGATGAAGATTATTCTTTGTCATTTGATGAATTATTTTAATTAAACAAATATACTATGCTAGCCCGATAGTCTTGATTGAGTGCTGTTATGTGCCATTTGGCCATTTTCTCAGATCTCAGATTGTTGTATTTTTTGCACAGAAGCCAAGAGATTCATTGTCTGCAGATTTGGTAGCATCATCGCTTTGCTGTAGTGCATTAGCCAATCACCACTGTACAGGTAGCTTGAATGTAAATCCTGGCATTATTTTAAATTGGTAGTACTTCACTGGGTAGGGTATAACCCATAAGTGTCTGGTAGCTGGTTTGCTTACTGTATCTTTGAGGGCTTCTGTGCAGAACACTGCATACGTCAGTATATTGTGTTTCTCTGTTGAGTTTCTCTGTTGTACTGATGCACTGCTAGCTAGACCTTAACTGTACAATGTTTAACATACACTGGATACTCCTTATACTGCATTTCTGGATCCATATCTGATGCATCGTTATGAAGAGGATGTTGAATGCTAAGCCACATTAAATATGGAATCCTTGCTTCCTACTGCATTATAGCAGATTATCATTATGATAGCGGCAGTAAAGACGTCCTTAGATTTGATTTGATTATTGCAGAATTCCTGTTACAATGAAGTGCATATGGTTTAACCCTTTGATGACGAGCTGCACTGGTTTCCCGTGCGTTTTAGTGCACGCTCGTCGTTAAAGGGCTAATGTGGATGTGTTTATGTTGTATGTTTTGTTGTAACGGGTTTCCCACCTTTATATTGGACTTCATACACTTATTTGTTTTGTGTTATTTAAGAATGGTATAATTGCTTTCTCTTGCCATTCTAGTGAACCTCTGCTGTTCTTGTGTCTAAAGGCAAGCCGAATTGGCTATCGAATATTTTTTTAATGCCATGCTAGCCGTGGCCATTTTGTCCAAAAATTTCCAAGATTTATGTTAGTGTAACCGGTGAAGTGTAGAAGAGATGGGGTGTTTCAGACCGAAGTTTGTGTAGAAATGGTAAACCTTTCAGGTACTGTTTGTGGACTCTTGACTGTGTTAAGGCATTGGTATTATTATTATTATTATTATTATAGACCTTTTTAACGCATGCAAAGTCACACAGAAATGAGTATCAGAAGTGTGGTTAGTCAGTTGCCAGATGCTTTAAAAACCAATGAGGAAAAGTAAGTTTTGAGGCATTTCTTGAAAAAAGAAAAAGAGTTCGAGTATTGGATTAACATTGGTAGTTGGTTCCATTCCTTGGAGCAGCAACAAGGAATGCATAAGAGCCCATAACAGTTTTACACCAAGGCTCAACCAAAGGATCAAAATCCAAAGACTGTAGGGTGTAATGTAAAGATATGTTGCCAGTCTATTGTTTATTTTCCAGTTATTGCACCTCAGTTTTGTGTGACTATGTGCATATTACCATGTTTTTAATAATAATAGCAATATTATCGTTATTATTACAATTAATTTGAGATAGATTATTAAATCTGCCATTCTCTATCATTTCATCTGATCTACTATAAAGTCTGAGTTTGTTTTTCAATGGCTCTACAGCGAGGTTTCATCATATAAAATCGACGTTCCTGTAGTCTCAACAACTTTTACCTTGAAAAATTCATACATACCTGAGAAAGTGACGTAGTAGTGGCTTTCACTTTAGTTATGTCAAAATAGTCAGAAACTAGATTTTTAGCGTCTAAATATTTGAAAGTAGAAACGGTCTTACAGGAACTGTTACCCAGACAAAAATGGTTTTGATATGTATCAATGTGGTCTATTTTGTTTTACTACCTTTTTGGAAATGGTCCATGTTTGTTTAATTTTCATGGTGTTCTTTGTCTGGTTAACATTTACATTTCTGTAATACTGTGTAGTAACGAGAACAGTTTATGGAATGGGAGCAAAATTTCTGTGTAAATTTTGAGACTTCTTGGACCTCCTGCATGATCTCTGTTGTAGAGAATACTTGCTTACATGTGTTGGCTCAATTTTCTACTTGAAATGTGTGCAGAAGTGCGCTGCTGCAGAAGTATGTGCATTGCCCACTATTAACGTGCATTAGCACAGTGTGTGTCGGAGTGTGGTGTGCATAGAACCATGTACATATGATGCACGTATTGAAGCGCTGTGTTTGTAAGTTTCAAGCAGTGGTTACTACAAATTTTTTGTATTTTATGTTATTGCAGACCAATTAAATTGAGTAACAGTGGTTTTAAACTTGTATGGGGAACTATGGAGCTTTTATGGGGAACTATGAAGTAAAAATTGCTTTTGTATTGGAGATTTGCTAGCTTGAGTGCCATTAACGTGCATTGAACGTCCTCTAAAACAGATTTGCTCTCAGTTAATAGTTTCTTAGAGTCTTCTTACGTAGATCAATAAGTAGGCAGAGTCTGCTAATTTAAAATGACTCTTTAAACTGAAGCAGGAGACAAAGTCTTACTTTAAAACAGACATTGACGAGTTTGTGGTAGGTGTTTGGTTAATGCAATGGAAATGCTACACTGGGAATGGAGCCTAGTGCCACCAGTCCAAGTGCCTCTGAGTAGGTATGCGTATCTGGTGCTGCGCCTGATCAGCCTTATAACATGTGGCATTATAAAATTATTCGAAAATAACAAATGCAAAGTTAACGTTGGCCTTAAGAGTGCAACCCTGTAATCATACATTCTCATTATGACACTACCTAATACGGCTGTAGAGCTAGAGTTTTAATGAAAGTGAAGTACTGGTATATTGATATTCTGTTAATTGCTGATTACATTACTTATTGTCTAGTAAGAAATCTTTGCCTGGAGTAGCTTGTTTTGCTAAGAAGTTACTGTGAATATAAGTGGAGCCGTTAAACAAATTCAACTACTGGAATAGTGTATTTAGGATTGTAGCTTATGGTACTCTGTGGTGGTTAAGGATCCTCTGTCTTGCATATTTGTACATAATGACAAAAACGTTATATTCAAGATTTTATGTTAGGCTTAAGCGAATACAGGTTTCAAATACATGTTTGAGATTCTTAGCAAGATGTTATAAAATATTTGTCTTGTGTACCAGTGTGGTTAAACTTTGGAAGGTTTAGATTACTTTGGTTTTGGTGTTGCATTTGAGATATTAGCAGCAATCTAGAAATGCTTCAATCTTCCATCAGTATGTCTAGGTATTGAATCCTGCTGCACTGTTAAATTGGCACTACATTTTTCAGCTACATTTGCTTCTATATAATAAGATATCTATGAGAATGCCTCAAAAGTGTTGCTTGCATGGCAGTCTAGCAGTTTCACAATGTGCCAGTTAAGCAAAGGCTGAATCTGTGTTGAGCTGATTCTTAAAGAACAGTATAAAATTATGCAGATGGTGACTGACATGAAGATTATTTCAGTTTTGGATTGTTGCGTATCAGTTGAAAGAACTTCACTGACAGCGCCATGCTGCTAAGGTGGTTGGTGTTAACAAAGCCACTTAATAAATGAGCGATTGACTAGTTTTTATTAATTTGTTCATCCAGAGGTGATGGATCTCCAAATTTGTGAAAGTCTAAAACATAAGCCTGTCTGGTGAATCTATGACTGATGCTCATTATTTCGATGCAGCTTTTAATCTCAGTTTCTTCCATCCCTAGTTGCAGATTTCTCTGCTCTGCTATGCAAGGCAACTTAGTTGTTCCACCGGCCCGAACTTCTACGGTCCAGCATAGAAGTTTTGCTGTGGTCGACCTATTCTCCTGGAATAAATTGTCTAACAGCATTCGACATGAACTCCTCATCTTCTCTTTGCTGCCTTTCCGTAATAAGAACTTGAAGACCATTCTGTTTGATCTTCGTTTCATTGTGATAGTTTGGGAGTGCCTATGATGAGTTTCTCTTGAAGTGGCGCTATATAAATTTAATTATAAATTTATAATTACTATTATTCGGACAAAACAAACTTTGATAAACCGATGCATGGTGCGTATCGTTGATTATACTGACCAAAAACACATGTACTAGTTTTTGTCTGTTTATATGGGTTTTATTTCAACAGACTTGCAATTGATCAAGTGCTCAGGTTTTTAGTATCTGCTGTCTGACAAATGATTTGCTACTTGGTTCAGAAGAGATATATTATCGCTGTTCATTTAAATCTTGTTCGCTTCTGACTAATTTTAAATGCAGACAATTTTTTTTAAATGAGGCAAAGAGAACAGAAATCACAAAGAGCATAGTAGTTGGTTTAGCTGTCAAATTCTTCAGAATCTTCTTATTACAAAACTGGCTTTGAGGACAAGAATTGGCCCAAATATCAGCCGTTTACACCTATGTTAATCTGTGTGACTTTGCAAGCATTAGACATTGTTTTAAACAATAATACTTGCAGAAGTAGGTATATATAAACAGTGTACATTGAAGTGCTGCCTGTAGGAAACGGTTGGTGGGTGCTGTATTAATTCCCGTGTATTGATGCATATATATGTACCAAAACAATATAGCCTCTGAAAATTGTCGGATTTTTGCACTGCTGCTGGTGCTAAATACAAGATTAGCACTTGGCATACTGTTATGCACTGCTTCCGTAAGTAAGTACTTTGGCGTGTCTGTTGCCACGGAAACAGCTTCTGTTGAATTATTGTTCTTTCGTCAGTTGATTGTTATTATAAGTGTTAGTTTCTTCAATTTAAACGTTCGGCTTGTGAGCCTACGTATTGCTAGTAAGTGTTTTGCCATTCACTTAGTTTTCTATTTATTTCTGGTGTCCCTTTTCATTAATAATATTCAATATTTTCTTTTCCGTTTCTTTGCTCTTGTTAGCTGTTCTGAACTTTATCATTAAATTGAAATTCATACATATTTGGCTTTGTTGTTGTTATTATTATTTTTATTGTCAGTATTATTTTTCTACTACTGCTATTTTAACCCCAGGAATCCTGAGTGATCATGGGAACAAATAATTGCTGCTGTTGCAGGTAATAAGTATTATCACTACTAACTACGTTGCTGTCACTGCCCATAGTACTGCCATTCCTATTACTGCTGTTATCATATTTAGAAGTGATCCACCAAGAATCCACCAGTGACTTTATTCAATCAATCAATCAATCAATCAAAATGTTTATTGGCACCAAAGAACGTTGCAACATAACAGAAAATAAGCATCTCACAAAATATATATCAAACAGATTAAGTAATAATAGATAAAGCTGGACAACATTCAAAGGGAACAACATTCAGTGGGTACCCAAAAGGAGGAGCCCAAAAGGGACGATAGTCCCGCTAAGTAGGGCCACCTATGTAACTAGATCAGTTCAACTATCCATAGGGCAGCAAGATGTTTAAGTCTGCTTCATTTGCATGTTCTAGCTAACTGCTATCAGAAGAGTAGGGCATCAGCTCCACAGGGGCGGCGCCAGGGGGGCTAAGCCCCCCTAACTGCGGCTCAGCCCCCCGAAAAAAAGTGGGAAATCACTGCAAATCACAGGGAGGAGGGGACAAAAATGAAGGTTTTGGAACTTTAGCCCCCCCCCCAACCTGAAATCCTGACGCCGGCACTGCAGCTCCAGTGTAGAGATAATGCAAGAGATAGGCCTAGCTAACCACCACCACCTTATTCGTAGCTAACAAAATGAAGTCACTAATAGGGCCTACATAAGGCGGAGCCCATTATGGCTGCCTATCAGATGCATCATTGGTCTCCAATGGTTCAATTAATTCGATGTCGGAACAAGTTGCTTCAAACTTCTGATCTACTATCGCCATCTAGCGAACTTGCAAACAGACAACGAGACTTCTATGTGGGAATTTCATATGGAAAATTACAGACGTTCAAGAGAGGCAGAGGACGTATAGTTTGGATGGTCAAGAATTTAGGACAGGGATGGGCAGTAATTGAAATTACGTAATTTAAATTACTTGAAATTGAGCAATTTGTTAATTTGTCATTTCCCATGTATTTTGTAATTTGAAATTACATTTCATGTCTCAAAGTAATTTGTAATTCAATTACATTTTTCCGAGTAATTTGCCTATCCCTGATTTAGGAAGACATAATTCAAATGAGGTTTCTACTGTTCTACAGCCCCGAAAAAGTTAAGTGCAGGTAGTAAGTCAAGAGAAATCAGCAGACAGGTAAAGTCAAAATCGGTTCCAGGTCACACTTAGTGGAATTTAAGTGAGTAATGCAATTGCGTGTAGGACTAGTTGTAAATCAAAACCTAATGACATCTAGGGCGCCGTTATTATAATGCCCAAAAATTGCAATAGCCTACAAATCACTTTCTGTTTGTATTTTGGAGAAACCGGCTGCAATTCCAAACTGATCAGAGCAACCACGAGTTAGGCCTCGGTTGCTTTCATGTTGAAGGTGTTAGGATTGAAGCCTGTGAAGCGATTTTAAAGACGCGAAGCCATTAACAGTTCGGCAGGCTAAGAGAAGGAAATATTACATCTGTTGGTAATCGGATCATAGTCCTAGGATGCGCCGATTCCGATTAATCTGTCTAAGGCAAAAATCAGCGCAAATCGGTTTCCGGTAGAAGGAGTGGTTCGGGGCCGCTATTCCGGGGGCCGCTATTCCGAGGTCCACTATTCCGGGGGTCCGCTATTCCGGGGTCCACTATTCCGGGGTCCGCTATTCCGGGGTCCGCTATTCCGGGGGTCCGCTATTCCGGACTAATGAAGACAAATATACAGTATATGTATATATATACAATTGTACATTATATGTATATATATGCATGTATATGTATCGATTTATATATATATATATATATACATGTTTGAATATGTATACATATGTTTGTATATATATATGTATATAGATCTATATACATGCACAAATGTTATATATGTATATACATCTGGATATATATGAAATATATATATATCTGTGTGAATGGTTACGAATCGATAGTCCGAAGGTTCGATAGTCCGAAGGTTCGATAGTCCGAAGGTTCGATAATCCGAAGGTTCGATAGTCCGAAAGTTTCATGGGAAAACATATATGTATATGTACATATTTATGTATATGTACATTATATGTATATATATGCATGCATACGTATATGTTTGTATATATATGTATATATATACATGTACATATGTTAGCCTATATATATGGATATAGGTACATATATATGTGATATATATATATGATTATGTGTGTAGATGTGAATATATATATATGTATATGTAATGTATGTATATACATATATGTATGTATCTATAATTATGTATATATGTATGTGTATACTATGCATGTATATAGATGTATGTGTATATGTACACTGTACATGTATATGTATATATATGTATTTACGTATATATGTACTTATATATATATGTGTATATATATTTATATGTACATATATGTATATGTATATGTGTATATGTATGTATAGGTATGTTTATGTATATATATGTATATATACATATATATGTTGTGTGTATATATGTATATATATATATATATATGTATTCATGTATGTATACATGTATTTATGTATTTATGCATATTTAAATACATAAATATATACATATTTATAGCTAGATACATATACATGCATATACATACATAATGTGTATATATATATACATGCACAAACATAATTTATGTATATACATCCATATATGTATACTTACACATACCTATAGGCCTACATACATATATATGTACATATACATATAAATATACATATATATATATACGTACATAAGTACATATATACGTAAATACATATATATACATGTACATAAACACATACATCTATATACATGTATAGTATACACATAAATATATACATATAGATACATACATTTATGTATATACATACATATATATATATATTCACATCTGTGCACATAATTATATATATCATATATATATAGTTATATTCATATATATATGACATATGTACATGTATATAGATATAAGTACATATGTATACAAACATGCTTATATATACATATAATGTACAATTGTACATATACATAATTATATATATATGTACATATACATATGTTTTTAGCATGACACTTTCGTACTATCGAACCTTCGGATTATCGAACCTTCGGACTATCGAACCTTCGGACTATCGACCTGTTCCCGTGTGAATATGTATATATATGTATATACATATATGTAAGTATCTATATTTATATATGTATGTATGTATAAGTATATAGATGTATGTGTATGTGTACATGTATATGTATATACGTATAAATATGTACTTATGTAAATACATATGTGTGTGCATGTATACATGTTTGTGTACATATAGATGTATTTGTGTCTATATGTATGTATAGTTATGTGTAAGCACATATATATATATATATATATAATGTATTATGTATATACTTGTATGTTTGTAGTTATACATATGTACAATTGTACATACATAAATATATATATACTGACATGTAAGTATATGTATATTCATGTATATATACAGGTATGTAGGTATTTAAACACATATTCATGCATAAATAAATATTTACTTACACATACCTATACATACATATATACACATATACATATACATATATATGTATATCTATATATATATACACACACATATATTTACATAAGTACATTTATATATGTATTTACATATATATATACATGTACATATACATATACATACATATATACATACATATATACCTATAGATAGGCTACATACATATGTATATATATTACATATATAAATATATATGTACATATATATACATATATATATATATGTATATATACATATGCACATATATATATATATATATATATACACACTAATATCCAAATATATAACATGTATATAGATATAAAAACAGTTGTATATATAAACATATAAACATATACTAACATATATATACATGCATATATATACATATAATGTACAATTGTACATAATTATATACATATATATTTGTCTTCATTAGTCCGGAATAGCGGACCCCGGAATAGTGGACCCGGAATAGCGGACCCCGGAATAGCGGACCCCGGAATAGCGGACCCCGGAATAGTGGACCCCGGAAAAGCGGATCCCCGGAATAGCGGACCCCGGAATAGCGGACCCCCGGAATAGTGGACCCCCGGAATAGCGGACCCCCGGAATAGCGGGCCGGTACCGAAGGAGTTGACTCAACAAAGCAATGTTTGCTCTGTTGGTAAACTAAGCCTTTTCGTCTGCTTATCTGAAATGCGTTCTTTGTGCTTGGCCACTATTATACAATACAATATTTGTTCTTATTGTATTGTATAATATAACACTATTATTAAAAGATGTACTTTAGATCTTTGCCGACAATGGTGAATATCACGTGTCTTCCGGCGGATGGATGGTCCATCGAAATTTCGTGCTAGAGCGTAATGGAGGCGTTGGGGTAGGAGAGTTGATTTCGTGCCAAGGGCAACATTTTTCATCACAAAATCGCCCAGCCCCGAAAGGAAATGGTCAAGGAAAAGCCGAATTCGATCCGGACGTATGACAAAGATGGCTATCGACTGCGGGCAGCGTGTGTCTGTGTGAAGGATGACAGCGAACAAGAGGTAGGTCATATGTTAAACACCGCCAATGTTTATAAACTTCTGTCACTGGAATATGAAAGCAAGTTGGGTTGGGTAAAACTCTATAACTATTGGCTTCGTTTGTTTGAACAGATTTTGAAGAGTAATAATTACGGTAATTCTCATCTAGGTGACGGTTAATTTTGGTGAATCACAATAAGTCTGTTTGTGTTTATGTCTCCAATTTTACAGTGTCTCGTGTATTGTGCTTAGGGGGTCAACCCGAATCCCCGAAAACGCTGAAAATACATAAATGTCCGGTTTCCCGAAAACAGTATTCTAGAAAGCGGCCGAACTCCTGAGAGTTAAATTGTAAACATGACATAGACCTAGCGTGGCCTTGATGTATATGGATGTACTGCCTATTCACATGTTTATTTGTTAATTATAATCAATCGAGTATGACCTGGGATTATTATTACTGAAGGGATTCGAAACGGACGAAAATTGGGTCATTGCCCTAGATTATGTCTGTGACTCTGATTTTACATCCGGGACCTTTGCAGGTCAGATCAGTTTTAGTCCCGTTTCTTTTCTGGACGATTGTCGTTACGAAACGAAAGCGACTTAATTCAATAAAAATAATTTGCAACGTATGTATCTTGTAAATTACTAAAACAACGTCGAGAATGATTTATTTGGCTTTGTTTGCGTTTGCTCCGTCGAGAGTATTTATCCTGCTGAGTGCCCGGATGACAGTGTAATCTAAAAATAGATGGTCACATACATCGCCCGCGATGTTTCAGAAAAGACGATCTCTGATTGGCTGACATATTGCCGCTTCGTATCCTGTCAGTAATAATAGTCCCAGGTATGACTTAGAAAATAATTTCGGGAATCCGGCCGAAATTCGTTTGGGGATTCACGTTTTGGGGATTCGGCCCGCACCTGTGCTTAGATATCATATCAGGATAACTTTATATGGAACACTTCAGTGCTGCAACTTTTGGTCTTTGTTTCTGACAGTATGAACTCAAAACTCTAAAAGTTGTGTCAGTTGTGGATGGTCTTTTATTAATAATCATGGCGTGTGGGCAGGAATTTGCCTGTCTTTGCCAAGTGAAATCATAATCATTAACTCAAAGCTTCTAAAGCGCCTCTCGATAGCTAAGCGCAGGGCATAAGCTTATTCTTGAGCTATGTGTCGAGTCAGAGGGGTTGTCCAAAGGGTAGTAAGAAGAAGGTCCAAATCCGGTTGCCAGAGGGGCAGAGTAGAAATGAGCATTTACTGGAATTAGCTGCTCAATTTAGTCCAAAAATTAAAATACACGTGTCAAATTTTACATGTTTAAGCTCCAGTGTTAACCCTTTCCCGCCGGATCGGGTCCCTAGGGACCCGAAATGGGAGGCGTTGAAACAGACTAGAAACTATTTATAATATCACTATGTCATACCTAAAAATAGCATCAGTAATGATGTCAGGAAAATTTCGCATGTTTTGGAGTCTAAGTTTGTTGACAGAAAGTCAGAAATTACTTAGCAAAACAAGTTTGAAGTGATGGATAAAAGTATCCCCTAGATCTGAATGTTTGAGGCGTGTAATGAATGCTTCCGACAATTAATTTTCTTCTTCTGAGAATGAATTCATTGGAGATTTGAAGATTGCCCGTGAAGACATTATTGGGACAGGCGTGGGTTGCGATTTGGAGGAAAGTCTGATACCGAAACTTGACTTTTAGACTCCACATTGCTAAATGATGATAAAGTCCTGGTAGGCACTCTCCCTCCATTCCTAGGCTGCTTAGCAAGCATTTTTCATCCTATGCACATGTTTGGAGAAGGTGCTGAGTCTGTACCAAGCACAGAAATCCTGAGACTGCGAAATACAAATATACTAAGATAGCGACATGTTGCGAAAAATGCAATGTCCATTTGTGTATCGGTGACTGTATTGCACGTTGGCATTCGAAGGGCGCTATATAAATTAAGTTGTGTGTACAATAAAATGTACATTTCAAAGAGAGGTCTGCTGATTCAGAAAATATACACTTTATAATGCTTATCTGTAACCCTTGCTGCACTATTGTTGTTCCACTATGGGTACTGTCGATGTTCATTTGTGTATCGGTGACTGTTTTGCACGTTGGCATTCGAAGGGCGCTATATAAATCAAGTTTTGTGTACAATAAAATGTACATTTCAAAGAGGGAAGTCTGCTGATTCAGAAAATATATAATTTATAATGATTCTCTGTAATCCTTGT
Source organism: Aporrectodea caliginosa (assembly GCA_020284085.1). Lineage (NCBI taxonomy): Eukaryota > Metazoa > Annelida > Clitellata > Crassiclitellata > Lumbricidae > Aporrectodea > Aporrectodea caliginosa. Next base: position 1,622,308 of record JACEVL010000895.1, read on the forward strand.
TGCATTATTGTTGTTCCACTATGGGTACCGTGAATTTACTAATTTTCTGAAAAAACAATTCAGGCGGGAATGGGTTAAGCACATAAAGAAATATCCTTGAGTAAATGCAGTGTTTCATTTCTATTGAATTGTTATTTGTTCGTTAGATTTTGCTGGTATCGGCAAGTCGTAACCATGAGCACTGGATTGTGCCTGGTGGGGGGGTTGAACCAACGGAAGATACGTGTATTGCTGCCTTGCGTGAAGTAAAAGAAGAAGCTGGAGCAAAAGGAACGCTCGGACGGTGTTTGGGAGTTTTCGAGGTTGAAGCATTTGTATATCTATTTATTTATTTTTGTATTGCATTTACAACATGCGCAGGGTTCATTAATCTGCATTCTGAGACATGAGATAAAGTGTGCATGAATATTTTTCTAATCTAATTTGATGCTTTTTATAGCACCATTATCATGATGTATACAGCATCAATGTATCGTCACTTCAGGTGAAATCGTAGTTAGAATCGTAATCTGTTAAAAATCCCAGTCGGAATTCTGATAGTTCTGGGAAACAGAAGTGAAGCGGTGGTTAAGCAGATGAGGTTTTAGTCAAGGTTATCTAATGCATGTACACTAAGGTGCAGATAGGCAGGTGTTTTAATTAGGAATATATACTTACTTATTTACATGTAAACTTCAATGATTTTAGGGAACCAATAGAACACAGAGAATTGGGCAGTGAAGTCTAAAACTTTTAACCAGCCACAGATAATGTCCATAAGTCTGACACTATCCTGGTGCAAGGGATGGGAAAAATAAAGCTGATTGAGTGCGTTATTTGCTGGTATTAGGAGCTGAGGACATTGCAAACGTCCCCAAAATATATAACAGAAGAATGGCTGAGAATTTACATGGTCAATTTGTGATGCATGGTTTACAACACTGTTTTAGTTGAGGTTGAATATATGTCTGTAATAAATGTAATTTTACCTGCAGAATGCCGAATGTAAAACAAGGACATCTGTATACGTAATGATTGTTAACGAAGTCTTGGACGACTGGGAAGACAAAAGCATTGGTATGTGGAAAGATTCTTAAACAGTGCACTGCATAAATGCTTATATACATAAATATACATGTGTACATACATACATATTTTGTTACAAGCTCCCACTAAATTAAGAGAAAATCACTAGGGATTTGAAAAAAAAGAACAGAATACAGTTATACATTCAAAACCAGCCACACGCCGCTGGTCAACAAGTCACATTTTAAGAGTTGAACAGCACTTAGAATGACACCCATCTGTAGGTCAAGTTCCAAACACTTGACCGAAGATATATATACCAACCAACAACAAAAGACACCTCGAAATACCCTTACAGGGTCTTCTCTATCTTAACTATGCAACTCGAGCATTGGCTGTCCAAACCAAGCCAAGTACCAACCTCCCTTAATCTATCTAGCCCAGAGGTTTTATAGAATTCGAATCTAACATACAGGACCACACCTGTATAAACTATTCAAGCGGAATGGGCGTACCAGTCTGTCTGGAATCTGGTCCACGTTTAACATAAATGTGTAAGCATAACATTGTCAGATACAATATACATGTACACAAGTACTGTACATGTTCACAGATAAATTTTTATCATAATTTTTATTTTTGCTTTGGCAAGAGTGCATGTGCCAAATATTTGTTAGATACAGACTTCAGAAAGTATTGAGAAGTGATTAAGATGTGGTGTTCTAAGCCTGAATTAAAGGTATTGAGTGCGATTGCGCCTTAGGAGACAGTTATTGCTTGATTGGGTGACTGATTGATTAATTGATTGATTGATAACTAACCGCATTATATTAGATTTAACGATTGACTGATTGATTACTATGACTATGAGTAGCTTAACATTTGCTTTTTTTTTGGTAAAATAGACAGTTATTGCTTGATTGGGTGATTGACTGATTGATTGCTTGATTTACTTGTAACTTTGAGATTTGTTGGTGTTTAGGGCGAAGGAGAGAATGGTTTCCTCTTGTGGATGCCATACAGCAGCTGAGGTTACATCGGCCAGAGCAGAGCAACTATCTTGACCTGCTAAAGCACAAAACTAACGGCGAATCCTCCTCTTGATAAGGGGTCCATGGACAGAGTCCTCTCTATCTGCTGTTCAACAATGCCCATAGTTAACTCAGATGATTTTGATAGTTCCATGTGTGTAATTTTGCTGCTGACAAAAAAGGCCGATGCTGACAAAAAACCAAACAACCAATTTAAGATGCCACAAGTGCAGTGAAATTATGTAATAGTTCTATTTTTGTTGGCTGTTGATTCTTTGGAGTCGTCAAAAGCTAAATCACAATAGAAGCAGTTCTTTAAGGACCAGCATATTAAGGTACTGTGGTTTGGGCTTTGTTCTCATTTCAGAAACTGTTCTAAACTCCATGAAATGAGGTCACAAAATTTAAGAATTTCAACTTTTCTTGCAAAACTTTACATAAGCCTAAATCTTTTGTATTTAAATGTGTGTGTGTTTGTGTGCATGCATGCGAGCGTGCGTGAACTGATTATGTATATATACATATATGATATATGTATATACATGTACTTGCATAAATTTTTATATACAGTGTACTGCTAATATATTTAAACAAATTATCTCTTGGATTCATTTGAAATGATTTAGTACTAATTTATCTGCCTGCTACTTCTAATTTCCAGTTACTGTTTTAATTCATAGTTTGCACATTTAGTCACGTACATGTAATATATATATGTGTATATATACCAGTATGTACATAATTATGTATATGTATACATATATATGCACACGTACGTACATTAAGAGAAATATATATATGCCACAGATTGTATATGTAAACTTTATTTTACAATGGTCTCAAAAGTTAGAATTAGTTAGTTTCATAGCTACAATTCATTTCATTTCTGTTACGGTCTGTTGAAGCTGTTGACCTAATCTGTTTTCCACCTAGTTTCTGTCAGCCGCTGTTTTCTACAGTCAGCTTCAACAATCCGTTTTTGTCACGCAGAATTGTTAGCTGTTTGTGTGAAATTTGGTGCTGTAGGGTAAAGTGTCTCTGTTGTCATCGCTCTTACCACAAGCCATTTTGGGATACGCAGTGACATTTTTGTGCGTGGATGCACTCAAGCTGTAGAGTTATATATTTTGACGTATTGTGTGGTGCGTTGATATAGAGATATAGTGTTTCATTGAAGTTGCTGTTAGTTTTGTAAAAAAAGGACTGTGAAGGCAAGTTATCTGAAGTTTCTTCTGCAACTGTAGAATAATATATAAGGTTTATCTATCATTTCAATGTGGTGAAAAATTGAGGAATGTATTCATTGTCTTGGAATAATAGCAAAACGATAAAATCCAACTAAACGACTCCTATGATGCTGTTATTATGATGCATAAATCATCAATTGATGTTTGCTTCAAGTAAAATTGTAGTCAAAGTCATAATCCATTAGAGAAGCTAAGTGAAAATCCGTTAAGTCAGAGAAACAGAAGTCAAGCCATGGAGGGTAAGAAAGCATGAACAGGCGAGTTTTAATATAGTTATAATGACATTAAACAATGCACTAACTGAACAGTATGCTATTGTACTGGATTGTATAGAATAAGCTTGTAAAAATTATAATAGCTCTTCTCATCAGTTATTTGGTTCTGGTAAGCGAAGTTAATCGTGTACCTACTTCCTGCGATGTGATGTACTTCTTACATTTCCTTTGAGTGCCATCCATTCTTTCCATAGGTGTGTTGACATGAGATTGCTGCATGACATTTTAACTTTGTAGGCAAAAGCATTTGTAATATCAGTGTATCTGCTTATTTGCATAATCTCGAACATTTATGTTGGCACTTTGAAGTTTCAAGCAAAGACAAGACAAGTAAATAAAAAAATAATCAAATAAAATTGACAGACTGTTTTTTCATTTACATGTCTCGACTAAGTTGCTCTAGTCTTGCTGGAAAACATTGTGGGATTTATTCACATGACTATTATTATTAATTATTTAATTATTATTATTACTGTTATGCTGCTGTTTTGGCCACTGTAAAGTTTGGTCTGTTTCAGCAGTTACTGTTGTTGCAAATACTTAAAAACCTTTCTCTTTCGTAATGAATCACCACACACTGCTGTACCCTATAAAACTAGACCAGTCTCCAGCGGTTGGTCAAACGAGTACAGCAGTGTGGCCAGATATGGGATAAATGGAACCAAACACTTGGATCTTCTGGTTTTTATGGTAAGAAATAAAACTTGGGGACCTTGTTGGCAGTTTATCTGATTGATAATAGATTATTGAAATTTGGGAGCTGGGTAGTAATCCAGTTTTTATCTGACTTTACATGTGGGACATAATATCAATGTTTTGATTTCTTTTCATTGAGGGTTTTATTATACTTGTTACTTTTCAAATTCGTTGTGGGTATTTTAATTTGTTATGCTTGGAATTTCACTGAATGTTCAATAGCAAAATCTTGGATGAATGAAAAACAGCGAACGAAACTTTAAATCGGACATGAGATGAAACATGTAGGTATTAAAATATAAAGACGTGTAAACAATGTAGTTGTAAGAAGTGAATTTCAGTGACCCCACAGGCCCACACCCATATTTTTTATATTTCTGTAGTTCCATCGTGTCTTGTTCGTGCAAACTTTTGAGTTTAGCAGTTTACTCATAAGGTTACATGCTGTGCAGAATTTATGTGATACTTAATGCCACTTGTAATATTTTCGATAATGAAATTTCATAAATGAATTTCTGTCAATTTTGGCACTGGCTTATTTCAAACTTTTGATGTACCATCCATGTCTAACTATGAGGGTATTTGGAGGAATAGCAACTCATACCTATGGTCTTCCATGACATACTGGTCTTGGACAGGAGTTCAATCTCGCGGAATCACTTTGGTCTGCAAAGACTGCATTTGGGATTCACATCTCTCAAAGCGTTGTAAAATTTAGCACAGCTTTCAGTCCATAAATTGCTTTAGGTAAATTGATATGGATGTACTTTTCTCTATTGCCTCTGATTCAGCCTAAGTTCCATGCGTTTGCAGACCTTATGTATTTGAACTATGATGGAACACCGTTTTTGAACTTCACTTCCACTGATGCCAGTGGCGTAACTAGGGGTTCGCACGCCCGGGGGCAAGAATTTCCTAAAAAAAATTTTCTTCCGCCAAAATTTCTGATGATCTTTTTTTTTGCTTTTCCGTCTTTTTCCTGAAGAAAATCGTTGCGTCGTCAGAAGCCTCATTTTGCGCCCCCCTCTCGCGAAAAAACATCAAAAGTCATGTATAATAGTTACTTTTTGACACTATTTTATGCATGATTTCTTTCAAAAAAAATTGTTACAAGCCTAATTTTGCGCCCCCTCCTGCGCCCGAGGGCGGCCGCCCCCTTGCCCCCTCGTTACGCCACTGACTGATGCATGCTTGTAACTAAAGGGGTTATTTTCCCTGCCCTTCCAAGGTATTGTGTTGGGTTTGCAGCTAACAGCCAGGCACTCTGTAATAATTTGTGCCATAATTATTCTGGCATTTAAGTACCAGGTAGGCCTATTCAGATTTGTTAACCGAGACGTGTTGAGTTTTGTATGTACATGTACTGTCGACTTAAATTGCACTACTCTCAGAGTCAGAAGTCTAATTAACTGAAGTGCGTTTATTGTTTAAAGATTTTTGAAGAGTAGTAAATACAGTAACATCTGAAGTCTTCTTTCACTGCCATATCCCGTTATTGTGTGAAGTAAGTAAGTATATTCTTTAATGAGAAGCACTAGCAAACGCACAGCACTGTTACATGGCAAGCTTAATACATTCAAACAAACAAACAAAATTTATAGATACATTTATAAGCCAAGAATTGAATGAGAGAAGTTATTATATATCAAGGGGACATGGGAAGGAAGAGTTAGGATTAGTCATAGGGGAAAATGAACAGCTTAAATAGCCAAGATTTCTACAAAAATGTTGTTTATTTGTATAGCATCCTTGCAAGGAAGCATTTCTGAGTCAGGTTGTCAAAATGGGGAGCTCACAGTTATGGGACCAGGGCCACAGGGTAGAGTGAGTTTCCTTGATTGGCGGTAGCAATTTATGCAATTCATGTACATGACGAGGATTGTGCAGAATACAGGCAAAGAGTCTGGTATCCGCATTGTTGCAAAGAGTGTCAAATGAGGAAGAAGATAATTATAGGCAAGTACCTCTGGCGTACCAGCCTCCAGATTATTACCACCCCTGCTCTAACTATTCTGGGTGTTGAGCTAAGAGAAATTTGGGTTCTCCAGCCATATTAAACATCTAACCATTAAAGCAAGACAGTCCTTTTACGCACTTCGGATACTGAGGGTCGCAGGAGCTCTCGGGGGACAGCATATTTGATGTGGTTCGTGCCACTACGGTTGGTATGATGCTGTCTTGCTCGCCTGTATGGTGGGACTTCATGAGAGTGCAGGAACGGGCACATTGGGCCACATTAAATTCCAAAAAAATTCGGAGGGCCAGGTAAATTATTTTAAACTTTTAATAACTATTAAAATGAAAAAGTTTACTGAATTAAATTTAATTATACTTTGGCTGTAACTTGTGAGATGTATGCAGCTGTGAACATACATAACAATTTTCCCTTAATCCAGAGTGATTGCACTGATTGCATTCATTCATTCAGTCTGGGCACTTATATAGCACCCATTCAACAAAGCTATATGTATACTCAGGGCGTTCCCATATAAAGAAAAAAGACTTGAGTGATTTATAAAACCCAGTTTGATTGGTCAGAGGCAGCAAACGCAGTTCCGATGGTAGGTCATTCCAGATGGAGGGGCTTGCAACCGAGAAAGCTCGGCGCTGCATAGCAGCCAAGCGAGACCGTGGAACTAGGAGTTGTCACGTCATCGCGGAGCGAAGCGCCCGACGCGCTACAAAGTCGGACACTGTGCGGCAGAGGTCGCTCAGGTAAGATGGAGCACAGCCAAGGATGCAGCCGCAGCGTGAAACCAAAGCAGCAACTCGATATGAGATCCGTTGGGCCACAGACAGCCAGTGCAACACATCGCGCATGTAGGCAGAGACAGGGACGAATTTGGGAATTCGCACAATGAGCGGAGCGCAGAACATCGATCTAGTTGCCCCAGAACTCCAGACGTAGGCCTAAGTGGATGCGAATAATACAAACCGGAATAGCAAGTAAGAAAGCAGCATGAGGAATTCTTATTGGGGTCTGAATTTTAAGACTTGTTACTTTTCTGAAAAATTGTGTGGACCGGCTAAAATGTGTTGGCGGGCCGGATAAAAAGTGTTGGCGGGCCGGATCTGGCCCGCGGGCCGTAGTTTGCCCACCCCTGCCATATACAGTATTTCGATCACCTGCTTTTCCTCTACTATCGCCTTCTCTTTCTCTGGCTTAATTCATATTCAGCCCTCAAATATAATTCTTTCATACCGTCTGTTTCTGGTTTCCCATTTCCAGACGCTTCAATTCATCCTGACGTTTTTGTTCCTCAGTTTGATCTAATCTTTTCCTTTCTTCGACCTGTTCCAAACGTCTTTTGGCCTATAGGCTAGTTCATTCGAATGCCTCTTAACTTCATCCAATCGTTTTCGTTCTTCGAACTCTTCCAAACGTCTCTTAGCCTAATCTCTAGTTCCTCTGAAGGTCTCTTCGCTTCAAGCTCTTCTTGCCTTAATTTCTCCGCAACTTCCTCCTGTCTTAATTTCTCAGCAAGTAGGCCTTATAGTACCTGTCTTAATTTCTCAGCAATTCGCAGCAAGTTCATCCTACCTTAATTTCTCAGCAAGTTCATCCTGCCTTAATTTCTCAGCTTTAATGTCAGCTTGCCTTTCTTTCACAAACACTCTTAAGTTGAGGTCCATCAAAATCTAATTCCGGGCCCAGTTTAACCCATTTTTGTAGCCTACTCATGACACGGCCATTCTATACAAATTTCCACTGATAGGCTCAAACGGCACTACGCAAATCACATCAGTTCACAGTGATACAATTTTCTCTAACTAATTGCTTATCCCTTAGCCTGACCTTACTCAAAACCAATAGTCAACGACATTTAATTATTCAGGTGACCTGACCTTATAACTCTTGACGAATCAGCACTTTCAGCTGACGTCACAGTTACGCATCGAATAATAAATAATCAACTTTCCAAACGACAACAATTCAAGATGGCGCTCAAGTGAGTCAATCTTAACTAATAATTAGCTAATTTCTGTCTAATATAAGTTACTTATAAAATAACTAACGAAGTAACTATAGTTCAAACCCCGATTAGAGCACCCAGAAATTGTGATCCCTAGGCATAGCCGCATAGGGCTGGATCTCGATCGCTCCGGTCACTTGTAATCAATCCAGTGGCGTAGCAAGGTTTCTGGGGGCCCTTGTGCAGAGCTTTGGTGGTGGGTCCCTTGAACTCCCCCCCCCATTCGATTTCAAGCAAAAGCGCTGTGCAAAAAACGCTGTTGCATACAACATAAAAGGTCTGATAATCAAATTGGACACGTCTAAATTCTACGGTAATCTAAGGAGAGGAATACTAAAAGTTAATAACGGTCGTTTGCGCAAAAATATCAACCACTTTTGAAGAGTCCAGCTTTTTGGCATGTTCATTTTCTATTGACAACATTGCCAGGTCGCTCAGCCGCTCTTCTGACATGGTAGGCCTACTTCGTAGATAGTTTCTGATGAGCTTCACTTTTGAAAATGATCTTTCACATGTTGCAACAGCCACAGGCCATGTCAGCAGCAACCTATAGGCAGTGCAGACATCACTGATTGTAGACGAAAGAGCATAATACTCTACGAGTAACAGTTGTGCAATTTCGAAGATGGTTGACTTCGTTGACAACTTCGAACGAAAGCTTGAGCGAAATGACAACAGCTGAGCTAAAAAAAGCAAGTGGAATATCGGTATCATACTGTTTAGCTAACCGTTCGGCTGCTGCATACAACTCGTCGTCAGAGGCATCTAAGAGTGTCGAAGGCAAGAGAGCGCTGAACGTTGCAGCCAAAGAACTAAGGCTGACGGTCTGACCGCCGGGGGCCCTTGACCGCCGGGGGCCCTTGACCGCCGGGGGCCCTTGACCGCCGTGGGCCCTTGTGCACTGCACAACCTGCACAACCCATTGCTACGCCACTGAATCAATCCCATGCACAATATGTAGGTATGGGCTAAGCTAAATGTCATGTCCAACTGATCCAATATCGCTGCATGGTTGGGGGTTCCTGCCCAGCGGGACTCTGGTATGGTCCCTTTTTGATCTCCCAATTGTTTCCCTTTAGTAAGTACCCTGAAGCAGGTCGAGAGCGCTGCTGATTTTTAGCGGCGCTATATAGATGTTCGATTACACGTACAATCTGTACCTAACTTTTTAATAATTGCTTTTTTCATAAATGCTGTAGCCAGAGGCGCAACTACGGTCCAAAAGTTTGGGGGACCTACTATGTCTGAGTTGGGGAATTGCGAGCGCCGAAGGCGCGAAGGTGCCATTGCCGAAGGCAAGAAGCCCCTTAAACTATTATAGGGGTATGGGGAGCGTCGTAATTAAGCTCACCCATCTGGGTCTGGGGCTCCGCCCCAGAAGCCGACGCAATTTTGAGCATTTGATACCAAATGGAGTGCGCGATCACCTTAACAGTTCCGGTAAACCCCCATAACATGCATGGATTTCTTGTTCTATCATCGCTGGCATCTCCATTCGAATTCACAGTTCTGTTGTACAATTACGACGTGCTGAAACAACTCTCTCGTAGTTGTAATATCCAATCAACATCCGTATGTGGCCTTAACGTTAAGTCACCACCAAAACTCAACCTAGCATCGTTCCGATTCGTTCGATACCGTTCCGCTATCGCAACCGAGTCTTTGGCCAGACTGCAGTTCACCGTAAACGTCTCTGTTTCGATGTTATTTCAACGGTTATCGTACCGTACTTCACAACACCGACTGATTGAGGTCATAATTATGATTCCTTCAAACTCCTCGTTTAAACACGACCGCAGTCAAGTTAAAATCAATGTAACTAAACGATCCGCGAGAATGGTGCTATCCGACATTCCCTTCCCTCACAACAGACTCGGCGACCAACTGACTCTGCCACTTCCTCAAAGACCTTTGAACACGGTTCACCGTACGTCTCTTGCACACGTTTCCGCTGATCGTTACGTTTCAGCCCATCCAATATGTGCATCGTCCATATTGCTGCATTTAACCCAGAACCTTACTCTGCATAACCTTAGGATACTGGCAAAAGAAGCTGGCGTCTAAATAATTAAGGCCTAAAGTCACCAATTTATTATTAATCTATGCTCATATATCTTTGTACAGCATTACAGCAAGCATCACATAATTTAAATTTAATATAAGACCATATTGTGTGGTCTTAGGAAAACAATAACATCCAGTTCATCGACCGTCGACTGTCTCGATCAGGTGAGTGTGGCCGACATGAAGGTCCACTGTATCGGCGAGGTCCACGTTCGCCAGAAGTGCCCCACCTACCGACCGCGACTGGCGAAGGGTGTACTATGCCGGTGCCCGGACGGATGCCCCGCTTGTCCCCCAAAGAAACCGGACTGCAGCGACGAAGTCGGCGTCATGGAGAGATCGAGGCAGCGAACGGTGAAGAGGAAGATGACGACGCAGTCAGAAAACAAGGAATGCAACTGTGCTCAGCAGAAGAGAGAAGCAACGAAGTGTGACGAAATTGGAGAGGAGTGCAGCTGGACGAGGTGGACCAAGTGGTTGACTGGACTGGTCAGCGGCCAGCCTCGCTTCAGTTCATCGACCGTCGACTGTCTCGATCAGGTGAGTGTGGTCGACATGAAGGTCCACTGTCTCGGCGAGGTCCACGTTCGCCAGAAGTGCCCCACCTACCGACCGCGACTGGCGAAGGGTGTACTGTGCCGCTGCCCGGACGGATGCCCCGCTTGTCCCCCGAAGAAACCGGACTGCAGCGACGAAGTAGGCGTCATGGAGAGATCGAGGCAGCGAATGACGAAGAAGAACATGACGATGCAGTCACGGGACATGGGCTGCAACTGTGACGGCGCTCAGCAGAAGAGAGAAGCAACGAAGTGTGGAAAGGAGGGCAGCTGGACGAGGTGGACCAAGTGGTTGACTGGTCTGGTCGGCCATGGGTCGCAGAAGTGCAACATCCATCAGCAGCAGTTGCCGAAGCGACGGACTGTGTAAGGGAAGCCCCAACAGTCTGTGACTGTTGGTGCCACCTCGATTCCATGGCTCTGACTGCGGCATCTGTGATGGCGGCTGGTTTTAATGGTGGCTGCCATGCATCTACTGCAACTGACAACTATCCAGTATATCAGTCTCTAATCTAAACCATCCGTCTCTGGTCTACAGCCACATCGTCTGTTAGCCATAACAACGTGATACATACGTTTATCTGCATAAAAATAGCGAATATTCTTAAGATTTATTTTGCGAATGTGTATCAATCTTTAGGCCTATCGGTATCTCTGTCTGTGTCTGTCTGTTACTCTCTTACCCTGTATCTCTGACTCTAGGCTATATCATCTGTCGTAATGACCCTTTCTCGCTTTGACTCTCCCTCTCTGTCTCTGTCTGTCTATCCGTATCTGTGTCTATCCGTATCTCTGGCTGGCTGTCTGTCTCTGTTTGTCTCTCCCAACAATACTTGACCATCAATTGATGCGCGTGATGTCGTGTTACCTTAATTTCGCTCTAATTTTGTTAAACTTGTGAAATGAATTCGTAATAACTTATGTGACCTACGGTGCACCAACGTCAACCGCATATATATATATAGACAGAAACAGCTAGAAACATTTGTTCCAGTTGTGAAACACTTCAATGGCAACCGTTTCAAAATGCAACCTATGGCAGTTAACTAGCTACATTAGTAAGAGCGCATGCACTTCCTTGCACGTCTAGGCGCGTGCACATGTCAGTTCGCATACAGAGAAAAGTGGCGTATTTCAGAGGCTTAAATCTCGAACTAGCACGGTCGGTACACGGGGACCTCAAAGGGTATGGCACCCATTCAGTGGTGGTGAAGGATCTCGCCCGATCAATTCATTTAAATATGAGCATAGTCGACAATTACGTACGTATGGTCGCTATTGAAAGACGTGATTATTTACATTTAACTGGGTGCATGCTGTGGCATTTTGCCAATATTGATTTGTATTGTACGGAGTTTATATAACGCCTTTAAAGTAATCGAACTACTTAAAATGTAATCTATGGACGCCTGTAGGCTATGGCGCTGTAACAGTTGATCATGGCATTTCGAGGACATCAATTGATGATCCGTTGATAGGAGGCGTTCAGCTATTTATAGAAGCTGAGCCGAGGATGATGGTTTAAGGCAGCCATGGTTCCCAACCTTTTTCAGAGCAAGCCACCCTCACTAAAAATAGTTCAGTCCACAGCCTCGATCTGGCCTTAATTTTATGTATTTTTTAAAATCCAGTTGATTGTTATCTTAATGACGCGCCATGTTCCTTGTATTCAACAAAGTATTGCAACAAATGGACGTGTGCAGCTCATATATTGGTCGCCAAACTTGCAAACAGAATAGCGGCAATAACCTAGCTTTCCTAAATGAGTATTAAAATATATACTTACTTACTTATTTAAATAGCTGGAGTAACGGAACGTGTCTGAGAGGAAAATGTCACTTCACCAAACACGGGGAGATGGTTGAATGGTTATAGGCCTGCACACTGGCACGAAGATTAGAAGGACGCGGGTTCGATACCCGCTAGCCCCCGATTGGTGAAACGAAAACTTAAATAGGCCTATAGCCCTGGAAAACTTTAGCTATGAGTGATGCATAATACGGGAAGAGGTTAAGCCTCTAAGCATGATGACTCAGCACAAAACTACCTCACAAAACTTGTGCATTCTTTTGTCAGTTCGCCTCGTTTGCTGCCTAGCCCTTTACTCTGGCTTTACCATCTGCACTGTTGGCCTGTCTTGACCGTAATCTATACGCTCTGCCTCTGCAGTGCGCCTTACGCTATCGGTTAAATAGGCTACCTCATTTTCGGTCATGTGTCAATTTGCATGCTGGAGGTCCTGCGCTGGCTCTCTGTCCGTCAGCGTATAAAGTACAGGAGCGCCTCCTTCGTATGGCAGTGCCAGCTAGGCCTTGCTCTGTCTTACCTGCTTGAGCTTTGTCGGCCAGTGTCGGGTGCTCGCAGTAGTTAATTCCTCCTTGCGCTTTGCGGCGCAGATCGAGGGTGCTCTCGGTCCCGTTTTCCCGCACCACTACCACGCAAAGCCGCGCTTTTTCGGTGGGGAGCCCGGTGGTGTGGAATGGCGTCCCTCTTGAGTGCGCTGCTCCATTGGTCTCTCTCTCTGACACATTCTGTATACGCGCTTGAAAACTGTTCTTTTTCGCTATGCTAGAGTCTGGAGCACCTCTGAAAAGTTGCTATATGAATGAACGAATGAATTTAAAATCCCCTTTATTACGTGAAACTCACTATAAGCTTAATTATCATATAAACTAGAGCTAAAAATCAGCGTTTATATATTCACGGTCAGTGTACAAAAAGTTCATAAGTATTCTGTTAAGATCATTTGCATACAGCGCTCCACTCAAGCGGAACATCCGTTATCCTACCATGGTCATTGTCTATGCGAATAAGTAAGGTAGCATAATTTCACCATGTATTGTACATGCATATATGTATGTATATATGCATATAACGCGGCGGAGTAGCGGTATGTTCTGTGCCTTGTAATCGGAGGGTCGCAGGTTCGCCTGAAGACACTGAGTAGCCTAGCGAACCCTGGACAAGTTGCTCACCTACAATTGTCTGCGAGGAAGGCAACGGGAGACCACCTCACTCATCTCATCCTGGGTGGCATAAAGGCCAATGGACCTGCATGCCTTTGGGCCGATAACTCATCATCATCATCATCATCATCATCATCATCATCATCATCATCATCATCATCATCATCATCATCATCATCATACCGTCTTTGCGGTAGCCTACCTCACAAAAGTGTTGCCTACGCTATATGCGTGATTCTTCATCTTCAGCAGTTCCTGACGCCTGCCATTTGGCGGCGATGGGTACGAGTAAATGACCTACATTGTCCTCTCTCATTTGTCAAGTCCATTGCTCCCTTATTGTCGGTCCAACTGATGTTATGTACGTCCTCATTTATATTGTCTATCCAGCTTAACTTTGGTCTGCCTTTGTTTCTTTTTTCCGGTCTTGCATGTAGTGCATTTTGGGGTATTCGGTCAACTGACATTAGATATCTCTCGCCACCATATATATATATAATGGAGATCATTTGATTAGATCTGAGGCAAGTATTTAAGAGTCAACGACCAGAAATGTGATGTTACGTCATCATTTTATTGCTCGATTGGAGGGGGATGTGAGCAGATATTCATGTACAAGGAACTGCATTGATGTACGATGCATATTATATCTGTATGGTGGTGGTGGTTATATACTGAAGGCGATGATGATGATGATGATGATGATGATGATGATAAATAATTTTATACGTGTAGGACTGTAGGCCTATATCGGTATATAATTCGTCACAGTGAATTTCGTTTTGAACTGTTCGACTTGGACCATGCGAACATAGGTCGGGTGTTTTCGTATAACTTCGGTCCTTTCCGTAAAAAAGCGATATTTGTCGGACTCGAGGACCTCTGGTCGATTCTTTCGAGGGGCAGTAGATGAGTCACGTGGGTAACGGGCGGTCGCGTGACCATGTAGCGTGGCTACTGATTTGTCGTCGGACGACACGTGACACAAGACAAGAGGGTCGTTTCGTCTGCGCAGAGTAGGTCACCTTGACCTCGAATGGACGGAAGACTACCGCTGACTGTGATGACGTCACCTGTTGTACAAATCATATATGGCATTTGCACAAGCAAGTACCTAAGTAGACTTCATTTTACTTCTGATAAGCATACATACATTACATTGTACACGATTACTGTACCTACAATATATTTTATTGGCATACATGCAACTAAATGTAACTATCTATTAATAAAACAAATTTAAACGGTTTAGATTAAACAATAGGCATTATGAAAGGATGTCCTCTCGTGCAAAGTAAGTACTTTGTTCTCACGAAGAGCTGATGAATGCAGTTGCTGAAAAACTGATTTCTGGAATAGGTTCTTGTCTGCTCGAGCAATCAGCTTTCTGCAGCATGGATATTCTCACATATTTGACATCTTCGAGCCTTTTTCAGGGCTGTATTAATGCGAGCAATATCATGTGAGATGAGAAATCCACCATAGACAGGCATTGCATACATGATTCTTGAAATAACTATCGATTTGAAAGTGACGTCGACCTTCGGATATGTAGGCCTAATCCTCGTTAGATGACTCGCCGTCATTATAGATCTACTTTAGCCTTGACTACCAACTGAAAGGAGTTCTTTAGTTACATTGGTGAGACAATCTGTCTTGACTCAGATCAACCAACGGAAAACATTGGGATTTTATTCATTCATTCATTCATTCATTCATTCATTCATTCATTGCATTCATTCATTCATTCATTCATCTTCATTCACTCACAATGTAGAACTTATATGCTTCCCCACAAGATACCTGCTCAGAAGCGCTCCCAGCCGGGAGTCCCAGCCCAACCACTGCAATAAACCTTACTTATTCGCATAGACAGTGACCATGGTAGGATAACGGATGTTCCGCTAGTGAGTGGAGCGCTGTATGCAAATGATCTTAACAGAATACTTATGAACTTTTTGTACACTGACCGTGAATATATAAACGCTGATTTTTAGCTCTAGTTTATATGATAATTATAGTGAGTTTCACGTAATAAAGGGGATTTTAAATTCATTCGTTCATTCATATAGCGAGAATTAAAATTTAATGTTTAAACCTCGTTAAGTTCTAATTACTCTACAAATTGACGAATCTGCTTTGTAGCAGCAAACGGGAGACTTAATTTACTAGGCAAACTATTCAGGTCTAGAAGATAAACCACCCCTCCAACTAATTACATATATGTGGACGACCAGGTTTCAACACTTCGGTGAGTTTTCGGGCGGCTTCATGAGGTTACTCATAACTCCTACTCGCAGCTCATAATAGGGTGTGTAGGCCCTACGAACATTCGTTTCGAGGTCCATCGGGAGAACAGTTCAACTCCCAACTCATCCGACGAGTAGGCTTACGTACGTAGTGTCTAATTTATCATATGCCCCAAGTTTTCACTCTAGTGACGCTGTATCTCTTTTGATCTTCTCTCTGATATAATTTTCATTAAACAAATGCTATTATTTAAATTAGAGAAATTTGTTTAAAATTTGCACTACAAGGAAAGAAGAAACATTGACTTAATAGCTAATTAAATCCCATGCTTCAGTTGACTGATTTTAGACACGATCTTGGAATTGACCATGCATTTCTAATATTTGTGATTTAAAGTATTATTCCTTATTCAATAAGGAATAATACTAGTCTTATTGGCTGCTTAACATAATAACTTAAAAAGCTATGTGCTGTTACTCATGTACCAAGAGTTGAGTTTTCCACATGTCTTGTTTGAGTGACTATATTAGTAGCATTTGTATTTTTGTTTGTTTATTATAATTATGCATACCCTTATTTGCACTATAGTGGCTAATTATTGTGGATGAAAATGTCATCATAAAATGTGTTGCACAATAGAGCCCATTCGATCTGGCCATGTGGGGTGCATATGGGATCAAAATGGAACCCAGGCCGTACCCTTGTATGTGGATCTGGGGCTGCCCACAAGGAACCCATAATTATAAAGATTATAGGCAAAAAAGTGGGCTGCCCGCCCCTATTGCAGCCCATATTGGCCGCCCAGATGGAGCCCACAATAAGCTTTTGTAGGCTAATTCAAGGGCTGCCCACTTGAAACTAACATGGAGCCCGCGGCCAAGTTGACATCGAGCCCATCTGGGCTGCCCACTTGGGGCCCATATTGGCAACCCATATGGGCTGCCTAGATGGGGCCCACAATAAGCCCAGTTAGGCTATTTCGAGGGCTGCCCACTTGGGACTAACATGGAGCCCCCGGCCAAATTGACGTCGAGCCAATTTTGGCTGCCCGCCTGGGGCCCATATTGGTAGCCCATTTGGGCTGCCCAGATGGGGCCCACACTCAGCCCATGTAGGCTCATTCGTGGGCTGCCCACTTGGGACTTAAATGGAGCCTGCGGCCAAATGGACATCGAGCCCATTTGGGCTGCCCACCTGGGGCCCATATTGGCAGCCTATGTAGGCTGTCCAGATGGGGCCCACACTCAGCCCATGTAGGCTCATTCGTGGGCTGCTCACTTGGGACTAACATGGAGCCCGCGGCCAAATGGACATCGAGCCCAGATGGGCTGCCCATATGGGCCCACTAAGCAGCCCATGTGGGGCCCACCGCCCACTTGCGCATGCTGGCTGCGCCTTCCATTCATCAAGAGATCGGTAGGCCTAACAGAAACGTAATTATGCTTTTAACAGACACGTACTGGCGATGCGTTGACTGGAAGATTATAGTATAGGGCCTACCCACTAGGCCTAATACGAAAGCGACAATAAAAAAGGTTAATTTTGCACTGAACTTCACATTATACTGTGCTAATACGGTATTTTTGTGTTTACATCGAATTACGTCATTCATGTATGTCATTTTGTGACGTTGCCACAAAAATAGTAGGCCTATTAAGTAAAATATAATAATAATCTTTTCTTTATTGAAGCGCCTGACGAACGCAGCCGGTGACAGTGTACTGTTGTGCAATTGAAACAATTCACAAGAACACAAATGATAGAAGACATAAATCTTAACTACTAGGCTAACAGAACTGACAGCCTGCAATAGGCCTACACAGCGTTAATAGCAAAGATTTTAGAGTCGTAGACTACGACTACGACTACGCGACTACGTACGACTCTAAAATCGTAGACTACGACTCTAAAATCTTTGCTAGGCCTAATAGCAGCCTACAAAGCATGACTCGAATTCGGTTCATCTCGCTCTCTATGCCAGTGTGTTATCCAATGCGCTACCGGAGCCCATAATTTTATAAATATAGTCAAGTCAAGGGAACAACGATCGACTCGACTTGTCAAAACGAACAAGTCAGGTCCTCCATCATCATCATCATCATGATGCCCGTGGCGCATTGGATAACATCTGGCAAAGAGACCGAGAGCTAGGTACCGATCGAGTTCGAGCCCCGTTGGGCGGATATGCTTTGTGTTTGCAGGCTGTCTGTTCTGTTAGTAGTTAAGATTAGTGTCTTGTGAATTGCATAATTGTACACTGTAACCGGTTGCGGTTTGTCAACCGGATTGTTGAATAAACGAAAATATATTATTATCATCATCATCATCATCATCATCATCATCATCATCGTCATCATCCTGGCAACAGGACTCGGACCTCCTTTTGACTACTCTTTGGACAATCCCTTTGACTCGACGCAGCGCTCGTGAATTAACTGCTCTTAGTTTTCAAGTGGCGCTTTAGAAGCAATTATAGTTTACGATTACGATTACGAACAAATTAAAGTAGCGCTGTTCGCTTGCATGGAGGTGTGGACTGTCTAGTTCCGTCTTTTCTGTGCAGGCATTTCCGCCGCCTTCATATGTAGGAATGTAGCGAAGATTTTTCGCTAAACGTCAACATAAACATGGAAAATTATATCGATTCGAAACCATTGCGGATAAATCTAAGCCTATTCTTGATCGCCTGTTTTGTTTTCACGAATAAAATAGGTAAAGATCTGGCGGTCGAATGGTCGTATTTATCAATGGTGTAGTTTAAATCGTTTTTTTAGTAGTAATTGCGCCGTCAATTTGGATGGGTGCGACTAATAGCCCGAAAGTACTGGGTGGAACTTAAACACACAGATCTTATTATAAAAGTTGATGTGTGTGGTTTTGGTTTGCCTTTTTTATGTAGCGGGATTCTTTCATCCTACGCATGTTGACGTGATAATGAGCTTGTAAAATAGAGAAACTGAATGTTGTAATAACTCGGTCACAGAATCGGGTTACATCAAAACAATTATGACAGATTAGATTCGAGATTCATAAATATTTACAAATACAAACAGAATGCACTTTGTGCTGTGAACTTTAAAAATTATTTTCAATTCACTTATGTTTTGATTTCATATAATTATGATCAAATTTATGCTGATTCAGCTTCATATCCTGCTAACATTTGCTGTTAATATGAAGTTTATTTCAGCTAAATAAATAACAAAGCAGAAAGAAGTGATTTTAATTCAGTTAGTGTATGTTTTGTTCTCCCTTTAGTGTTAAATTAGTTTCTGATTTTGATTTTCTGTTTGCAGTTTGTTTAGATGCAGAATCTACTGCTAATGCCAAGAATGTTGCACTCTTTAAACGTACGTATCAGTCATCGGATTACGATAATTCGACAACATCCGATCTTGCTGTTGATGACAACGTCACCACCTGCAGCGTTACAGGAAAGCAGAGAGGAGCCAACTGGACTGTAGTTCTTGACGACATTCTTCCGATCAGTCAAATAAAAATGAACCTAGGTCAGAACTTCAGAAGTGATAATTTACGGGCAATGCAATTTATAATTTAAAAAATATTTGCAAATTTTTATAGTACCATGTTAATAGAAACTCCTCTGATTGACTGTATTATATAATAATAATAATAATAATATTTATTCTTTATTGAAGCGCTTGACAAATGCACTGCGCTGCACATGCACATGTTATGATGATTAAACAATGCACATGAACGCAAATCACAGAAGACATAAATCAACAAAGTTGCAGCCATGCAAGGCACAAGCTCATTGTACTTTTGCTGCAACCTAGGAATGAAGGCATGAGCTAAACCCAGGGGACCTTATGGGAATTGAACCGGTTAGTGCTTAGTGCCTTCTGTTTTGAGGTGTGTTATATACCAAGCAGTTCAAATTCAGGTTACTGTAAATAAGCTATTTAAAAGTGTTGGAATTTGTCATTATTGACTCTTTAACGACGAGCTGCATTGGTTTCCAGTTGCTTTTAGTGCACTCTCGTCGTTGAAGTGTTAAAGCATCTCACCACTATGATATGCACCATCTGTTGCTGCCTTGTGCAATATTTTAAGGCCACTATAGAAGTTGTAATACTAAGTTAGTGTGACAGTGGCTTCCATATGAAGCATGTTTCAAGTCACGATGTTGGATAGATTGAATCTCTGTTTTATACTCTCTTTTAACATCTCTTTTTAGTCGTATTACCTACACTTATCAGTGGTAGTTTTTGAGTGTCCATTAGGGTATAGTCCCCTATAAACATAGTGGGCTGATGAGTCTGGTATCTGAACTTGCTTAACTTCTGGTTCCTCTGGCAAATCAGAAATTTATGTGGATTCTCCAGTTTATGAGTTTTATTATGATTTCAATTTCATTTGATATACTAATGAATGACTGGATAACAAGATAGGCCCCACAGAAATTTGCGCCAAGAAATTGAAAAAATTGCGCGGCAAAAACTTTAATTTTGCGCGCATTTTGCGCGAAGTAAAAAGTGGTATAAGTACGTTATTTTTGCATGAATCAGTGTTCCAAAGTATTTAACAGTGTTTTCGTTATTTAGTGTATAGTTTGGCTTCCTAAAAATTATTGATGATTGCAGAATTTTTACACTGACTGAAGAGTTTCTTGTATAGTCAGTCACCAGGATGGTTGCCCTTCATCTTCGTATGTAAAGTCTATGAATTCATGTGCTCGATAACGAGCCGACACATTGGCACTATGCGAAGGGTCACGCACGCTGTCCGCGACTGCTTTGGGCACACACTGTCTAACGAATTTTGTCGCAGTCAAGTTTTAGAATTTTTTAGACTAAGAGTCTGTGCATTAAAAACAGAAACATATTCCTTAACTACTAATTCCTCTATAACTTCAATACTATAGTCCCATTCCGTGGTTTTTTCAATTGTCGCTCGACCATCGATAGGCCTATCTATATTTAGATCGACGCTGTGGTTGCTATGTTGAATTTACTACGTATCGCAGTGGATTTTTAGTCATTTAAAGTCCAATTGCGCGAATTACGAACACAAATTACGAATCAAGTGAAGAAAACAGCGATCTGTTATGGTATTTTGCGCGAAAATTGCGTACATTGCTAATTTTTGCGCCGTTGCGCGAGAGCTGTAATTTTGCGCGAAAATTGCGCGGCGCAGAATCGCGAATTTCTGGAGGGCCTAACAAGAGATTAATGTGCCAGACATAAAGACTTAAATCAGATTGATGCCTTGGGCATTATGAAAGCAGCATATTAGTTTAGATGGAGACTCGATATAGTGTGTTTCTGTATGAGATGATTTCTGATATAATTCGTTCTAAGAAGTGGATCCCGAAATTAGTTGTAACATAGAAAATTAACTCGTGGTATAACAGTCTTGTTGTGAAATGTTTCTTGATATAACTTTACTAAAGACAGCGTGCTGTCTTATGCCATACGATGATCGGTGAGAACTGTTCAAACTAATTTCTGTCAACATCAATGGCCTTTGTTCCCATAAGGTGTCGTTAAACTGAATCCATCCACTACAAGTCAAGTTTATTACCATTGTCTAATGGCAAAGCATCAGTTGTTAAACAGTTTTGTATTATGTATTTGGCCATGCAATCTTGAACCATCCCAGAGAAGGCTCAAACATGTGCAATAATGTTAGCAGTCAGCTACACAATTACCATATGATAACACAGCCAATTAGTTGGAATGCTTGCCTTGTAATGCAGAGTGCATGGGTTCAAGTCTTTTGGTCAAGTCAACTGGTTCTCAAGCCAGTTACTACCTGTGCCTACCTTGAGCGAGTCCTCACACAATTGCTAAGCTCCTTCGGTCTATGAATAGTTATTAATTGGATATTGGCGCTTAATACAGAAGTATTAATAATACAAGCCATTCAGTATTCGTTAAGTAGCAGATTTTAATCACTTTGTATTGGTTTATGTATTCACCCATCAGCCATTATGTTATTGGTCAGTTAGCAGATTTAATTCTTTTTGCATACATAGTAACTTGCTCTGCCTTAATTTAGTAAGGTATTAAAAACCATTCTTTTCTATGCTGGACTGGTGTTCTTGGATTGAAAGCGCTTGCTTATTCATGATACATTACAGAGTGCTGTGCCTTATTAGAGTTATTTCAGCTGTATTGTAATTGCATACATGTGTGACTTGTATCCATCAAAAGGTAACTGCCTTCGTAGTCTTGCTAGTATGTCAACTGTATATGTAGTTGCCCAAGTATGTACAACATGAGCGCATTGACGTCTCGCATTTTGTTAATCGTGGTTTTGTACTGTGAGGTCTGGAGCTTCTCTGTGGTGTTTCTCTTGAAGAGATACTACATGAGATACAATGTTGAACGTACAATTAAAAAAATGTTTAAATGTTGCTGCAGGTGGCGAGTTTTTTGGTCAGAACATTGAGTTATACGTGAGCAGCGTCTTGGGCCACGAACTCGGTTTCCTTTGTTACTATGGCTCTGGTTCAGCAACATCCGATGTTGTGAATATCAGTTGCTTTGCTGGACCAGTTATGGCAAGAACAGTTACCGTTAGGAATACGTTCGCTGGCTATGTGCGACTGTGCGACTTTCAGGCCTTGGGTAAGTCTTACATTCTGCACCTGTTTTGCATTTAACTCTCATTGCTAATGGTTGATAGTTGTGTGATGCATGCTGGATGAGTGGCACATGGCTGGACTGACCATTAAGCAATGATCAGTCCAGGTGGTACACCAGTGACTGATTATAATGTGATTTGTTAAAACATAAATGCTGGTATAACAGGGATAGGGTTCCCAATTTAGTTCAGTTATAGAAAATAACCTCAGTGTAGCAGAGTTCATTATAACCTTGGTGGTTCTGGCTTCCAAAGACAGTGTTATAATGCATTTCTAACATGCTGCTTCTGATGTGTTTCAGCTGTGGGTGGCCATCCACTGAATACCATGCCACCTGGTGCCCACACAGTGCTGCAGCCTTTTGGGGTTACTAAATTAGTAAATCCTCCAACCTGTTGTAATACTAAATAAGTACCAAAACAAATTGGTAGTTAAAAGTGTGCTCTGTTTTTGGATTGCCATGGTCATGTGTTTACCTCAGCCAGGTGATCCTTTGACCTCTGAACTATGCCTCTGAACAGTTTCTGAAGGGCATTTCACCGTTACAATTCTTATATGTGTGATGTTTGTTCATCTGGATATTTTTGCTGCACCTTTGAATTTTCAGGAGAGTGCTTTTTCTCGATAGCCTAAACTACGTTAGGTTAATTGAAAATAATGAGGTCATAGTAAATGATGCTCGAGTAAGCCAAACCTTGATTACAGTCCGTTCTTATTCCTCATTTTTACCATTGTTCAACCAGGTCATCTGATTATCATTTTGTGGTCATACCTAAACTAGAACTGTTCTTGGTGATTGAGCTTTTTCTGTTGCTGGATCTAGATTTTTGAACTCTCTCCCTGTATCTGTTCATTCAGGTAAGTCGCTTAAATGTCATTCAGTGACAGCTTAGAACTGTTAAGATTGCTTATCCACCACAGACTGCCTCTGAGTCATAGATGACTGATCCTCAGAATTTTAACTGGACAACTTTCTGCCAACACAGCAGTTGTCTTCACCTCTATGTGTCCCCATAAGTCTGTACATGACTTTTGTCATTCAATAATTATCAGTCTTTGTTGTTCTTAGTTTGTGAGAATGGCTTCTTTGGCGTGGAGTGCACAAAGCAGTGTCGCTGTGATGGTGACAGTCTCTGCGACAAAACTAACGGAATGTGCCCTGGATTGTGTGCGCCCGGATGGAACGGAACAGACTGCCAGTCAGGTAGAGAATGCGAAAAATTCAACTTCTGATCTAATATAATCACTTCTGTAGCTCCATTATCATATTGTGCAATGTTCGCATCGATAGATCATATCCATTGGAGAAAGTATTGTCAAAATCTGATAGGGCAGGAAAACCAGAAGTACCGTGCTTTGCCTCCAACTTAGAATTCTGGTTCTTGCCCTGACTAGTGATACATGTAATTTTATATAAAAATTTTGATTGATTGCGTAAATGTTTTTAGTTGATGCAATTGCATTTGTACTGCTTTTCATGATCAAATTACAACTCTTTCATTTATATAGCTCCTCTTCCTCAGAGGAATGCTTGACACAAAAACAAAACCATTATTGAACATAAATTTTTCCAGATGCTGACACTATAGGCCAGTGCTTGCCAATCTGGGTGCAGTGGCACCCAAGGCTGTCATGAACCTGCTGTAGGGGTGTCATGGCTGAATGGCAGAACCATAACATTTGGGCAGCTTTTTCTGTCAAAAAATGTGAAGACTGATTATTACTACTGACTTAGGCTTATAATTATTTTTTAAAGCTTACAGTAGTGTAGTAAAGGTTGCATCCTGTGGTTGAATACAAGGAATTTTGCTTATTTGTTAAATAAAAGAACTAACATGAAGAAAAAATAGATGAAATTAAGGCCAGTGTTCCATTTGACCAGCCGATGTGCTAGTAAGGGTGCCATGCTCTGAGAAAGGTTGGGAACCATTGCTATAGGCAAACACAGACCAAAAAGTCTTATGTCTGAGATTCCTAAACAAAAGGCAACCTTCTTCAGGCTGATGAGCTGACCATGACAAAAATTCTCTGCGGTGTTATGGACATTTTTGACACCGCAAATAATAACAATTATCTGAGAACTTCTGCAGTTTTTATTCAGACTTTGCACAGTCAATGTTGGACACAGTCCAGGCTGGCGACAGAGAACGCTGAAGGCTGCCATCCCTGGGGATGGCAGCCTTGGCAGCCTCTTCCCTGGGGGTAGCCAGGAAAAAATGTTGGAGTGGGTTTTAAGTTTTCGGGAGGTTTCCATTGGAAATGGTCGTATATTTGTGCATTTTTAGTTTTTAATAGCACCCCTAAAAACGCATATGCTGCCATCCGCTTTATAGCAGCCAGAGGGCTTGCTGAAGAAGAGAAGTCTTGGGAGTCAATATCGTGAGGTTGGTTGAAATGTAGAACAATCAGGTGAGCTTGCATTGCATATTGAATTGATCTGCAGCCCCACTCAGATGGCAGCGATATGCCCATTTACCTGAGATACAATGGAGTGCTTCCTACCAATTTAGCTAAAGGCCTTACTCAAACACCTTATGTAAACATCCTGAAGTGTTCAGTTTTTGCGAGACTTCTCCGCCCTGAGTCAGAGAAAGAGCTAATGGTACTTGCATCGAAAGTACACATGCAGGAAACTGAAAGCTTGAAGTAGACACTACATATTCCCAAAGGAGCGGTGCACAATTGTCTGGTGTTTAGCATGCTGCCAAGCCATAGTTAGAGTGTAATCCTGCCAGGGCTGAAGCATGTTTGAAGATTTCTGCTAATCTAACCTATAGAGCCATTATCGTGATGTCCAAAACATCAGTAGATGGTTGTATCGAGTGAAATTGCATTAAAAAATCATAGTCCATTGATAATTCAGGTTGAAATTTGACGGAATAGTCTACTGTTGCTGTTGCAGAGTGTTGGGCCACCTCTACCTGATAGTGAAAATAGCTATAAATTGATATAAGTGAACTGACAGTACACTTAGAGAGATAGAGAGACAGACATGGAGAGACAGACAGACAAGACAGACAGAGAACTTGCCTCATATGCCAATGCTAAGGAAAATAAAGCTGTTAAGACTTTATACCCATGTCTGCCTGTCAGGCTTAACTTATGGGACTGCTAAAACTGAGCTCAGTGGAGTGCTCCTGGCAGAGCAATTCACCTGGTTTGGATTAAGTCCGGTGAAAGTGACTGTGATGTTTGGCACGTAAATATTTCATGTGTCTCTGTTTACTTGGTGCATACAGTTGCCATATGTGTCGAGGTCTGGTTGGTCTGTATTTGAACTGGGACAGTTTAGACTAGAGAATGCAAGTGTAGCACAACGTGGTGTGTTTAGTGTAAGAAATGTGACCTAACTAGACATTTATGTAGCACCTTCTAAGAACCACTCGGAAGCACTCGTAGGTATGGAACAACCTTCCAGCATCTGTTCAGGTGGTCGAGTGTTCACAGTTGTAATTATAACTACGACAATTTATACAGCATCATCAGTAGCAAGCTACTTCTAGGACGGTTTACTCTGTCAAAGTTCTGCCACCGCAAATGCAAAGCTTTACATAGGAAGTATATTTATAGCTATTTTTTTAAACTTGAATGCTTTTGGCCTCCTAAATAGGTGTGAGAAGACTGTCCCAGGCACGCAGGCTAGCAACCCGAAAGGCCTGATTGTAAACAACAATCTGTTATGCTCTTGCAGCACACTTTTGATGCTTGCACTGGCGGTTGATAAATATTATAATGCATCCTAGAAGTAGTTCACTACCTGCAATACTATATAAAATTGTCGTAATTATATTGCATTATATTCCTACCAGTCCAAATGATGTTAAGAAAATGATTGTTAAAAATAACCAGTTTATCCACAGGGCAATGATGCTGTAATAGGTGGGAGAAGTTTGCTCTGGTGAGCTCTTGCACACATGTAGAACCTGACCAACCAAGTCTCAGCAAGCCAGTTCAGATTCCTCAGTTTCTAGAAACTTGAAGCATATAAAGCAAATGCATCTGAGTTGCTGGACGCAGCTAGGCAGCCCTTTTCTGTTGCAATTTCAGCAACAGAATTGCCAATTTTACAGAATACAGATGAAAATCCAAAGCTTAAACATTGCATGAGAGGGACAGCCATGGCAGTGTCATGTTTAGCCTGTGAATATAATTTACAGTCACTGAACAGATTTATACATTATGTTGCCATTTCAGGCATCTTAGTGCTGTAGCAGAAACAGGAGACTGGGATAATCAGATAGACAGACAGACAGACGACAGAAAGATGGTATTGCATTATGTTGTCATATTAGGTATGTTTGTGCTGTAGCAGAAGCAGCAGATAAATATACACAGACAGACAGACGACAGAAAGATGGTATTGCATTATGTTATCATATTAGGCATATTAGTGCTGTAGCAGAAACAGAGAAGACACAGACATAGAGACAAACAGACAGATGGAGAGACAGACAGACAGGCATAGTGTTGGGAGGAGTAATGAGAGAATTGCAGTGATTCTCCACATGTCCTTAGTTCTTCCTAGTCAATTTCTTTTATGCTACATACTAATTTAGCTTTCTGTATTTTTTGTGCTAATGTCAGTTTGTGCTGATGGCTTCTTCGGTCCAAGTTGTCAGCGAATGTGTCACTGCAGCAGTGGCTCTGCATGTGACAAGCAGACGGGTGACTGTCCGGATGGGTGTGCCGTTGGTTGGGTTGGGCCAGGATGTCGAACAGGTGGGTTTTCTTTCTCAGAGTTCTTCATGGCACTTGTGATGTTATGTACTGAGGTAGATGTCTGGCCTAAGACGTAATCTATTCATGGACTGAAATGTTGCATATGAATAAGTGCTAGGTTATTGAAATTAAATTGCTTAATTCATCAGAATAAATTGATGGGTATTATTTAATAAGGTGTAAGATCAACGAAATGAAAGTGCTAGATTAATTTAATTAAATTGTTTAATTTATTAAATTGATTTCAGAAATTGATTTCTTTACATTACTTACATTAAATTGCTGGATTAATTAACTGAAGTATGGGATCAATTAAATGAAAGTGTTCAATTAATAACATTAAACCATGAGATTACGATTTCATTTAGAGGATTTCTGTAATAGTGCTACGAATTTTGGTGCATCACGAGGTCAGTATTGCGGCCAGAAAAATTGATGATAACTGGCTGCCAATTGAGGTGCTTTGGTTCTTAGAGTCTTTTTTAATAAGTCATAATAATTATCGACTTCTATAGTGCCGGTTTATATAATACACAAAGAATCAACTGATAGCACACTAAAACCAAACCAGAAAGTCAGTACTGTATTACAACCTAGCATAAGAAGCATTATCAACTTCTATATCAGTGGTGTCTAATACTCAAAAAGTCAACCAAAAAGCCAACCAAAACCAAGCTGTAGTCAGGTCAACACTAGAAGGCTTCACCAGAAAGATTACAAACAAGCATAGAAGGTACAGTGTCTGCTAGTTTTATCTAACAAATTTAGAGTTTGAATCCTTTTGTTTTAGAAATTCCACAGCTGGGGACGCCGCCAACGATGTATCGAGCGGATGTGACTGAGATAACGATCATCTGGCACTCGTGGATCCGTTTTGTTGATCCTTCGATCGCCCTTCTCTACAAGATCGAGTATAAGCTCAGCGGAAACCAGTCGTGGATCGAGGGCTCATTGCAGCCCGACACAGATCACTTCAATGAAAACAAGACTATAAATGGACTTAAGCGAAATTCATTCTACATGTTTCGCGTTGTTCCTATTCTGCGGATCAGTTCCACCGAAATGATCGACGGAGGAGCGAGTCCAGAGAGCAATCCGTTCCGAACAAAATGCACTGGTATGCAACAGTGGCTCAGAGTAGTTATCACAAAGCACAAATAGTGTAATAATATAAATAATTAGTACTAGTTAACAATTTCTATAGCACCAGGTGTCTAATGTACTAGGGATGAACCAATTGGCACATCAGAACCAAGCAGTAGATAGGTTAGTATGAGAAAGTCAGTCCACAGAGACGCAACCTATGATGGAAGAAAAGGGTGAGTCATAAGTTGACACTGAAAAGACGTAATAAATAAAGAATCAAATGAAATGCCATTATGTGTAAGCCAAAGTGCGGGTAGCAATTGGTCTAATAAAGGATATACTTACTTTTACTTTAGTGCTAAGCAGAGTGAACCAATGCGAGGAGGCAGCATACATTGAACCTTCGTTATGCCATGTGAAGCTGCCATTGTAATGTAAATAAGAGAATAGAGCTGTACCGATTAAACGGCCATACGCGTAATCGGGCCGATTATTAGAACAATCGGCATAATCGGGTATCGGCAGGAATAATCGGTTAATCGGTGCCGATGTCAAAATTGTGTCATAATTTAATAATTTTTCTTGAATTATTGCATATTCCAAGTTTTTCAGCGATTTTCATCTATCGTTTTACGTCCCTTAATATTTACGCATTATTTATAATACATATCGTTAACAACTTACCAACTTAATTTAAACGTCCACCCTTTAGGGTCGCCCATTAATTATGTGTCAACAAAATAGGGGAGGGGTTTGGAAAAGTTTGACAGTTGTTGACAAGGGGGGGATTCGGTACAAGTTGACGTCAACAAATTTTTCTCCAATAAATCAACACAGACCCTTCCAAATGGTAGCGAAAACATTAAGAAATGCTAAAAATGTATAAAGTGTTTAATGTTTAATAGGGCCTACTACTGGTAATAAACTAAACTAATATTATTTTGAAATTCGAGATTGCATTTTTAGTGTACATTTTTTTAAAAAAAATGATTCTACATGTATTGAGCCATTTTGTTTCTTTTTTGTCGGGGGTTCTGGGATTGTTGACATAATTGTTTAGCGGGGTCCGTCAATGTTTGACAGTTGTTGACAAGGGGAAGGGTCAAAAATTGCCTTAAATTTGTTGACATAATTAATGGACGACCCCTTATAGTTGTGACAATAGATTACTGGTTTATGTTTCGGAACCGCACATTTTGACTAAACAAAATAATGAAATATTCGGTCTCATGAATTGGGTATTGGCAGTTTAATAATCGGCTAAACGCGGTATCGGTATCGGCAATTTAATAATCGGCTATACGCGGTATCGGCATAATCGGCAAAATGCGATATCGGTACAGCTCTATAAGAGAAGCAGTACTGTAACTTCACCCTGAGTGGGCAAGACATGTTAGTGATGATTTTTCTTGGCCTTGTCGTGTGATAGGAGGTAGCAAGTCCTTTTTCTCACCTGATCTTTGTACCAACAGTGTCAAGTCAGTGTGCTCCTTTATAACTGAGTTTGCTAAGGGTTGCTTGAAACATTTCTATTCCTCATTGGGATTTGAACACCCGAACTCTCGGTTGATAGTCCTGGACATTAATCGCTAGACTATAATGCAGTGCTGTCCAACCTTTTTGACACCGCAGGCCACCGAAGAAGTAATTTTTGAAGCCGAGGGCCGCACCAGTCAACTCAAAAGCAACGACATTGTCACATTTATTGAAAATTATTAACTGTATTAAAATTAAGTATGGAGTTATCATAATGAATGCATCATGGGAACTAGATTTTGTGTGCACATTGTCAAATGATAAGCCAAGTTACGAACGAATAGTTATGCAAGTAAGCCAGTGACTTTGTCTTTAACTTCATTTTAACAGAAATAGAAAATATTTAGCGAGCTCGGGGGCCACTTAGAATGAGCCCGCGGGCCGCGGGTTGGACAGCACTGCTATAATGCATCATATTTGGGATCCATACCCTGACCGTTTTACATCAGAATTTGTGTTTAGTTGATGCATTTTGTGCCAAAGAACCTCATAGCAGTCCATTACTTGTATATTAAATGGAACTTTTGATTCTCTGCATTGAACATTTCTATCACTGCTTATTAATGTAATATTTTTCAGAATACGTAGTTTGGTATTTTTATTGCCCACTTGCTTTGAACGATGTCTATTGCCCATGATCAAGCTGCTACCCCTACTTCGTAATTTATGCCAATGAACATGTGTCTAAGAATGCTTATATATTTACCAGTGAATATTTGAATGTTGTTTTCAGTGCCTGAAACTCCAAATATCACCAATGCATCTTCATGGCTAGACACTTCTCGACACACCGCAGTGGCCGTTTTATCTGTTGAATGGATGGTTAGTTGTGGTTTAGCTGTGGTTTCACATTAATATGGCACGTTTTTCTAGAAAACTGATATTGATGGAACACTGAGGTTTGTTTTCAAGTTCTGTCGGTGAAACAAAGTTAGTAAAGAAGACACGGTAGTTCACGCTGCATGTTACTAGGCAACCATCTCCAGAAGAATGTGGGAACTGATGACAGAACTTGTGTGCTAATATATCTTAATCCTTATATATGTATCTATAAGTATATAAAGAACTGCTATGGCTAAACATGAGCCTTTGCCTTCATTGACCCTGCACTATGCAACCAGCTTCTTCCTTTGACATGTTCCTGTTTATCAACTAATGGGCCAAGTGTCTCTTTTCGTTGTCTCAAGACCTCTCTTTTTTCTATCGCACTGGGAGCACCTCTGATTGGTGTGCACTGTGAGAGGCGCTATATAAATTGATAGATGAAATACAATACAATACATATTTGTAGTTTATGTTTGCATGTTATGGAAGACTTGAAGCTAAGACAAATATTAAGGTTTTAGAATGCCTTCCTTGTATAAGATATTCAGGCATGGAGGATACTGCTACTGGTACATGCATTAAAGTAAATGTTTATGCATTACAGGCATTATTATATGATGTTGTGATGTCTTTCAAACATTTCAGCCTTTGACTCAGAAACAGTCCAACTGTGAAAACATCCTATACTATGAGATTTTCTACCAGAAGCGTGGATATGAGTGGAAGAGCACGGGTGCAAAGAAAACGGAACATGCCAAGAACATTTCGTCAGACGTGAGCTTTGAATCTGAATATCTGGTTCGCGTTGTGGCTCACAACAATCATCCTTACCAGAGCAGCAGCGATACGAGGATCATATTGACGCCACGAGGACGTTAGTATTGTGCAATTTTCTGTTGACAATGCAAGATTAATTCTGACAATAGATTTGTCTTTGAATTAAACACTGGAGACTCTTTTTTAACCATCTTTTTCGTGACACGAATTCTAGTATGATATAGGTGGGTCATGGATCCCAAATTTGATTCAGCTATTTATTTCTGGACTTTTATAAAGCGCATTTTAGGAACCCCTCAACAGCTTTGGATTAACACGACCTCATTATGTGGTGGTTCTTAACATGACTTCCTAAGACAATGACAATTGCTGTCTTGAGTTTCTGCTATAATTTACTGTTAAAACACAAATAACAAAAAGGTCATTAGGTCAAACAGGTGAAATAACAAAGAGGTCATTAGATCAGATTGATGAAATGACAAACAGGTGAAATAACAAACAGATGAAATAACAAGCAGGTAAAATAACAGAGGTCATTAGGTCAAAGAGGTTAAATAACAAAGATGTCATTAGGTCAAAGAGATGTTCTGTTATTGGATTGCCGTGATTGAATGATACCTAACCTTGGGATCAAACATTTGAGGAGCAACCATAGAGGCATGTTGATAAATGTGCTACCTGTATCTTTTGATTATTATAGCCTAACGATTATGATTATTGTTCATTGCTCAATGACCATTTCTCACCAAACTTAGAGCACCTGGCTTTCTAGAGAGTCACTAATCCCAGAATTATCCAGACTTGAAGTTGCTTAGCTTTGGTAATCCCAGGACTAGTGAGAAATTACAGAGTTTTAAATTCATTATCATACCTTCTTCTGAACTGATCTTACTAGTCTTTGCATTTGCCATTTTAATCTGCTTCTGTTTAATTCCCAACTGAGTTTTAGTTCCCTATGTTTCTAAAACTGCAGATCATGTGGTTCTTTGTGCTTGTGGAAGCAATATATGCTTTCTGTTTGTTTCAGCGGATGTTGCCGTTCAGAAATCTTCCAATACAGACGTTGCTATCATCGCAGGTGTAATCGTATGCTGTGGATTACTCCTGGCTCTTGTGCTTGCTTTCATAATGTACAGGTTAGCTCAGCTAGCTGTTATTTTATTTTTAATTATTATTATGAAATCCTGTCAGATGAGATTGACTTTTGTACTGAAACTGATGTCTTATTTTAAGCACTCAATTGGTGCACTAGTGATGAGCCATTTTTGATTCTAACAGAGCAAATGAACCAAGGATTTTCCTGGTGTAGGCTGTTGGCTCTGAATGTGTGTCTGGTGGTTGGGCTGTACTTGTAGGCAGGCATGTATGTATGCATGTATGTATGTGCATGTGTATGTATGCATGCATATATGTATGCATGCATATATATATATGTATGCGTGAATGTATGTGTGTCTGTATGTATGTATGTATATGTACATACATACTGGTTAACAGTGAATGATTTTCAGCATTTGATTTCCTTGTGTACAGAAGGCATCATTCAACTAACGATAAACTATATTTTCACATTCCAGTAGATTTGTGCTAGCATGTAGCAGTATTGCAAGAGGTTCTTAAAAACTTCTACTGAATCGTGCCACTATGCTTCGTACTTCGTACTTCCCTCTATCTGTCCGAATACAATTCAAGGTTCTTATTTTAGTCCTTAAGTCTCATCTGGGTCTTGCTCCGAAGTACCTTTGCGACCTCATGCTTCGCCCACTCTCTGCCACTTCGCTGCGTCCTCTCCGATCCTCTGATCGGCTTGACCTTTTTGTTCCTCGTGTCAGGACTGCAATGGCTCAATCCAGGTCCTTCGCCTGCATAGGTCCTTCTCTGTGGAATGGACTTCCTCCACCGGTTCGCTCTGCCATCCTTTCTGGTAGTCTCTCCTCATCTTTTTCGAAACTAAAATCCTGCCTTTTCTCTCGGGTTGCTCGCACTGGGAGCGCTTCTGAAAGGCTTTTGCTGAGAAAGCGCTTTAAAGAAGCATCCCACAATACAAATACAATAGAGCATACATGCATAAAAGTATACAATTCATCAAATTGTCTATCCTTATTTTGAATAATAATTTTCAGATGCCAGAAATGACAGATTTCTTTCTCTTTTCAGACAGAGGATGAAGAAATATGAGAAGGACAGACCTCTTGTTGTCAATTCTCCTTCAATAAACGGACTTTATTCATGTAAGACCTGCGGATAAATTTCTAGAATGGATATATACCTAATAAACGCTTTGTGAAGGCAAATTGTAACAACACAGGAAAATTTGCTGATCAAGTTCTAAAATTCTATTAAAAAGTTTATTTTAAAACTGTATTTAAATATCTGGCCTTCTGTGAACTTTCACACTTTTGAAAGGTTTTGAAAACGTGCTGAGGCATGCATTCAGAGAACATAAAAGTTCCTAAAGTGATTCACTGAAATATGCTATGCATTTGGATGATTATTTTAGGCTGCAGATTATTCCTATTCCAACATTTCTTGACGCTGCCTTTATAGTTGCTTATCAGTTACCTGTGATTGTAGGTATTATGTGTGTATGTATACATAATATATATCTTCATTTAACAGAACAGACTGACAAACCGCAGCGAGTTACATAATAGAAAGGCAGACAAATCTAATATATGGGGTACAGTTGCTGATGGGTACTTTACCGTTTGTTGAAAAGTCTCAACTAGAGTATGTATGCTAGCATATTTTATAACAAATTCTTGGTATGAAATGTCTGTTGCCTTTTATGGGAAGTATTGTATTGTATGTGTGTATGTTTGTTTGTTTCTGTATATGTACGTACCAATGTATATGTAGCTATCTATATGTATATGTGTACACTGTTCACAGACTTTTATGTGGCCTCTTTAAGAACCTAATCTTGGATCGTATATCACTGACTCAGTCAATGATTGCTGCTGATGTTTTGCAGATCCTGATCGTTGCTACGATGATTTGATCTATCCGCACCACGTTATTTTTCCGGGAGATGCAAGTCACAAACCGGAGCCAAGAAAGAAACGGATACGCAAGCGTCCACCAATTAAAGTCGAGGACCTGGAAGATTACATTATGTCGAGGCAGGAAAACGGCTATGAGGAACTTCGTAAGGAGTACAGGGTGAGCAGAAAAGCGTATTTAATTTCATGGAGAGTTATAGGTTGTTGGGGTGCTCGATAGTGTAGTGGTTAGTGCGCTGGATTGTCAGTCAAGAGGTCGGGGTTCAAATCCTTGCCAGGGCAGAAATTTGGTTTGAGATTTCTGCTCCACCTGTGCCTCTAGCCAACTCAGCTAAAATGAGTACGCTGACCGTACACTGTCGGTGGGATGATAAGATGGTGAGGGAGAGGAATAGCCACCCGCCCTCATATGCTGAGGCTAAGCAAATGAAGTCGCTAACACTTAATACCCATGGCTGCCTCTGGGCTAGCTGAAGGGTTTGTTCTTCTTCTATAGGTTGTTGACTCTGTTTTATCTTAATATTTATATAGCAGCTTTATGTAACTCTCCAAAGCATTGGAACATGGATGTCTAACAGTTCTGAGTTGAGCACATGAAGTTTTTAGTATTATTTGTATTATAACAGCAGAACATTTATGTAGCACATTTTGTTGTTCAGCATCATCAGTTGATGCCTAGTCATTGGTTGGTGGCACCTGGTGACCAAAAAAGTGGATTGCATTTACCTTTTACTTAATAAATATTATAATAATAAAAATAATGAAGTAATAAATTTATATTGACAGTCCACTTTTAATTAATATCCAGGTACACCATGTTGCGGGGCTTACCTTCCTGTTCAGAGCAGTAATATCTAGATATCAATTGTGCTTTGTGTTTTCAACAATGGAAAATCGTGATTTAAATCTGACCTGATATCTTTAAAAGTTTGCCAATTAGATGAAGTGAAATGAAGTACCGCTATGTTCTGTTATAATTTACAGGACATTCCTGATGGCAATAATGAAGCATCTATGAGCATTGGTGAAAAGATCGACAACAGAAACAAGAACCGATTTATCAACATCATCCCATGTATGTAATCCACTGATACCTTAAAACCTTTTCTTCGTTAAATCAATTAGCAGTGAATATTAATTTGATGCAAGCATAGATATAATAAAAATATAAAAAATAACGATGACAGTAATTATTTTTGTTATTGTTATTAAAATACTAATTATATTAACAATGCACTGGTTAATTGGTTTTAGATAATCATAGCCGCGTTATACTTAGCGAGAAAGATGGCGATCCAAACTCGGACTACATCAATGCCAGCTATCTTGACGTAAGATACAATTAAATTAAATTTACAATTTAAAATTTGTTCATGAGCAACTCTTGTTGTCTGTAAGACTGCTCCAATGCCTGTCTTACAATCATTTCTTTGTGTTTAAAATTTAGACAACCGTTCTTGGTGTGATCATATCTGTCATGCTGGGGCAAAGTTTTTGAAATTTTGACAGTTTTTAGTGGTTGTTTTCTTAGCCCATAACTTACAGAGTGCAAGAGGGAATTTTTCCCCAGAAGGAACCGTCTGCCTAACAGACATATGAGAGAAGCTAGTTGTTCTATGGCTTCCATATCAGGTTTAGTACACAGTTTGTGTGCAGACCATGCTAACCTGATATAGAAATGTTGGAAATATGGGCACCATATAACACCCTCTCATGAGTGCTACATGCTACCAGTGTGGCTTTACTGGAATTTTTTTACATATGGTTCTTAAATAATCAAATGTCATTAATGTATGTGAGATTGTCTTTGCAGGGCTACAAGAAGCCTAAGGCTTATATCGCTTCTCAAGGTAAGTTTTGATTTTATAGACTCCCTGCAATGGACCCTGCATATTTAAGGATCCTGAGTGGCCGAGTGGGTTGGTGCCCGCTCTCCGCGCCGGCGCCCCGGGTTCGCTTCCGGTCGGGTCGGATTATCAGAGATTAATTTCTCGGATCTTTACTGCGGGTGGCTCGGTCGCATTATAAGCGTGGAGTACAATACAACACACAATACAACACATCACAATACAACTGGGGCAGCGGTGGTGTAGGGGTATGTTCGGTGTCTTGCAGCTGGAGGGTTGCGGGTTCGGATCCACCTCAAAGTCGCCGGCGTAGGGACCCTGGGCAAGTCCTTCACTCCCAATTGCTCATGCGCTTCGGCGTGAAACTCCGATTCAGCGTCCGCGCAGTAGTCGGGAGCGCCTCTGAATGGGAAATCTGGTTGAGGCGCTATAACAAGTGTTCAAATACAATACAATACAATATGAGGTTATCCAAACTTCTGACAGTAAAGACTGTGTAAGGAGAAAGCTGTGTTGGCCTTTCGTAGTTGTTCTCACGTTGAATTATGATAGTCTTTTAACTGCAGTACAGGTAGCTCAACGAGCTGCTTATAGATCGGTTCATGAAGTAGATAATTTAGGTGAGGTCAAGTTAGCAAAACTTCTCTTTAATTCTCATTAAATTCTCTTTGAATAGTGTCTTGTTCATATTGAAGGTATGGAAAAGTTGGCTGTCTTCTTACCAGCTTTTTGTTAACAAGAAATTAGTAGGATTCTTGATGTCAAAATGAAAGATTTCGTTAAAAATTTTGATAATAAAAATTTCTTGAATCTAAATGACAGTTCTGGAATAGTATACAAGACTTTAAGGTTTTTGTCGCGTGGTGATCATTCTTAAACGTTGCTACATACACAGGAAGGATACCTGTTCTGCCGTTGGCTGTAGAGAAATTTTATTTGTATTTTTGGAACAGGCTGTAACAAGGTGTCAACTCCGGATTTTTGGCGTATGGTGTGGGAACAAGGCAGTCACAGAATTGTCATGGTTACAAATCTTGTTGAGAAGGGAAAGGTAAAATATGATGTTTCAGAGTTTAGAAAGATCAGCATTTACTCTTTGCATAAGAATTTATATGGAGTACAGCATTCTTCCTAAAAATCTTTTCCTCATACTATTGTGCTATCTAAGTCTAAGTTCAGGCAGCTTTCAATGTAGCTTCTATTTGTATAATTTTTGTACCAAGCAACTTTTTAATCCATTACCTTAAGTATGTTTTATTTCACTGTTTACAGTATGTATCTAGTTTTACGTAACTCTTTCCAGGTAAAGTGTGGTAGTGGCACCATAGAAGTAATTAAATTAGAATTGATTAATAATTAAATCTGTCAGAAAGGATGTGTTGTTTTTAAGTTGCTGTTGTTCAGCTAGAAATTTCAGCCTTGGAATCAATTTATATCTGATGATGAACTTGTGTACCCTAAAATCACTTATGTGTACCCTAAAATCACTTATATGTAGCCAAAAATCACTTCTATGTACCCTAAATCACTGCTGTGTACCCTAAAATCACTTCTGTGCTGACAGCTTGCTATCTAACTGTTCCCAGATTAAGTGTGAGCAGTACTGGCCAGATCAGTACAACGTGGAGAAACGTTTCCAGGACATCTGTGTCGTGCTAACTGATGAGGAGAAGACGGCCGACTTTGTCATCCGGACTCTGGAAGTCCGTCATGGACTAGACGTGCGACACATTAAACAGTTTCATTACACGACTTGGCCGGACCATGGCGTGCCGTCACGTGCCGGGCCAATCATTGCATTTAGGCGGAAAGTTCGATCGTATGATGAATCGCATCCGGGGGTCGTAGTTGTACACTGCAGGTATTCACATTTTACATTTTATTTCTGGTATTATTTCCTGTACAAGTTAAATTATTCCCTAAACTAAAGTTATCTTTGCTGAAGTTGGCACGACATAAATGTTCGTTACTGGGTAATGTCTCGTTACTATAATGTCTCGTTACTATAAGTAACGAGACATTTATGTCTTGCCAACTTCAGTAAAGATAACGAATAGGAATAGGGAATAACGATACCTCAGTAATGACAAAATTAGTTGGAGAAATAAGCCTTCATCAATTAAATTTGAGCTTCATTCCATAGGCTAACCTCAGAATCAATTCAATATTAAGTATTGATATTAAGTTTTAAATGCAGTATAATATCAAGTAATAAATATCGTAAGTATAAAATATTAAATATAATATTTAGTATTAAATATAATTTTAAGTATCAAATAAATGTTTACATGCCTAAGCAAGACATTATATGCTTGCAGCATTGGTTTGCAAAGATCTTTGGTGTTTAGTCTTCAGTTTCTGAGATCTTTAGTTTTTTGTCTTTCTAGCGCTGGCGTTGGACGTACTGGAGCATTCATTGCACTTGACTATCTGCTTGATCAGGCCAAGGCTGAAGGCCAGGTGGATGTCTTTGGACTTACCTGCCAGATGCGCAGGAACAGAGCAAATATGATCCAGACTGTCGTAAGTTTAGTCACTCGAACTTAGTCGTCCGAATATGACTATGTGTTGAAACGATAGGTGCCGTATCACTGACTGTTGTAAGTTCAGTCTCGCTAACTTGTCGTCCAGATATTATAGTGCATTGAAATGGTTGATACCCTATTTGTTTTAAGTTCATTTGTTGTAATTGGTTGTCCAAATACCAGTACTATTCGATGAACGGTAAATACCATACTCATTGAGTGTTATGTAATTGTAATCAGCATTGCGAGCGTTAGAACTTCTTGATGAAATAAGAAGACCTTTGTGGTTGAGTGCTTGTGCTGGTATGCAGTAGCATTATGGTTTTTAGCGTGGTTGGACCATTTACCTGGAATAGCCTCCATCTAGATCTGCGTGTCGTTCTGACCATGGAAGCTGTATGTACTTTTCAGCAATACTTGAAAACTGTTCTCTTTCACAGTGGTACTGGGCTGGTATTGCCTCTGAGTTGATAACCTGAAGGGGCTACATAAATGCATTGAATGAATGACTGAATCAATGAATCAATGAATGAGAGAAATGTGCAAAATAGACTCCATGCACACAACAGACTGGGCTCAGGTACAGTGGCTAATGTGAGGCTCTGATCTTATCTTCAGATCAGGTACAGTGATGAATATGATGCCATTATCTTATCTTCGTATGAAACTAGACTCAGATGCAGTGGTTAATGTGATGCTCCAATCTTATCTTCATATCTTATCTCCATATCAATCTAAACTCAGGTGCATTGGTTAATATGATGGTCTGATCTTCTCTTCATATCAAACTAGACTCGGGTGCATGATGAATGTGATGCTCTAATCTATCTTCATGCAGATGCTATTTGTCTCAAACTGTGTCATGGTCTTGCTTCAGTGCTGTAGTTTCTAGAGTGTTTTTTATTTCTATCAACAGGAACAATACTGCTTTGTGTACAATGCTTTGCTGGAAGCTCTGAAGTCAGGCAACACTGTTATACTGTGTTCAAATTTTCAAGAGGCTTATGAGGATCTGCGCCGTGTTGACCCAGTCAGGAGAAAATCTCCACTACAGGAACAGTTTGAGGTGAGGCTCCATATGACTCCTTGTGGTCTTGAGTTAGAAAACGTGTCATCTCACTTGGATGTGATTTATTGACTAGGTGACGTGACTTTTCCTGATAATTTGTTGTCATGGTTATAATAGGGTCTTTAACTAAGTAAGTCTCAGAATTTTGAATAGAGCCTACTTTTGGCCTATAGGTCAGGGGTTGGAATATAGTTGCTGTGGTCTGTGGGTTAGTTGTAGAAAGTAGCTGTGGTCTAAGAGTTAGAATGGAAGAGTTGTGGTCTAGAAGTTAGACTAGAGTACCTGTGTTCTAGGGGTAAAAATGGTGTAGCTGTGATCTAATGTTAGAATTAGGGGTATCTGGTGACCCAGGTATTCATTCAGATGATTGCACTTGGGCCGGTAAATCAATACTTGGAACCTGGCCGAAGATGTTTAATGCTTTAAACGTAATGCCAATTGCTTAATTACGGTCTAACAGCCTAATAACTGGCAGTTGACTGTCGCTTCCTGTGAAGCAAGGCATGTGTGGGAGCAGTGGCAGAGCCAAGATGTTTGCGTGTTGTAATGGTGTTTCAAGAGGAGTGCCACGTTATAGCAGCCACCATGCACGAAATTTAACAATCTCTAGGAATCCTGTAGGAATCAGTGAATTAGGGAGCTGTTTTATTGACGGACTGACGGGCTTTCGGGTACCCGTTGAGATTGGGCTCGGGCGCCCGGGTTGCATTTTACTAAAATTTTGACATCCCTAGTTAGAATAGATTAGCTGTGGTATATGAGTTAGAGTAGACTAGATATAGTCTAGGTGTTAGAATTGTGTTGTTGTGGTCTTTGAATTAGAGTAGAGTGATAGGTTTTGATAAATTTATTTGATAGCTTTGTATTCGTTGCTGTGTTTTGCTATACACTACATCTGATTTTTTTCTGTGTTGCAGACATTGCAGCATTTGACAGAGAAGACAAAACCAGACGACTGTTTGCTTGGAGAGCAGCCAGAGAACCTCGACAAGAACCGGTTCACGAACATTCTGCCTGGTATATATAAATGCTCTGAATGTATATTAGGAAAACGTCAATAGGAAGTCTATTGTACCTTATCGTACTATATAATCCTGATGTTGTAACCAATGCACCACATTTTGCATGCATCTCTGACCTAGAGCTCAGTATTATATTTATTTTTTAAGATAACCTATTTATGACTCAATTTGACAAAGTTTTGGC
Source organism: Aporrectodea caliginosa (assembly GCA_020284085.1). NCBI lineage: Eukaryota > Metazoa > Annelida > Clitellata > Crassiclitellata > Lumbricidae > Aporrectodea > Aporrectodea caliginosa. The sequence continues at coordinate 1,663,578 of JACEVL010000895.1, forward strand.
AGATCAGCTCCTGAAATTCAAGATAATTTAAAGATAACTGATTTGCGGCACATTACTGAACCATTTCTATGTTCCAGGAATTGTATGATATAAAGATTATATTAATTTGTTGGTGATTTTCAATTGTTTGATAATTTTGTGCATATTTCAAATTTGTGGCTTTGCAATCGACCAAGTTTTATCATTAAAGACTGTCTAAACATGGTCTGGTGAAGCACTATAGATGTAGCTTGCTACTTATGGTGCTATATGAATTGTTGTCATTAAATTACATTACAATACATTACATATTGTATTTGCTTATAGCTGACAAACACAGGCCGTACCTGATGACAAGAGTTCCTGGTACCAACGATTACATCAATGCCGTCTTCCTTGATGTTAGTAAATCGTTTAAATTGCCTCAGAGGTTGCTGTTACATAGAGTGGCTTGCAAGGCTTATGACCTTTTCTTTTTGCATCAGCAATATGTTAGTACAGAAGAATGCTGATGAAGAACAGGACATGAATGGCTTGTGATTCACTGATTTTACCGTTCCATATTGAATTATATATTAATAAGTTTTTGTCTAGTTTACACACTTTTAACTTTTAATTGTACTTTTTGCACTGTAATGGTTCAGTGTAGTCCTTTTCCTGGCTGTTTAGTACATATTGCATTTGGAAACATTATTTACTAGGTCTTTTAGTTTTTATTTATTTTCATTTATGAAATTTATGTCTAAATTTGTTTTTGTTAACATGATAATAGAATAAATTAAGCAGACCATCATTGTTTATATGTTCAGTGCTAATTGGCTCTAATGTGAATGACATATAACAGGTTATTGTGAGTTTTTCCAGTGTTATTGTGAGTTTTTCCAGTGTTATTGTGAGTTTTCCCAGTGTTATTGTGAGTTTTTCCAGTGTTATTGTGAGTTTTTCCAGTGTTGTTGTGGGTTTTCAGGGTTATCGTTCGCGTAACGCCTACATAATGACGCAGATGCCGTTGCCACAAACAGTCATTGATCTCTGGCGTATGATCTACGAGCATAAATGCGGAACAATCGTCATGTTGAATCCACACGACGACCAGGAAGAGGTCAGTCAGTCAAAATTCTTTTGTGGTCTTATGTGCTCATACTTATTGCTTTACTTGATTCGGCTCAGCACTTGTTCTCTGCATATTTTACACCTTGTTTAGACCATGCTGAATATTTTTGGTCAAGTCTTTTTTTCCTAAAAGTTGTCAAAACTTTTTCTCTCATCTTGTAATACGTACGTTTAGTGAACATTTGACAACGTATGCACACAGTATGTCACTGTATACTTGGTAATTTTGAATTTCGAATGAATATATCATTCAAGACAATCAATTACATGCTTCAGTGAAGTCATACTGTTTACAACATGTGTTGCACTGGGGCTGCTGCTTTCCATCCTTCTTCAGGTCACACAGACTGGTTGTATTTCTTATTCTCAAATCTGGTAAAGATGATGTTAGCCTGCTTGTAATTGAGAGACATTGTACTCTTTTACACCCTGCCATAATAGCATCACCACATTATCAGTGCAGATGAAAACTGAGTGATCTCTATGATTTAGTTCAGGTCATCCAGTGCTGTCATTTATTGTATAAGACCCAATTAATCTTGCATTGATTGCAGCTCTCTACCCCTAATTTCAACTTTTGTCGACACCTGCCTCGAAAGTGATTAAGTTATCGGTGCAGCACATATGAGAGCCATTATCTTATTGTATTGATTCTTACATAGGTGCACTGCATATGTGTCAAGGTTCTTGATGTATACGAATGAGAATGGCAGGTTAACAATGTGTTTACTGATTTATCACTGAGAAACATCGCATGCTGTTTTCTTTGTGTTTGAGTCCTTAATTAGAAAAGAAAATTTGAAGGTTTTTTCAAAGTCATTTTAAACGTTAAAGAGATTTCCGTAGGTGCTTTCAAGGATTTGCAAATTATATTTCTGTATTCATTCATTCATTCAAGGATTTATATAGCACCTCTTCAAGAAAACTACTGGATATTTATATAAGCACCTTTTAAGAGCCTCACAAATGAGGCTATGACATGGCTATCTAGCAGATTTAGAAAGGTGCAATTTATTGTGATTTGAAAACGTTTCTGGAGCTGTCTAGCTGTCCTTCAGATGAGGAATTGAGGATGTATTTCAGAGGGAGAATTGTAATTGTTCCATCTCCATTATGTGTCTTTTTAGACTTATGGCCAGTACTGGCCCGAAGAAAATGAGGAGTGTGAGTGTGGTCCATTTGTGATTGAGATGGTGTCAAATGCTTACCCAACTTCAGACATCGTCCTTCGAAAACTGAAGATGACCTACAATCCGATTGTAAGCTTTACTTGTCGTTAACTCAGTTTTTTAAGAATTTATTTCCTGTCTATCAAATTGAGGTTAGTGTCAGTGATTTCAGCTGGCAGGAATAATGCATTTGAGTTTTTTTTAGATGATTGTCATCTTGTTTTTCCTTAGTTAGATGCTTCATTTACCAATTAATTAGATTGTGTGATAAATTAGTTACCAGTATTAGCTAGTAATATTTGTCATAAGTGGTTGATTACCAGGACATTTGTTTAATGGGAATTGATAGTTTCAGTCAGTATTCATATTGATTGATGCCTGTGTTGATTGAATGATTGATTGATTGATTGATCGATCGATTGATTGATCGACTGACCAGTATGAATGATATTTCAGGCAGGTGCATCTTCTCTGGTGAGAGACACTGGTCCACGTATGATTAACCATTTCCAGTTCAAGAACTGGAACAGCGAGGACCCACTGCCTCCTTCTCAGAGTTCCCTCTTTGCACTCATTGACCTTGTGGAACAATCACAGAAGAAAACTGGAAACAATCCAATCGTCATTCACTGCCAGTAGGAATTTATCATTCATTGTTTTTGTAATGCATCAACTAATCTACTTCAATCACTTCTGCCATTGTTATATTGCTTCTAGCTTCAGTCAATGGTTACTTTGAAGCTGAATTGATAGGCAAGTGTACTTTGTGGATCAGTCTGGTGAAATACCATAGAGTAGTACATAGAAACAGAGTTCTAAGCAGTGTACTTCTCATAGTGGGACGCATTGATGGCACTCGCTTCCTTTTTTTAGGTCCATGAATTGCAGCGGACGAATCGTCGAATCCCAAGGTCCTAGACACAGGACCAGAGGAGGTCCTAGAAACAGGGCCAAAGGAGGTCCTAGACACAAGGCCAAAGGAGGTCCTAGACACAAGGCCAAAGGAGGTCCTAGACACAGGGCCAAAGGAGGTCCTATATATGTTATTAGATGAAAATCCAGTCAAACTCCTTTCCTTTCTCTCTTTCCTTTTATCCCTCTCCATCTTCAGCTCACCTTCTTTTTCGTTTTCCATCCTACCGTTCTGGACCATTTCGCTTGTGTTTCAAGTGAGTATGTCACTATTCCTTAACTCTAGCATCCACAATATGCTAAGTATACCAGCACTATGAATCACCAGATCCCTTCCCTGCCCTGTGGACAGTGTTTTCTGACTCAGCTATTTTACTGCAGATTTGCTTCACGATGTATTGCATAATGAAAAATTTTACGATTATGATCAAGAGTCTCTAACCTAATTATCAAGTACTTCTTTGGAAAAAAGACTCGGATCGCCAATGAACATCGATTTATGGATTTCAAAATGATACGATGCAGCGCTCGTGAATAAGCTGGTGTCCGGCGCTTAGCCTTAGAGTACCGCTTTAGAACGTTGGAGCCTACACTTACGAATGATTTAAAGTAAGTTTAATTATTTACCAGTTCATGAAGTCTTCCGTTAATACGGGTCCTTTTCTGAACTCTTCATACGACGGAAGATCGCGATCCCCTCCGTTCAGAAATGGATAGATAAGAACCTGACGAAAAGAAAATACAGAAAGGAAAATAAATTGAACAAATACGTATCCATAAACTTAAATACGTAAAAAGCGTCTATTAAATAGACGCTTTTACTACACGTAAAACTAGATTTCAAGAAGGCTTAATAACATGAAGTGACAGGAACTTTATCTATAATTTATAATTATATTCAAAATTTGGTGCATGTTTTCAAATGTAGACATGTTAAGCACACTCGCAGCCTTGTTCGTTGTCAAGAGGCTCCATAAATTGGCAGTTCAATAATGATATCAACATATAGTTGAACAGAATCACCATCTACCCAATGCTCAGTGGTCAGTTTTTACAAAAATCTGTTATCATGCGAGTAACCGTCGAATCTCTCTAAACACAGACTAGCCCCACAAATTCACATTCTTATAAAAGAACTATGATTAATGCTTTATATATTAACATAACATAACATAGCAAGGGTTTTAAGTGGTTCAGAAGACTTGTAGTCTGTGTTAGAACCACTGCAATTAACCTGGATCATGATTAATAGCCCAATTTTCCAAGCTTCTTCTTAAAAGCTGTGGTAGTGTCCACTGAGACAGTACTATCATCCAAACTATTCCACAAATCTACAACTCTTGCACTGAAGAATTTCTGCCCTAATATTATATACAGCGCTTTTATAAGTCACTGGAGCACTTTCATGAGTTGCTTTTAATGCACAATATTAAGTGTCTTGATACATACAATGTGTGAACACCCATTATATATACCGGGTGGCGCATTAAAAACGTTCCCAAACTTTGTTAACCTGGCAATTAAACAATTTTAAAGTAAATTGAATCATAGTATATCAAACTAATCACAATTCATATTTGTACAACACAGCCAAAATGTAGCGCAAAATACTCAACAGTTTGAGAGAAATTGTTGTTAGAACTGTATGACCCATGGTCAAAATTTTGCACAATTGTTTTATGATGACGCTTTACGCGAACACATGTTTAATTGATCCTCCGCCTTCTCTTGTAACGACCCTTAAACGCTGTTTCCACTGTCCTATTGACTTCTGTATTTGTGTGTCGTCTAAAAGAGACCATTTTGCTTCAATGACCTGCTTAAGTTCGTCAGTATTTAGAAACGGCCAGCTGGTGTATGCGACCAGCATACATCAGCTCCTTTAGGGCGTTCCATTCATAGTAGTCCAGAGGATTTAGATCGGGAGAGTTTGGTGGCCAGGCATCACTGTGGATAAAATCAGGGGTGTTTGCTTGAAGAAATTGCTGAGCCAATCTGCAACGATGTGAAGGAGCACTGTCTTGTTGAAAGATGTAGGCCTAATTGTCGTCAGGATAGAGTCTACGACATTGGAGAATGAGCTTATCGCGTAACAAGCCGACGTAATGCTCTCCATTGACTTTGGTTTTCTGAGGATCAATGAAGATGATGTCTGTTTTACCGTGCATCGAAACTCCAGCAGATACCATTAATTTTTTAGAGAAACGACTAGTCTCATGATAAAGTCTTTCTGGCGCAATTGAAGACTTTCGTTCATTGCTAGAGCCGTAAACGCGGCTATTCTGACTCGGTTTATGCTTTGTCTTGACCAGTTTTTACGCGGATTTTCCTGAACGATTCGCTTGCCTCGACAACCCTTCTCCTCAAATGATATCTTAATAACAGCGAGATCATCATTTGAAAACACCACGTTTTAATGTTTACTACTTCGAGGACTAGTTTAATCAAGATACTCTCGTCTCTGCGCGGCGAAATAAATGACGTAGTTTTGTGCAAAATTTATAGACAGGTATGACGTCATAACCTTGCCGCAGGGTGTGACTTACTAAACGTATTCTCTTGAAATTTGACGTTTGTGCACAGAAATAATTGCTTAACATTTTGGTATAAATTAAAAGTTGATATCTCTGAAATTAGATCTTTGCCAGGTTAGCAAAGTTTGGGAACGTTTTTTATGCGCCACCCGGTATATAGGTTTACATTACCGGCTTATGTGCGGGCGTGAACTGTTAGCGTCTTCGTGCTCTTGGCTAAGAAGGAGGGAGGGTGACCAGTTCTTACCTTCGCTTCCTCATCATCCAAACTAATTTGCTACTTCTTCTATGGGGAGATTCTTATTCATCATCGAAAATGCTGATAAAATTAAGCTATGTATTGGATTAAGTAACTGACCGAAGGAGATATGGAAATGAGGCTTTAATACGACAGTCGTAAAAAAGCGGATAAGCAAGAACAGTGCACGTGTAATACCTGAAAGTCCACTCCAGGTACGTGATGTGATACAGAGGCTGAAATTTGACCTCCAGCGCTGTCACCCGACACTCCCACTTTGCTCTTTGACGTACCACCTACACACGATACAGCGTACACGTGCTTTTATCTAGAAACTCAATTAGCATATATGCGAGTCAAAAGTATGTCAAAAGATAACAGTTACTGACTCTAACACTCATCCTAAGATACCACAATCGAATACTGACGAAATATACTAACATCCCAAAGATGAATTGTGGCCGCAATGATCTCTTTGATTATTATTACCATAAATCATCATTACTGTTGTCTTTCACATGTACATGCACAGAACTTCATTTGTCTAATACGATAGAGCGAGCAGGCATGCGTTATATTGCGTATTATACATGAATGCATATCTTCCTTACCGACTAAAGCTCGGTTGCCCAGGACCCAACGGACAACAGCATAAGCATCGTTCATATTCGCTGGAAACTTATGTTCAGGAGCCAGACGATACTCCACGTTGACAACGATGCAACCGGCCTTGCTGGAGACAACAGTTACAACCATGCAACACAAAATAAGTTACGCGTTGTGAAGTAACTAGCATACGTATAATGGTACACGTATTAGTTTAAACATAGACCTGCCTTCCACAGCGTCGTTGTTATTATAATTATATTCGTTTTATTGAATATATAATAACATAATGTAATAATAATGCATTAGTCATCAATCGATGGCACTCCAAGACAAAAAACATGAAGAATTCAAATCCGGTCAATTCTAATGGTTAGCCAAACAAAAGGAAAAATGCAATTGACGCACCTGTTTGTATACCTCCATACATACAAAACTTATAGGATGATGTATATATATATACGTACATGTTTCTCTATTGTGATCAATTAAATCGATCCAGCTCATTTTAAAAAAAAGATTAACAGCTGAAGTGCTTCACCACTGCATGCCACCTGCTTGAATACCTTTTAAATCCATGCGTGTATGAACTACAAGGATCCTGAGTGGCCGAGTGGGTTGGTGCCCGCTCGTCACGCCGGCGCCCCGGGTTCGCTTCCCGGTCGGGTCGGTTTATCAGAGATTAATTTCTCGGATCTTTACTGCGGGTGGCTCGGTCGCATTATAAACGTGGAGTACAATACAACACACAATACAACACATCACAATACAACTGGGGCGCGGTGGTGTAGGGGTATGTTCGGTGCCTTGCAGCTGGAGGGTTGCGGGTTCGGATCCACCTCAAAGTCGCCGCGTAGGGACCCTGGGCAAGTCCTTCACTCGCAATTGCTCATGCGCTTCGGCGTGAAACTCCGATTCAGCGTTCGCGCAGTAGTCGGGAGCGCCTCTGAATGGGAAATCTGGTTGGGGCGCTATAACAAGTGTTCAAATACAAATGCAATACAATACATTAGCCCATTGTACAAATGTCTGAAATAATGCATGCGCAGTGCCTAACATATGCATAAAAGCGCTGTTATTGACCAAACGCAAATTTCAAAAGTCCCGTTCTGCACCTTTACAGCGTAAGCCAGAGGTTGAAGAATCTGTTTTCTGAGGTGCAGACCTGACCACATCAATCTAACCTTACATTTTCACGGTGTATGCGAACACTCATGTATAGGCCTATAACTTTACTCGGTGACTATAAAGACTATCTTGATGATTGAACGGAAGGGCCTAAGATAAGGTCGACGTTAACGACACTGCATAGCATATGCGCCTTGCTAAAAATTGGTAGCCTGCTACTACTACTATTCCTGTATAAAACTAGGCCTACATACATTGGACATCTAGTTTAGAGTAGGGCCTACAGTGAAGAAACTGCGCAAATCAGCACACAGGGCCTGCTTTAGAATTACCTGTTAACTTGACAAAGGGCGAAAAATCTGCATGGTGCTGTCTGGCCTATGAAAGAAAGCGACTGTGCTTCTTTGCTAGACTACTGGTTAGGCTATCTCAATGCTTCTATAATTGCAGTACCGTATCTAACTTTGTCAGGTAGGATTATTATTATAGTACTGGCAGACAATGAAAATACATGTAATAAGATTGTTCATATCAATATGTTCAATGGCATTATTGAAATGTAAGACATGTCGAGTTGCTGTAATTTATTAAAACCTGAATTGGGCTTATGCATACACTGACCTAGACAGCATCTTACAGGTGTCATCGACAAGGTCACGTGAGCCCATGACGTTTCCTCCTCCGTGAAAGTAGACAAGAATTGGAACTCCATCTGATTCATGGTCCGCTGACTTTGGCTTATACACATAGACTGGAATCCCGCCTGGAATACAAGTATATACAATGTACAAAAGACAACATATATATATGTATATATAGTCTCTATATACATATATATATAGAGGCTATATATAGATTATGTATTAACCTACTTTTATACCCGCGTTTTAGATAAATTCTTAAAAATCAGCGCAGTATCAATATCTGATTAATCATCAAAAACTAAACCTCTCACAACCTACGTCTTATTCATTTCTTACCTGTGCTGCAGTCCCAAGGCCCTCCAAATATCATCACATAATTCTGTTCTCAATTCCCTTCCTTCAAGGCCCTTCCAGTGGCGTAACAAAGTAGCCGGGGGCCCTTGGACAATCTAAACTTGGGGGGCCCTTACCCATTATGTATCTACATGTATGTACGTAAATAATTGAACATTTATAATTATAGCGCCATTTCAAGACATATACTTAGAACAGGTGTGCAAAAAACCAAGTTTTTTCTAAATGAAAAGTTTTTTAAATTTTTTTATTTTAAAAAAAGATTTTCTACTTCGGATCATAAAACTCATAAAAATGGCTTAATAACGTTCAAATTAATCAGATGCATAAAATGAAATTAACTAGAACAGTAGAACCGTAGAATATCATAAAACGAAATTAACAACGACCATACAACAATTGCCAAGAGAGTTGAAGAGACGCAAAGTTTCTCATTTCTAATTTCAAATTTGTTAAAAACCAAAGAACCAAAATTTGTTTTTGTTTTGTTTTTTTGGTTTAAAAAAAAACAAAACAAAAAACAAAGACCAAAAACAAAACCTTTAACAACTCTGACTCAGCCCTGAGGCGCTTTCTGATGTTAAATGTCATTACGAACGAATAATATTACATCAGTTAGCAAAACAGTGCACAGTAAGCTGAAAGAGTCACCAGTGACGCTACTGTAATGTAGTGAACATGTAGACTGTATAGTCTGTAGTTCCCCACGAATTTGGCTATTCTAGCTTTCTGTTCGCAAATGTGTCTAATTGTCTATCGGCATTTAAGAAGCTGAACGGAGCATTAGAACAGAAATTCGTCAAGAGCTGTAGACTTGTGGAATGGTTTGGATGATTGTAGGCTACAGTAACTGTCTCAGTGGACACAATCACAGCTTTTAAAAGGAAGCTAGGAAAATTGGGCTAAACTGGAAAATTAAGTATGTTCCAAGTTAAATTTCATTGGTTTTAAAACAGACTAAACGTCTTCTAAAACACTTCAAACTCTTGATGTGTTAAGTCGTCAATATTTAAATTATGAAATTCGCTAGATGTCGTTTTTTACATCATGTAGGCCTAACTGAAAAGCATTATTGGCATAATGTGACATTTTCCCTAATAATTATTGTCACAGAAAACGGACAAAAATTGCATGAAATTTTTCAGTTTTAAAAGCTTGGGGGCCCTTTGGACCTCGGGGGCCCTGGACTTTGTCCACCCTCATTATATGGCTGTTATGCCACTGGGCCCTTCAGCGTATCGACTACATAACTCTGAGTAGTTTTCTTGAAGGGGCGCTATATAAATTCCCGAATGAATAACTGGATATCTTACCTGTATACAAAGCCCTTTCAATTGATCAAACTTCTTACATTCGCAACATAATTACTATCAAACGCTCTCATTCCTTCTGGCACCTTTCTCTATCCCTTCCACTCAAGTTTAATTTTTGTTGCGCCAGCTCTATGAACGAACTCCCGAAAGACCTCCGTCAGATCCCTAATCTTTTCTCATATTCTGCAATCGCTCTTTAATCTATACTGCTGTCGAACCGCTGTGTCACACCCAATCTCCTGCGAATTCTGACCTTACACCAAAAACTGATTCAAGGTCCAGGCTGTTTTGGACATGATTTGAAATAGCGCTGGAGAATAACCAGGTCTAACTGAGCAGCTTTTGTGTCGTGCTGAAAACTTTCAGAGACTTATGTTGCATTATAATACATATATCCTACAGGGTATACGTTATGTTCCAAGTTCTCCTGGACTGCGTAGCCTCGAACAAGAGGAGCGATGACGGATGATATTCGCAGCACATGAGTCCAAAACTAAGCAGTCCCTCATGTTAGGTCATATTAGGACTACGAACGGGCAAACATTATCCACCAAAATTCGCATATGACCAACTAATTTATAGAAAATGACACGATAGAGATACATTGCGGCCCAGCACGTGGGTATACTCATCAATTACCCATAGCGATTATGTTCATTTTATGCATGTTCGTCATATGACCGTTTTAATGACTATCTCGTTGCTACTGTTGGTCATAGAACGAGAATTCGTGACTTCAGGCTTTAATATTCGTAAATATTCGTGAATATTAGGACATTTTTAATATTCGTAAATATTCGTAAATATTCGTTGATGACGTTACTGTTTCCGCTTTTTACGAACTAATTTAAGAATAGTAATTTAAGAATATGTGCAATGGTTTTGCGGCGCTGTAGGCCTACTTATATATAGAGCCGTGGTCCGTAAGCTGGTATACGCTTAATTAGGCTTCCTATACCCAAATCGTTCCCTACTCTTGAAGAACTCTGTAAAAAGCCGACCATGTCTCTCTCTCTCTATCTGTCTGTCTGTCTCTCTCTCTGATCTCTCCTTATCTGTCGGTCTGTCTCTGTCTGTCTCTCTACGATTTCTCTCCCTCTCGGACAGAGAGGAAAGAAATCGTACGATCTCTCTCCCTCTCTGTCGGTCTGTCTCTGTCTGTCTCTCTACGATTCTTTCTCTGGGACAGAGAGAGAAAGAAATCGTACGATCTCTCTCCCTTTCTGTCGGTCTGTCTCTCACTGTCTCTCTACGATTGCTCTCCCTCTCTATCCGTCTGTCTCGATCTGTTTCTCTCTCAGCGGTGAAACCCACACGCTCGGTAATTCTATATTATTTAATTTAAGCTATGTTTGGATGACTGATGTTCCGAAGTTCCATTGATGTGTTTAATTTGATTAATTATACGCCAGGTTAGGCTGAGGGCTAGATCCTCCCACTCAGTTTAGGAATCTTGGGCGGAGGGATAGTGAATAAGAGAGATCTGGGTCATACAATCTTTGTTTGTGTAATACACGGTAGTCTACTGGCATCGTTCGTTTGGGCGCCAACAATTTGAATTCCGTATCAGACTTCAAACAATAGACTAAGACTAAGTGAAGTTACTGATATAAGATGAGTAACTGTAACAAGTAACTGTTCTTGTTCTAGCTCTAATAGGCCTACCTAGTTTGTGCACTGAATTTTTTACTAGGGCCTACTAATTTCCGGATTTTGAAGAATTAAAAAAAATAAAAAAATTAATATTCGTTGGCCAGTTTAATATTCGTCAATATTCGTAAATTTCTAAATATCTTAATATTCGTAATATGCGCATACTCCTTCTATGCTGTTGGTTAGTCACATTTTAATTACTCTGTCATAATAAAGATAATTACAGTCGCCCTCCTTTTTTCTGGCACCACCCAAAAACGGAACTTATACTGTGTTAATATGCGGCCCTTAATTAAGCGTGGACAGCACTTGCAATCAGCAGACGTTCTTAATTTGTGAAGTATAGGCCACTATTGTTTGGGGTGTGAAAGGCGGTGATATGAAGTTTCTCTGCATACATTATTATAATATGCAATATTCTTGAGTTAGGGTGAATAATAAGAGATGAATATAATGTATGATAGTCATACTATGACTATGTAGGCCTATCAAGTAACTGTAATCGAACATAAGATAAATACGTCATAAACACTTGGAAAGAGGAAAACTCATATATCTGACCGTCGACTTCTTTCGAATCTGCGAAGAGTTCTTCTCTCGTTCCCTCGTAGTCCTTTGGGGCTCCGGGTCGGCCAATCTTTACTACCTCATCTAGTGCACTCCTCAGCTCTTCGACAGACATCGATTCTCCAGATGCGAATCCTTCCCAGAGACTCTTGGTGGCTTCCAGAAAAGCCTTGGACTCTGGGTGTAAGTCCAGCTCAGTCTGGGCCATGTTCGATGGTCTGCACGAACGTTAAATGTGACTCCAGAAAAATCTACTCCTGCAGCTGCGAAATTAGAATAACTTTTATAGCTTCGACTCGACGTCGGCTCTGAATAGGCTGTTGGCTGACGTGAACACGCAACAGCTTTAAGATTAAAGGCTACAAATATCTCTATAGTTAAATATGTGCGTCCCACTTGCTTCTTTCGTTACATATTCTTCTAAATATACGTAGCGTTATACATAATAACGACGAAAATGTATATGTATAAGTATATATATATATATATATATATATATATATCAAAATGCCTATGTGCATGTAAAGTCCTAAGTAGCTTCAAATATATCCTGGTCACGTGTATTGTAGCCTATATAGATAGATTGTAGGTCTCGCCCCATTCATGCATCGAGGCCTTATGCATGGTTCGATGTCTGACATTATAGTAGCAGAGTCCAATTGGTGAATATGCACATACAAGTATATGCGAAGGCCTAAGTTTGTTTGCAAACCATAGCAGCAGCAGCAGGACCAGCAAGCACCAGACCCCATATGCTGCAGAATCTCTAAGTCCAAAGGTTCTGAGAAATATGTCGATCTTGCCCTAAATACATATATTGCCTTTGTCCAATAGCGATGAAAAAACTATGTTGACATCTTTCGCCGATGTGCGCATACCATATAAGCCTATACACTGCATGCAGGCGTTGTCTTCTTCTTCTAGCTCTCTGCCTCTTTATAGTCGTTTATTATTTCAAACTGGCGTACGGCAGTATGATTACAATTCATAGTATGCACGCATGATAAAAAGTTATAACAGGAGTCGAATTTAACTGTTTGGCAGTCGTGCAAGGCGCACGTCACGTCCTACTGCTCATTTTACCAACGCCATTTGACGAATGAAAGGCTGGGTTGACCTATGGGAGGGTAGCGGGAATTGATCTCGCGTCCGTGCTGATCTTCTGCTATTCGTGCCAGAGTGTTGCCATTACCCTATAGGCCCCCTACCCTTAAGCAGTTTCAAATATCCGGCGTTTCCACTGTTCTCGCTGTTCAGTCTCTTCCTTGAGCTTTCTGTATCCATCTGTCATCATCCAAATCCAACATCATCTTTCTTAGTCTTCCTGTTATCCGCCTCCCTTCCATTTTTCCTTCGATGACCGTTCTTAGGAGTGAGTCACCTCTCAGCGTGTGTCCGATCCATTTCCTTTATCTCTCTCTTATTGTGTGGTTCATGTCTCTTTCTTCTCCAGTTCTTCCAATCACTTCTTCAGGCTTCATTTGTTTATGTTCCGTCCAGCTGATTTTTCCCATTCTTCTCCAGCTCCACATTTCGAAAACCTTTAGTCTCTTATGTCTTATTTTCTCAGGGTCCATGTCTCTGATCCGTAAAGCACAACACTCCATATCAGTGTCTTTTTCGTCCGTTTCTTCAGCATCAAGTTAATTTTTCATCTCAGTAGTTCTCTCCGTCTTGTGAACGCCTCTAACTTTTCCTAATGCTATTCACATCTAATTCCCTGTGATAGGCCTATTTGCCATCTGTCGTGATCATACAGTACGCTATTTCAGCGAGAGGTACTGAGTTCGAGTCCTGTTGGGCGGACATGCTTTGTAGGCTGCTATTAGCGCCGTGTATTGCAGGCTGCCTGTTCTGTTAGTAGTTAAGATTTATGTCTTCTGCCATTTGTGTTCTTGTGAATTGTTTCAGTTGTATAATTGTACACTGTAACCGGTTGCGGTTTGTCAACCGGATTGTTTCAATAAACGAAAATATTATTATATTATTTATGCGTAGGCGTATATTAAAATCGCCCGTTATTTTAAGTTCGCAAAGAGAAAGAAGGTGATAAAGAAAAATGCGAATAATAAGAAGCTGTATCGATCCTGAGCAAGATGTTCACGCACACATTTCTCGGTCACCCGCACAGACGTGAGTTTAAGGGGCATGTCCGTTATGTTCCAAGATAATAATCTATAATGTAGTACAGATTCGGTAGAGGAAGTCAGTGGACAATATAATCCATGCGTAAGCATAGGGTTCAGAAGACAAACGGAGTCATCTAGTGGCATTCAGTTTAATCAGTTATCTTAGTTTAGGCTGAAGAACCTACATGTAAGTCAAGTACTGCATTATGCAATATCATCGAAAAACAACAGTGTCAATAATGTTAGTATTTATAGTTTCCTCTTTATAATAAAGTTGAGAAACGTGTAAACAATACGACTAAAAAGTAATTAATATCTCTAAACTACGTTGACTGTATAACTGCGCATGAACTATTCATGTAACTTAGTTTTTACACTGGAATAACTGCAAATTTCGCCATAACAGTTGCGTGGCAATTCATAAGAGCCCGCTGGCCTCCTCCCAGATGTAGGCCTATTCGATTTTCAGCGGACCTCTGTAGAGCTGTTACAAATTATTTTCCATAGCGTGCTATTTCGGGATACATGTATGCCTGTGAGGTTAAAGTTTCATCCTGTATGGTCATCAATAGGCCTAATGAGTTACTACGAGGCATAGTGTCTCTGATTCAGATAATTGAAGAAAGCGGATACCAGACTGCGTACAGTAGACGGTAGACCTAAACTTGTCCAAGTTTATGAGCACTGGTCTGTTACAAACAGCAATTAAAAACAGGATAATCGTTGGTGGAAACGATGTCAGAGGCCCGATATTTGACTACTGTTGTTTTCGAATTTTGTTGATGAACCCAACTGCTTTGGCGTAAGATTGACCGCACAGCTGCGCAAAAGCTCCTGTCAAGAAATCAGCAACAGACCAGTTAGTGAAAATACTTGTTTTGTTACAGTGCCTCGTCCTAAATAGTATTCAAGTTAAACATAATTATCGTTCATTCACATTTTGTTCTTCAAATGACGATAAGTAGCCCAAGTTACCTGTAGGTACCACAAGCTACCTATAGGTACCAACTCTTCCGTCTGCAATATACTAGAATGGATGTGTTGCAATTATACAATTTTATGGATTTTCTGTAGCCACGCATGTAGCAAACGCTGTTAGAAAATATTACTGAATTACATTCATTAAAACTTGGTAGCATGAAATAATCAATTTTGAGCAAGTTAAAACACAGACGTTAGAAATAACAGGATTGCGCATATGACAATTGGAAAATGTACTTTCTTATTTTGGTGCCCTACTAAACGTCTAGAAAGAATCAGATAGGCTATATACCATCGAAAAGACATAAATTATGCATGATACCGGATAGATATAGGCCTACCTGGAGCAGTGAAGTAGCCGTGAATAGCGCCTTTAGCCAGAAATACTTCGCTGTCAACTCCAGCCGCTGTCAGCCGCTTGGAATACTCTGCATCATTTAGAACATTCACAGTCACTGTTAAGTAAAGTTTCCAAAATCAACGTTAGAGAGGCGCTAATTTCCCCCCTTTAAGCTGAATATTGCAATAGGAAATAATAATAAATAATAAAAGAAACCAAAATTATAACATCCACAGTTATAACACAAACAATCTTAAGATACAACGATCAAGTCTTATAATATTGTGTTCAGTAGGCCTAGATAATTAATGTCTCAATTCAGCTTTAAAGTGTTAAAGTTTTAATCCTCTCTATTATTTAATTCAAACAGAAGAGAACGATTGTGATATACAGTCTATTGTATACCGTAACTTTCGTCTCTTAGTGGATCAAATTCTGCAACGATGCATAGAGTTGTTGGCAGATGATCGTATTTCTCGTTGCGAAAAATGCACAGTCTTGGGTCGAGCAGGTCTTCCTTCTTTTCCACCAAAAGACTCAGAATCCTTCATAGTCGAACAGAAATTAATTGATCCATAAAATCTTTAGTTCTTTTCTAGGTCAACTTTCATAATTCATATGTAATGTTAGATGAAAACCCAGCCAATTTCTTTCTCTTTCCTTTTCTTTCTGTCTTGCCTTCTAACCCTCTCCATCTCGCTCTCCATTCCATCTCCCTCTTCTCTTTTCATCTTTTCATCCTACGGTTCCTCACCATTTCCCAGTCTCTTCGAATATTTTTCATCAATCCAACTTCTAGTTTAACAAGAAACTAGTTTAATCAATCCAACTTCTACTTTCACAAAAATTATTTTCATCAATCCAACGTCTATTTAATCAAGAAGTATTCTCATCAATCCAGCTTCTATTTAACGAAGTATTTTTTTGCATCAATGCACCATCTATGCCCTATTTAAGCAAGAATCATTTTCATCAATCCTACTTCTATTTAAGAAAACAAAATCTCATCAATCCAACTTCTATTTGAGCAAGAATTATTTTCGTCAATCCAAATTCTACATAATCAAAAAAAGTAATCGATCCAACTTCTATTTAAGCTAGAATTACAATGGGCGAATAATTTGGGACGCTAAGACGACAGATTACCAAGTGGTTTAGTTACCGATCGCTGAGCCTGATGGTGCAGGAAATAGGCCTACACAAGAATTGTAGACTTGTGTTATGTTATATTTTATTAACCGAAGAGATTATGATAAATTAGACATTTATAATCTAATGAAAAATGGTAAAAATTAAGGTATCAAGTGGTTGCTGTTGTAGCCCTGAGTTCAATTATATTTACCACTGCGTGAGTCCATCCATTGATAGCGGTCCATTTTTAAACTCTTCATGTGACGGAAGATTGTTCTCGCCTCCAACGTTCAACCAAGGATAGATAAGAATCTGGTGGAAATCAAATAAAGAAACAAAATAAAATAAAATGAACAAATTAAGGTAATAGATGCTCATTTACTATGTATTAAGCAACATTTTAATGAGGTATAATCTTTATTAAAAGAATGAAAAGATTGATACATATTTAAACATGTAGTGGGACATGTAAAATGGTAATAATGCATTATTTATTGGCAATTCAATAACAATAATAACGATAATAAGGGTCTAATTGTAGGACTATACCTGAAAGTCCACTCCAGGTACTTGATGCGATACAGAGGCTGCAATTTGACCTCCAGCGCTGTCACCTGACACTCCCACTTTGCTCTTTGACGTACCACCTACACACGATACAATGTGCATGTGCTTTTATCCATAAGAATTTACTTATCTTAGGATTTCTTTATCTGTGCAAGCGACTTAGCAGGTTATGTTGCAAAACATTCTACACTTTCAATTGTGAGCATCCATTTAACCAATAGGGCCTAGAGAACATCATTTGTCTAATTATTCTAATAGGAAAGAGAGAGCAGACAGGCGTACACAATGTAGGCCTGTAGCTTCCTTACCGACTAAACTTCGGTTGTCCAGGACCCAACGGACAGCAGCAAAAGCGTCGTTCACCATCGCTGGAAACTTATGTTCAGGAGCCAGACGATACTCCACGTTGACAACGATGCAATCGGCCAGACTGGAAGCAACAGTGACAACCATGCAACATCCATTACATTACGCATTTTGAAGTGCAAGCATGCACTGTCCAAAGTTAATATGTCTGAAATAACGTATAGTCACGATCTGTATGCCAAACCTATGAACGACGGTATCGTTACATGCACTTTAACCGAGATGGCCACTGGTCAAGATCCTATTTGCCAAGGCGCAAAGACGACAGCAATGTAAAACGACTCTTCTACTGTGTATGGGAACACTCGTGTATAACTTTAATCTGCGCCTCTATAGACTATACGATTGAACGGGTATGTCAAAGGTCAAGTTTTGCGGGCGGCTGCTAGTTTAATGGGTGATGTCTATAGGTTCGGCCACATCTCTGCGCTTGTGCGTGATGTCCTCTACTGCATCCCGGTCCAGCAGGCAGCAGCGCATCCATTATAGGGTCTCCTCTATCGTCTGGCACTGTGTTCTGGGTAGAGCACCTGCCTATCTCCGATAGCTCTTTTCTTTGACTTCGGCCTGCATGATCTGGTCGCCGATCTCTGCGCTCGGCCTCTAGAGGTGACTTTATGGTTCCGCATGCTCGCTCTGTCACTACGAAGCGTCGGACTTTTCTCGATCGTGGGTCCTTCTCTTTGGAATAGCCTCCCCTTTGACCTGCGTTCTCCCGCGTGACTCCTCTGGCACTTTTTTTATAAACTGCTTAAGACTCTCCTTTTCGGACCAGGGTCGGGAGCCCCTCTGAGTAGTTATGTTGAAGGGCGCTATGTAAGTTTCATAGATGGATGGACGGAGGGACGGAGGGACGGACCGACAGACAGACAGACACAGACAGACAGATAGACAGACAGACAGACAGACAGACAGACATAGATATGAGTCAGTAAACGACATTGTATGGCAGGTGGACGTTGCTAAAAATGGATAACATGCAGGCTGCTTCGACTACTACAATCATGTATTCCAATAGTAAACTTTTCGAAAGAAATCCTGCTTGCTATAAAAACTCGTTAGGCTGTTTCAGTGCTCCTATAACTGCTGTATGAGCATGTATCTGGCATTGAAAGGTAGGATATTATTACAATAGAACAGTAAGGAGTATTTGCCACTGACAAACACTGTCTGATATATTAAAACTGATCACAACAGGGTGTTCAATAACGTTTTGAAACGCATCACGAGTCGAGTTGCTGTTGTTCATTCATATGCATGTGTTAATAATTATGTACTAGTTTTTGAACCCGGCATCGCCTGTTTATTGGAATTTAATGACATCTTACTCAGCGGCCCCGACGCTTCGACTTTGAATTATTCAAAAGTTGCATTGACCTAGAATTCAGAGCAGAACGTTCGTTAAAATTTTCATATCGCTGCAGTGTTGTATTCGCGAGTTTTTTCAGTGAGACGGATAATTATACAGACATTCAGATATATATATATATATATATATATATATATATATATATATTAATATAATTATATAAAGTTCACTGCTGTTGAGTTTCGGCTAAGAATAATGCTTATTTACACCGACCTAGACAGCAGTTTACAGGTGTCATCGACCAGGTCACGTGAGCCCATGATGTTTCCTCCTCCGTGAAAGTAGACAAGAATTGGAACTCCATCTTCATTGTCCACCGACTTTGGCTTATAAACATAGACTGGAATCCCGCCTTGAATCATGATATATACAATGCAACGTATATATTTACATGTTAACTTACATTTATATTGATGTGCATGTATTATATATGTATATAATTATATATATATGTATATATATATATATATATATATTTATATATATTAAAATTATACACAGACATGCTTTTTCCGACTAAACTGGTGTTAGGTAAATTAATTAAATAGTGCATTTTTAATATCAATGCCTGATTAATAATGAAAATCATATACTTATCACATGCCTGCGTTCTACTCATATCCGTTCCGTAATTCTCGAATGGTCTACGACAAAACACCTCACCTTTAGCTAGCACATCACGCAGTTATCTCGCACTTGCTATTTGCACATTCGAGACTTCCACTGACTTCGCTTCATAATTGACTTTAAATTCGTCTGTACAATTAACAGCCACCTCAACAGGTTCAACTGTATACCCGAAAGTCCGAAACGATAAAGTTGACTCATCTCTTCGACAAGTCTTTCCTGTGCACCAACACTCAGAAACACCATCACATAACCCTAGTTCTCAATTCTTTTCATTGGCTTAAGGTCATTTTTCATCTCTGTTAGAAAACTGTATCTCCTGTCTACACTGTCCTAGCTGCAGACCTCTCAACCCCTTACATTTGCAACTTAGGCTAGTCACTACCAAGCGAACAAACAGATAATCCAGATATACCTCTCATGCCTCTCACTATTTCGGCCTCCTGCCGTGTCTCTTGCTCTTTACAGTTCTGCAATCGTTCTTTCATCCATATATGCTGCGCTGGCTCTTCGGAACGAGCTACCGAACGACCTCCTCCCGTTCTCTATTTCTTCCCTTTCAACTTTAAATAGATCTGTCTTTCGCTTGGCCTCTCTCACTCTCATTATACGGTTTACCTCCGAAGGAAACAAGAATTTTCAAAGTATCTGATCCTACATCCAATCCAAGACCATCATGCAAGCACCGTTGCCATCACGAACTGCTTTACTCCTAAAGCCACCTCTTTCCACCTTTCCTGACTCTGCGAATTCTGACCTTGGACCAGAACCGGTCCAACAACATGGCTGCTTGGATATGATTTCAAATAGCGCAGGTGATTGATCTATAGTATTCCTGGGCAGATTTTGTGTGGTGCCGAAAACTGTCAAAAATTTATTTTACACGGCAATACGTATATACAGGCTATAATAATTATCTATATACAGAGGAAGAGATATCTGAAGGTTATGACACACACTGCAGTATAAAGTGAACATAAGAGCAAGGCAGTCCTTTTATGCACTTCGGATCCTGAGGTCGCATGGGCTCTCGGGGACAGTTTATTTGATGTAGTTCGTGCCACTACGGTTGGTATGATGCTGTATTGCTCGCCTGTGTGGTGGGGCTTTGCGAGAGTGCATGAACGGGAGGCCCTTGAGGGAATTATCCGAAGGTTGGTACGCCAGGGGTACTTACCTCCATCTTCTCCCTCATTTGAGACTCTCTGCAGCAATGCGGATACTAGACTCTTTGCCTGTACTCTGCACCAGGGGCGGAGACTTAGGGGGGACAGGGGGACGGTCCCCAAACTTGAGGTGGGGGGACGGAGCTGCTTATATCCCCCCCAATATTTCTGAAATATTTCATGAATATAATAGTAATAGCTACGAGTGACAGCTGGTTCTCATCAGCACTCAAATAATAAAGCAATTTTGTTCAGATGACAGCTTAAAATGCTACCATTACAGTGTGGAAATTTAAAAAAATTAGCTTTAGATACATAAGTACTATGTAACTGGAGACGATCCAGCCTTTCAGTCGCACAGATTGTCTCATATACCGACTGGCCGAGAGAACACACAGAGTTGCCTGTCAAAGGCGACTAGCCGAGAGAGCCCACAGAGGTACCGGTCAACGGCATAGTTGTAAGATTGATAGCCCCTGATAGCCTCTACATGATGTAGGTCAATGCTAATGTTCATGCTTTCTTTCATTATACTCACCTTATATGACCCTTTTCCAACATTCCCATGCAGCTTTACCATCAGGACGATATCTCTCATCAACTAGCCTCCCACCCACAATCTGGCTCTCATGCATGAAACCAGGTTTTGCAGTAGACCTATATCAAATTTCTAGCCAGGAGCCCTTGCCTAAGCCAAAACCTTTCAGTCACACAGATTGTCCCATTGGTATATTATATACAGTTTGGAGTGTCATTCTCTGCACGTTTTGTTTGGATCGGGTGATGCGGCTAATGGATTAACTCTTATGATACATAGGGCCTACATGTAGGTGTAGATGTAAATATCAATAATAAACTGACTACTGTGAAGGTAAGCTAATTTGCTATTCATCAGTCTTACATTATAGAACTTATTTCACAGTCAAAGTTTTCCTATGTTATGCATATTTAATCAAATTTGGCAGAAAGGTTTCATTTCTTGTGGAAATATCTAACCACTTCTGCAAGTGAGTTGGCAGAAAAAGCTGTAGCTTCAGCAAAGCAATATCCTGCTGACCTCAATAACAGAAATTCATCATTTACCCTCTGTACATAAGGGAAATTTTGAATGTACCCATTTAACACCACTGGACCTGTTGGACTTTTTAACGCAGTGCAATCCTTCAAAGCAATTTCCAAATGTATGTGTCAGCTTACATATACTGTTGACAACTCCATCAACAGTAGCCTCTGCAATTCAAGGTGATTAAGAATTTTTAAGGTCTCTAGTGTCTCATTAATGTCTTGTGGATGTGGCTTTGTTGAGCATTAATTGAGTCTAATATTGCCTGAACAATTGATTTATTTTGAATTGTCATAAGAAATTTTGCAGAAAAAAGGACCAGGAATGCTCCTTTGTTGAGCAAATAAGCCTATTAAGTTGTTTAAGCATGATCGTATTCTTATTGTGACAGTGGTGTGGAGGCTTCCAAAGTTTTTCTTTAATATGAGTCTTCATAATTCCATTTGCATCTGTGATTGAAGACTAAATGCAAAACTTAACAAGCTGGCCAAGTTTGCCCCGAAAAATTTTCTTGCCCCCTGAAAAAAACTGAAATGACGTCCCTGTAGGGGAGGGGTCACATCCCTCCCCAAACCCCTCCCCAAACTCAAACACTACTCAAACTACATGTAAGCTACGAGTGACAGCTGGTTCCTATCAGCACTCAAATTATAGAGCAATTTTGTTCAGATGACAGCTTAAAATGCTACCATTACAGTGTCGAAATTCAAAAAAAAATTTTACATGGGGAGGGGCACATCCCCTCCCAAACCCCTCCCCCTGCTCGGCGCTGCGCGCCTCGCCGATCGTCCTTCGGCCGCTCCTTCGCCAGTCCCCCCAAAGCCAAGACCAAGTCTCCGCCTATGCTCTGCACAATCCTTTTCATGTTCTGCATAAATTGTTGCCACCGATCAAGCAATCGCGCTACTCCCTGCGGCCACGGTCCCATAACCGTGAGCTTCCAATGTTTGACAACCTGTCTCAGAAATGCTTCCTTGCCCGGATGCTATACAAATAAACGATACGTTTTCCCTAGATCTGGCTATTTAAACCCTTCTTTTTCCCTTTTGACTAGCTCTAGCTCTTCTTCCTCTGTACAATAAAGCCTCTCATTCAATTCTATGGTTGTATATAGAAATTTTGTTTATTTGTTTGAATGTATTAATCTTGCTATGTACAGTGCTGTGCGTTTGCTAGTGCTTCTCAATAAAGAAAATACTTACTTACTTACTTACTTATAACCAGACTTAGACTAAATCTGACGTAGCCTTGGACTTCAGAATTTTCTGTAGGCCTATTTCAATCGCCTTCCTTTCACGACTATAAATCTATAGATGTCAGAAGTCGTCTTCAATCTCATGAATAGATTTAAATAAAATTGCACATATAGGAATAACTTTTACTACATGCATATTCATACCATACGCATTTCACACATTTTTCTTCGTCGGTACAAGTTTTTACCAGTTAAACTCCAAAACCTTTCCGATTTCACCGTGACTTCATAATTGGAACTAAAAGTGTCATAAAAAGTGGGAAAGTAGAAAAAGACGCAGATATCCAACCTTCGACTTCTGTGGAATCTACGAAGCGTTCTTGTCTCGTTCCCTCGTAGTCATTCACGACTCCGACTAAACCAGCCTTCGATACCGCATCCAGTGTACTTCTCAGCTTTTCTATCGACTTGGACTCCCCAAGACCTTCCCAGAGACTCATGGTTGACTCCATAAAAGCCTTGGCCTCTGGGTGCAAGTTCAGCTCAGCTAAAGTTCCTGCCATCTTGGAGGGTCTGTATAAACGTTAGATGTGATTCCACTGTAGACAGCCTTCTCCTGCAGCTGCTAAACTCCGAATACCCCTTGTATAGCTATGACTCGACCTATGTCGATGAAAACGGGCTGCAGTGTGTGCAGCAGCTCCTGGGTTAAATTCCACAGAGCTCTTTAATTATATATACATGTGCATCCTCTTAGTCATATACAACAGCCATTGCCTTCTTTCATTAGCCTATACATACGTCTTTAAATATATACGTGGCGTTATATATATATATAATTTATATATCAACATGCATATACAGCTCATTGTATACATGTGTCTACTAGTCATGCGTGTACTGTATATTTATTATAGGCCTCGCTCCGTGCATCAGGCTTTGTGTATGTTTCGAGGTATGATCAGAAGTCAAGTCCACTGGGTTAATATGCATATAACAGTAGCCTCGTGTGGCCTGTGTGTGTGTGTGTGTGTGTGTGTGTGTGTGTGTGTGTGTGTGTGTGTGTGTGTGTGTGTGTGTGTGTGTGTGTGTGTGTGTGTGTGTGTGTGTGTGTGTGTGTGTGTGTGTGTGTGTGTGTGTGTGTGTGTGTGTGTGTGTGTGTGTGTGTGTGTGTGTGTGTGTGTGTGCGTGTGTGTGTGTGTGTGTGTGTGTGTGTGTGTGTGTGTGTGTAAACAGCTGGAGATCAAGATCACACTGATACCCAAATACCAAAGGCGGCAGAGTCTCAGACTCCAGTCCACGGTCTCTTAAAAATATTATGTCGACTTTGCCCTAAATACCTGTCAACTGCGACCAAAAACTGTGCCGATATCTTTCGTCGATTTGGATATGATATTTATATAGCTAATATATTGCATCCATGATTTGTACAGTAAGCTATTTGAGATTAGGGTTGCCAACCGTCCAGATTTTGTCTGGACAGTCCAGAAATTGCAGCCAGTGTACAGAAAACAGAGGAGGGTCGTTCTGGACAATGCAGTGTCCAGAAAAAGTTACAGTACGGAAATAAATCGCCTGTGAATCTCCCCAGGCAGCGCCGGCAGCGAATGATGTCGTGGTTAACTGTCCGGCAAGCCGCCATCTTTGTTATAACACCTCAGTTCCACCACCACCCGTCCGCCTGTGAATCACCCAGGCTGGCCAGGCAGCGCCGACCGCGAAGATCTGGCTCGGCCTGACAGAGGCGACAGAGGACTCGTGAGTCGGGCTTCTCACGACGCAAGAGGGGCAGATAAGAATCGTAGCAGGAAAAGGTTGGAGGAACAGGTTGCTGATTTGGACGTCAACGGTTTTTTGAGACAATTAGACGTTACTATAACTTACTAAACCACTCGAAAATCAACGGAATATTAACTACTGAGTACTGACTATAACTTATAATGTTTCAGGCTATGAATACGGACACAAGCGAAAGTGAAGACTGTGAAAATGGTTATTCAGAATCGCTTCCATCTGTGTTGGGAGTGGAAAGTACAGCAAGTACTAGAACGCTGCCCAAGAAAAAGAGAAAGATTTGTTGTTTTCGAGACGAATGGCTGAATGATCCGGAATTCAAGTTATGGATTGCACGAGATAGTCATGATCACTACCAGAGTAAGTGATCAGTTTTTTGGGTTTTCAGTAAACAACAATTTTCAACATCTTGCTCCTAATCAGATTCAATGTTTCAAGAAAGATGCACTAAATGTCTACACTCGAGCATTAGCCTACTTGAATCAATGGTTCAATTTCGAAAATAATGTTCTAGAAAAATTCAAATATTGAGTCTTGATGAAGTATTTTCGTACGACAGAACTCGTTAGCACATTGGGAATTACAGTTTCGGGAGATGACTTATACAAAGAATATCGCATCTTAAGAAATGTTCTTCGTAAATTGCTGCAATTGCAAAGTCAAAAATCGATGAACGTTGGGTTCAATACTTTAAAAATTGTGATGCTCCAAATTTCCAAAAAATGGTTGGATATGTTTTAGCAATTCCGATCAGTAATGCACATGTTGAACGTATTTTCTCATTGATGAAAAATCTGTGGACCGATGAACGAAACAGGATGAGGCCTGAACTGGTGAAAGCTGAACTGTGTGTGAAAGTCAATTTCGATCAGTCTTGCGGTGATTTCTTACATTATGTTGGAGGACAGAAATGTTTGCTCAAAGCAAGTAAAAGTGAACAGAAGTATAGCTTTAAAAGAAAATAAGATCTGATTATACTTCACGTTTAAGAACGTTATGAATATTGTTATATTAGTGGATTAAATAATATTCCTTTTGTACTTTCTTCGCATATTCCATTATCCATACAGATCCTTGCTTATTTTCACATGTTTTAAATAAGTTACGACGCTCCGCCAGAGCGGCCAGACGGGGCCCTAATCGCCACAAATCTTGGGGGCTCGCGCCTTGTGCCCTTGTCCAGAAATGTCATAATCCAAAGTTGGCAACCCTATTTGAGATTAAGAGTTAAACAGTTGTTAAACGATTCAAGTCTCCTGATGCAGCATATGCAGATATGAATGTAAATGTAGGCTTTACACGTTTTTCTGTAGCGACCTCTTGGCCTCTACCCGCTAATTCTTTTTCAGTGAATTCATTTAGTGAAATTCGTGACCACCGGTGCTCGTTTGAGTGGGCGCCACGCAATTTAAGGTCCCCATGCAGACCAATGTAATTTAATTAATATAAGGCTACTTTAATTTCAGCAAACGGCCTACGATATATCATATCCAGACAGCATACTCATTATGTTGAGGAAACCACACGCAGAGATGAGTGACCATGAGTCACGGCCGTTTTAGACTGCAGCTTGGCATAATTATCTACTGTTTTTGAAAGACAAAAGCCTATAAATGGAAGAGAAAAATCTATGGTGAAAAGAGCGCAAAGAGATTTTGTAGCAACAGTCTGCGATGTACTCGGTTGATGGAGTTAAAATGTCGTTGATAGATTAGTGTTTGCAGTAGTAGCTACTGTTGTCACTTAACTGTTTCTTAATTAATCAAACGTAACAAAACATAGACTGTCTTGTCTCAAAACCTGTTGTGTCGGTTGAGCATGCTGGACGATGTACAGAAAATA
Source organism: Aporrectodea caliginosa (assembly GCA_020284085.1). Lineage (NCBI taxonomy): Eukaryota > Metazoa > Annelida > Clitellata > Crassiclitellata > Lumbricidae > Aporrectodea > Aporrectodea caliginosa. Next base: position 1,690,358 of record JACEVL010000895.1, read on the forward strand.
AAATACATTTGACCTGTGATATTGGAATATTAGAGACATTGACCAGTATCCGCTTTACTACTTATACGTAAACGCAGGCTCCTAACATAGGCCTACAGGTCTGATAAGGTGTGATCCTGGAGTCCTTCAGCCGCCAACTTGATGTTCAAAGTTCCTTTACTGTATTTACGTCAAACTGTAAGTTGTTCCAAGCGTGTTCATGTGCCGAGGCTAAGAAAATAAAGGTGCAAGTGAAACTGTAAGCTGTAACGTGTATTTACTATTTATCTGACTATATGTAGATCACCTTTTAGAATCGCTAAAGAGGCTGTTAAGAAAAACGACCACAAAGATAAGAAAACGCAAGTGTTTCCATTCATCCGCCATTCACCTCAACTTTCTCCTCTACATCTTCCTTCCTGCTTTATAACTCATGTACTTAATAGTTCACGTATTTCCAAAGAGTAACTTCAAATTTCGCCATAACAGCTGCTAGGCAAATTCATAAGAGCCCGCTGCCTCCTCCCAGATGTAGGCCTATTCAATTTTCAGCTGACCTAAGTAGAGCTGTTTAAAAATTATTTTCCATAACGTCCTATTTCGGGATACATGTATGCCTGTGAGGTTAAAGTTTCATCCTGTATGGCCATCAATAGGCCTAATAAGTTACTAATATGCATATAGTGTCTCTGATTCAGATTGAAGAAAGCGGATACCGGACTGCGTATACAGTATAGGCCTAAACTTGTCCAAGTTTATGAGCACTGGTCTATTACAAACAGCAATTAAAAGCAAGATAATCGTTCGTGGAAACGATGTCAGAGGCCCAATATTTGACTACTGTTGTTTTCGGATTTTGTTGATGAACTCAACTGCTTTGGCGTAAGATAGACCGCACAGTTCCACAAAAGCTCCTGTCAAGAAATCAGAGACACGACATTTAGTCAAATACTTGTTGCAGTGCACTGCTTCGTCTTAAATAAATTATTATTGAAGTAAAACATAATTATCGTGCATTCACACTTTGTTCTTCCAATGACGATCAGTAACACAGGCTACCTATAGCTTCCTAATCTTCCGACTGCAACATACTAGAATGGTTGTGTTGCAATTATACAGTTTTATGGGTGTTCTGTAGCCAACCCGTGTAGTAAACGCTGTTAGAAAATATTACTCAATTACTTTTAGTAAAACTTAATAGTATGAAATAATAAATTTTGAATGAGTTAAACGGTTAGAAATAATAGGATTGGACATAATATGAGAGTTGGAAAAACAGGAAACTGTACTTTCTTATGTTGGCGCCTTACTAAACGTCTAGAAAAAAATCAGATATACACACACACATATACACATATGTATATATACCATCGAAAAGCCATACGCATGATGCTGGATAGATAGGCCTATATATACATGTATACCTCGAGCCGTGAAGTAGCCGTGAACAGCACCTTTCTCCAGATATACTTCGCTGTTAACTCCAGCCGCTGTCAGCCGCTTGGAATACTCTGCATCATTTAGAACATTCACAAACACAGTTAAGTAAAGTTTCCAAAAACAACGTAAGAGAGGCGATAATTTCCCGCCTTTAACCATTCATCCGCTAATGGACGAATCAAGGTCATTTACACGGGCCAGTACACTGCAGTATTCACGGGTATTGGCTGTTTACCCCTTAGCTTTCTCCATCGTTCCAAATCATACAGCTAGAAAAATTGCACACGGTCGCTACACTCAGCAGACGCGTCCCAACAACTAACTGTTTAGTCACAGAGCGACTCAGAGACGGCATCGTATAACATAAAATCATCTAAACTACAGAATAAGCGAAATATCTATTTTCTGAGACACCTCTATAAAATACAAACCGGCATTAGTGCTCATCTGTGTAAGCTATGTGAAAACTCCTTAAATCTGCTCTATCAGCTGCATTGGCCTCGAACTCTTGCTCGAGAATTTCCAGACGAAAATTAAGATCTCGTTCAATACGCATTACACTTCGAGATCTGAGCCGATGTAAGAATTATGTATAGTATAATTTATGCAATTTATGAATAGGTGAAAGGAATAGAGAAAGGAAGAACTGAACTCTATTCAGTGTATCCTGCATATTTGTTATCAGTGATGGGTTGACCTGGTAAGTAGTTGCTTTTATTGAACTCAACTCCATTGTGTCCTGGACTTAAAAAGTAAATTCCAATAGGCCTATAATAGAAACAGCGCTATACTCCAGACATGTTTGCTTTTAATCATGAGTAGTCTTTATTAAACCAAGTGCTTCAATCAATCAATCAATCAGCCTTTTATTGACTCAACAACAGAAACCTTACAGAAAAACAAACTCATTAATGATCCGAAAATTTCAAAAGTTAATCTGTTGATGTCGTCAAAAGGATAACCCTACAGGATAAACAAAATCCGCTAGTGCAGGGCTAACCGGTCCTGACCCTTCCCATTAATACAGTTACATATGGCTAGACAATTTTTATTATGATCAATTCGATTATAGACGTATATAAACCTAATTAACATTGTTCGGACTATACCATAGCCAAAACAACTGAAGGAAGAACACTGCAATAGGAAATAATTTAAAAAAATTGTAACATCCACAGTAATAACACAAACAATCTTAAGATACAACAATCAAGTCTTATTTATTTTATTTATTCAATAGATAATAGATAATGTCTCAATTTAGCTTTAAAGTGTTACAGTTTAAATCCTCTTTATCTTGCATTAAATCATTTAATTCAAACAGAAGAAAACGTTTTTGATATATTGTATACCGTAACTTTCGTCCCTTAGTGGATCAAATTCTGCAACGATGCACAGAGTGGTTGGCAGATGATCGTATTTCTCGTTGCGAAAAATGCAAAGCCTTGGGTCGAGCAGGTCTTCCTTCTTTTCCACCAAAAGACTCAGAATCCTTCATAATCGAACAGAAGTTAAGTGATCCATCAAACCTTTAGTTCTTTTCTAGGTCAACTTTCAATCTTTCATAACTCGTAATGTAGTCCAGTAATTGTAATTGTATTTCAATTACAATATTGCATGTAATTTGTAATTGAATGAAGTGTAAATTACAAATTACTTTCATAAAGTCAGCAAAGATGCCAGGCTGCTGGGTTGACCCAGGCCACCCGTTTAATTGAATAAACTGCTCTGCATTATGTTTGCATGGCAACATTATTCTTTCCTTACACCCCTTTTACAATCTTACAGCACACTTTGATAGACCCAAAGGGCAAGGACTGACCATCATTATCAGACTATCCATGCAGTCATTGTCAGCTAGCTTACTGCGGCTGCCTACAGAAAACAGAGCTTCCATCTTCAGCTCCAGTTGAGCGTCACTTTAACACTGATGGACGAATTGACTCACTAACCCAGGCACAATCAACTAAGTTCTCTAACAGACTATCATTTTTAAAACTTCTACTCCTAAAAATTAAATAAACTCTAACTTGTTTTAATGGATCATAATTGTAAATCGTATTTTGGGCACCTGGCAAACTTATAATACAATTGAGTGTATATTATTACAATTTACAGGTCATTGGCCCATTGGATGTTTTAGTTTAAAAATAGAGTAAATTAAAAATTATCGAATTTTTTAAAATCATGTGCCAATTTTAAAGGAATACTTGAAAAGTAATTGGTAATTGAATTACAATCAACATGTAATTGTAATTCAATTACTTTCACAATCAAGTAATTGTAATTGTAATTGTAATTCAATTACATTTACAAGCATGTAATTGCAATTATAATTGAATTACATTTGCAATGTAATTGATACAACACTGATCATACAGTTCCTCACCATTTCCCAATCTCTTCGAAAGAATTCGTCGTATTTGCTAAACTATGGCATCAACAATGCTCACATTCTCATACAGGCTTACACAAGAACTGCAGTCTTGTGTTATGCTACATTATATTAACCTAAAGAGATCATGATAATTTGGACTTTTGTGATCTAAGGAAGATGGTGAAAGTTAAATTAATCATCAAGTAATTGCAGTTGTAGCCCTGAGTTCAATTATATTTACCAATGCGTGAGGCCTTCCATTGATAGCGGTCCATTTTTGAACTCTTCGTGCGACGGAACATTGTTCTCGCCTCCAGCGTTCAACCAAGGATAGATAAGAATCTGGTGGAAATCAAATAAAGAAACAAAATAAAATGAACAAATTAAGTAAATGGATGATCATTTACTATAATTATATTAAACAACATTTCAACGAGGTTTAATCTTGGAACTTAATATGTATATACAGTGTATTGTATTGTATTGTATCTATAAATTTTTAAAGCGCCTCTCACAGTGAACACCAATCAGACGCGCTCCCAGTGCGAAAGACCCCGAGCGAAAGGAGTGGTCTTAAGACAGCGAAAGGAAGCACCTATCAAAGAACGAGTTGATGAAGGGAGTTGGTTCCATAGTGAAGGACCAATGAAGGCAAGAGCTCGAGATTTAGCCATGGCAGTCCTCGTTCGTGGGACAAGAAGGTCAAGGCGATCAAGTGAGCGAAGCGGACGGTGAGAGGTGGGGGAGATAGGTCGGCGAAGTCACAGAGGTACTTGGGACTAGTTGGGAGCTATAGGCCTGCAGAGTAAGACCGGTAGATGAGAACGAGAACCTTAAGCTGGATACGAGCAGAGAGAGGGAGCCAGTGAAGATGTTGATACATAATTATATGGTTTATTTTATTAAAAACAGTTCAACATGATCATGCATGAGCGTGAACTGTTCGCGCCTTTGGGTTCCTAGTATCGGCTTTTAAGAGAGGGAGACCAGTCCTTATCTTCGCTGCCTGATCTTTCAACCGAGTTCGCTACTTTTCTGCCTTTTGATTCTTCTGCCTTTTGACTTTTCTGCCTTATTATTTTTCTGCCTTTTGATTTTCTGCCTCTTGATTTTCTGCCTTTTGATTTTCTGCCTTTTGATTTTCTGCCTTATGCAGTGCTCCTACTTCTTCTATGGGACAAACTTCCTATTTTTATTGAATACACCGATAAAATAAAATTATATGCATACTGAATAAGTAAATGGTTGGAAGATATAATGGAAAGTTGGAAACGAAGCATCGCTATAATAATTATAGAACTGTACCTGAAAGTCCACTCCAGGTACTTCATGTGATACAGCGGCTGCAATTTGACCCCCAGCGCTGTCACCTGATACTCCAACTTTGCTCTTTGACGTACCACCTACACATAAAACAATGTACATGTGCTTTTTATCCATAAACTCAGCTAACATATACACGAGTCACAAGTCTGTCAAAAGACAACTGACTCTAACACTCATCCTGACAGACATCTATCGCCTCTTTACTAGCTTTCTTTTCATCATAATCGTCGTCGTCGTAGCATAGTCTTCATCATCATCGTGTGTTATCATTATCAATTTCGTCATAAATTTTTATCATCATCGTCATCGTTCTTGCCATCGTATAGAGTAGTCTCTTAACTGTTTTGTTAAATCTGAGCTAAATAAAAATCCGAATTCTGTTGCATTCTCTAGTTAAGTATACCATATGCATAGCGTAAATCAGAGTGCTATTTTACAAGACCCTATAAAGTGTCACATACAAATATTACGTCGTACTTAGGATTTACTTATCTATGCAAGCGACTCAGCAGTTTATATGGCACACAGATCTACACTTTAAACTGTGAGAATCCATTAACCAGTACACATCATCATTTGTCTTGTACGAAAGAGTGAGCAAGCGTGGGTATATACAATGTATATCTTTCTCACCGACTAAACTCCGGTTGTCCAGGACCCAACGGACAACAGCATGGCCATCGTTCATCATCGCTGGAGACTTATGTTCAGGAGCCAGACGATACTCTACGTTAACAACGATGCAATCGGCCTTGCTGGAAACAACAATAACGACCATGCAACAGATATTAAATCACACATTTTGAAATACAAGCATACACTGCCCAAGGTAAATATGTCTGAAATAACGTACAGGCACGCTCGGTATGTATTGTATTGTATTTTGTATTGTATTTGAACACTTGTTATAGCGCCCCTACCAGATTTGCCATTCAGAGGCGCTCCCGACTACTGCGCGAACGCTGAATCGGAGTTTCACGCCGAAGCGCATGAGCAATTGCGAGTGAAGGACTTGCCCAGGGTCCCTACGCGGCGACTTTGAGGTGGATTCGAACCCGCAACCCTCCAGCTGCAAGGCACCGAACATACCCCTACACCACCGCGCCCCAGTTGTATTGTGATGTGTTGTATTGTGTGTTGTATTGTACTCCACGTTTATAATGCGACCGAGCCACCCTTAGTAAAGATCAGAGAAATTAATCTCTGATAAACCGACCCGACCGGGAAGCGAACCCGGGGCGCCGGCGTGACGAGCAGGTTACCAACCCACTCGGCCACTCAGGATCCTTATGCCAAACTTATGCGCAACGGCATCGTTACATGTAAGCTTATACTTTAACCGTGATGGCCAGAGGTCGAAGATCTGATTTGCCGAGGTGCATGCAAAGACGACGACAGCAATGTAAAACGACTCTTTTAATTGTTTGATAGACAGCGGTATTTTATATACATTATATATACATATATATAAAGATTATATACATTATAGGCCTATATATACATATACATATATATACATATATAATTTTAACGATTAGCTGATGTGAGCGATTTGAAATCGCGTCTCCTCATGGAAATTATCAAATGTACTCCATGATACTATACAAACTGGTCAGACTGTCTCAGTGCTCCTATATATCTGCTGTATACTCTGGCATTGCCAGGTAGGATATTATTGCGATAGACGGATAGAACAATAAGGAGTACTTGCCATGTGCACTGACATACACTGAAGGTATTAAAACTGATCACACCAAGTGCATGGGCTGAATAACGTTTTGAAATGCATTACGTGTCGAGTTGCTGTTGTTCATTCAAATACATGTATATATAGGCTAGATTAGCTTTTGAACCCGGCGTCGCCCGTGTATTTTAATTTAATATCCTCGTACTTAGCGGCTGCGCCCCCTAGCGAATTGACGCGCTGCCCTGAAATTTTCATGTCGCTGTATACAGTTTTTAGTGAGACGGATATAGACATTCAGAAATATAGTATATGTACATACATGTATATATACATGTTCAGTTAACTGCTGTTGAATTTCGTTTAAAACTAGGCTTATGTATATTGTATACACTGACCTAGACAGCATCTTACAGGTGTCATCGACAAGGTCACGTGAGCCCATGATGTTTCCTCCTCCGTGAAAGTAGATAAGAATTGGAACTCCATCTGATTCAGGGCCCACCGACTTTGGCTTATAAACATAGACTGGAATCCCGCCTGGAATGATGGTATATACAATGAAAACATATATTTAGGCTACATGTTAACTTACTTTTGTATTGACGTCCCTATAATAATTGGCACTAAATGTGGGTTTTTACCGTCATTTACCCTTGTTTTTCTTAGTTAAGGTTTAATGTTTTATACTGTACATGTATTAAGATAGGCTACTTATAATTATGCATGAACTAAACTACCTAACTTCTGTTAACCATCTCGCAACAGACTATGCATATAGGTGGCCCTAACCAGCGGGACTCAGTTTCCTTCTGGGTTCCTTTTTGTGACCAACAGACAAATTTTTCTTTGTACGGCGAGATGTTACCTTGTTAATATTTGGACCTCCCGATTGATGGTTAAATTGATAGTTAAGTGTCATAAAAAGTGAGAAAGTAGAAAAGACGCATAATATATCTGACCGTCGACTTCCTTGGAATCTGCGAAGCGTTCTTCTCTCGTTCCCTCGTAGTCCTTCACGACTCCGACTAAACCAGCCTTCGATACCGCATCCAGTGTACTTCTCAGCTTTTCTATCGATCTCGACTCCCCAGATGCAAATCCTTCCCAGTTTCTCTTGCTTGCTTCCATAAAAGCCTTGGCCTCTGGATGCAAGTTCAGCTCAGCTAAAGTTCCTGCCATCTTCGAGGGTCTGTATAAACTTTAGATGTGTCTCCGCTTAGGAAACCTTCTCCCGCAGCTGCTAAACTGCGACTACCCCTCGTAGCTTTGACTCGACTGTGTCGATGAGAATTGGCCGCAGTGTACGCAGCAGCTCCTGGGTTAAATTCCACAGAGCTCTTTAATTATATTTACATGTGCATTGGGCATCCTCTTAGTCATATACAACAGCCACGGCCTTCTTTCGTTAGCCTACAGCCCTACACCTACTTCTTTAAATATACGGGGCATCATTGTGCACTATATTATACAGAGTGGCGCAAAGAAAGTGGAACCGCCTAGTATAATTTCAAATAATAAATTTTTTTGTAACTTTTTCTTCTAAGAAAAACAAGTAAATTGTTGCCAAATACCAATTTATACCAAATCAGAAATCAAATTCAATGTGTCTTCCTCGGTTCTCAACAGTTTTTTTAAACGTCTGCGCCACTGGTCAATGCTTCTGTTTATAAATCGCTGAGAGAATTTTGCCACTCTTCAACGTCCTGTTGCAGTGTCCAGCGTTGACGATTACATCTCGCTCGAATATCCGGAAGCAATCCTTGTATTAAGACCTGATCACAATAATATATACTCACTGTTAACTTTCGCCCCAGGTTCAACAAACACCACACTGGTTTTTCCCATCGAGCACACCGACCGAAACCATGATGCTACGACTGAAATGTTCACGCTCGCGTACGAGTCTCGATGCTGGAACTTGTTTTTTCTTTCTTGCATCACAATAAACGCGATCATTTTGAGAATTAACCGGTGTGGCGAAAGTAAATGCATTTTAATCTGTAAACCAAATGCTTGGTACACTTCTCTCGTTGGGAAATCTGCCAAGTTACTGTTGACTTCGCTGCAGGGGTTTTAATGTGCAGCTTTCGTTTATAACCTGTCTTATTACGCGTTTGTACGGCTGAAGTTGCAAATCTTGCTTTATAATGCGTTGCACTGTTCTTCGTGATATGCCAGTTTCTCTTTCAATTTCCCGTGGACTCTTGTGGCTGTGACGATCATCATCCTGGCTGCAAATCAGCTCACTCACACGCCAAATATCCCGTGCTGCATGTTCTAACGAACTTTGGGCATCTGCTTCCTGATTTACGTGCCGTCGTACCATCGGCATCAATTTTTACAAAGTCGATTAAGACTTGTTTTACTCCAGGCTTTATTTGGAAACTCAGTAATCATTCGCCTAGCTCCCCATAATTTTACAGTTTAAAAACCGCCCAAAACATAATTTTGCACAAGATTTCACGAGGCGGTCCCACTTTCTTTGCGCCACCCTGTATATATATATATATATATATATATATATATATATATATATATATATATATATATATATATATATATATATAATATTTAACGTGCATACGGGGCATCATTATACACTAGCCTATCAGGCTTTGTGTATGTTTCAAGGTTGTATCAGAAGCCAAGTCCACTGGGTTGATTTGCATATAATACTATACAGACATTGTGCCATTGTGCTTAAATTGCACATTGAGCTTGCTGCGCCCGTGACATCTAGTGAATTATAAGGAAGCTAGCAACCCACATTGCAGTGGCCGCGGTATACAGTATAGGGTAAAAAAAAACCTTTGCCCTTGTCGTTACCCTGTCACACGGCTGCCAGAATGTTAGCCATGCGCTCCCCATAAATCACCCTCTGCACTGGTTACTTGCGTGGTTATGCCCCGAGTACAAAAAATGTCTGGCGCCGACTCTGTTTCGTTTCGTTTCGTTTCGTTTATTTTTGCAACCCAAGATAACACATAACAATTTACACAATGAGGTGGCTCAACATAGGGTAACACAGGAGACCCAGAAGGGGCCGGAGGTCCCGCTAACCAGGGCCACCTGAGAACAGTATGTAACATATGACATAATGTGGCCAGCAGTAAATAAAATAACGAACTTAAGAATAGCTTAACTATTAATTAACTAATAACTTAACTAATGACACAGATAGAACAAATGCACATCTACTGTACTTTTTACGCTGGAGTAACTAAAGTAATGATGTTTCGGGTAATTCGGTTCATTGTTTGAAGATCAATGCATGGGTGTTCTATGTGATCAAATTTCTTATGCACCGTGTATAATGTAGGCTCGTAGCTCACGTTTAAAAAGATGAAGGCTAGGTAGTGAGCGGATGGATAGAGGAATCTTATTCCAGTTTCTCGGTCCAGCACATTTTATCGAGGAGAGTCTAGTGTTGGTGCGGGCAAACGGTATATAGAGAGAATTTGGGTTTCTTGAGTAGTGTAGATGGATGTTATCATTAAGGAGGAAAAACCCTTGATAAGCAGGGGGTAGTAAATTGTGGGTATAGCGATATATAAAGGTCCCTAATTGTACCTGCCTTATCTGATCAATTCTTAATATGTTATGGTCGCGGAATGCAACTTTTGTATGAGCTCTATATGGGATTTTGGCAACGAATCTAACCGCCCGCTTCTGAAGGATGGTCAACTTAGAGAGGTTTGATTTATACGCTGAGGCCCACACTATATTGCAGTAGGTTAGATAGGATATATAAGAGTAAAATATAGAGTTGAGCGGACCTGTAGTGGCAGTAATTTAGCTATGCGTGATAGAATTCCAAGATTTTTTGCGATTTTTCTTGATATGTTGGATATATGTTCCCTCCAAGAGAGATGTTCGTCAACATAGACTCCCAGGAACTTAGATGATGAAACTTTGGTAATAGGGGTACCCATGATGCATAATTTTGGATAAGCAGCAGGAGGCGATTTCTTATAGGATCTAAATAAAACATAATTTGTTTTATCTAAGTTGAGGGTTAATTTATTAGCTCGAAACCATTCTGCTACCTTTTCTAGTTCGGTGTTGGTGTGGCTAATTAGGGTGTCTATTGAGGAGTGGGAGTTAAACATATTTGTATCATCTGCAAATAGTATAAAGAATAAGTCAGGTGAGGTATTGGGTAGATCATTTATGTAGAGTATGAATAGTAAGGGGCCTAGGATAGATCCTTGTGGCACTCCATATTTAATTAGTTTAAGGGTAGACTGTACACCATTGCAACTAACTAGTTGTACTCTATTCTCAAGGTAGCTTTTGAACCAGTTAAGTTGGGTATTTCTAATTCCGTAGATGCTTAGCTTTTTTAGCAGGATATTGTGGTCTATAGTATCAAATGCTTTTGCTAAGTCTAAGAAAATTCCTATTGAGTATTCATTACTTTCTATTGCTGCAGAAATTTTATCTTGCATGCTAAGTAATGGCATAAAGGTTGAGTGTCCGGACTGGAATCCATGCTGTGACTGAAAGAGGATATTGGATTTAGAGATAAATTTATTGAGGCGCTCATGCATGGCTTTTTCAAAAAGCTTTGAAAAGAAGGGCAAAACTGAAATGGGTCTGTAATTGGTGACTTCGTCTTTTGTTCCTTTTTTAAATATAGGGACTACCTTAGCCATTTTAATGCCTGTGGAAATACACCTGTCTTAAATGAACAATTGATAATTTCTATTAATGGACTGGCTATACTTGGTAGGCTTGGTAATGCTATGATAGGGTCGATATCGTCCACTCCTTTCGCATGTGAGAGATGGATGGAACTACTAAGCCCTAATAATTCCTCTGTTGATATTTCAATCAGTCCAAATGAGTCTACTAGAGAAGGAGTCATATATTGGTCAAAAGTAGAAGTAGAATTAGGAATATTTTTTGCTAATGAGTGGGCGATGCCAGTGAAATAAATGTTAAATTTTGTGGCTATTTCCATCGGGTCAGTTGTGGAGATTCCATTGATTGTCAAGGAGCTTGTATCCCTATCATCATTATCTGAATTTCCAATCAATGCTCTCAAGAGTTTCCAAGTTTCTTTTAGGTTGTGGCTATATTTACAGAATTCTGCCTCAAGGAAATTTTTTTCAGCTTGTAATCGGATTGATTTAAATTTGTTCCTATAAGCAATAAAAGCGCTTTTATTTTTTTCATTTGGGTTTTTTTATAAATTTTATATATAATTTAGATTCTTTCTGCAGGATTTAAGTAAGCCCCTGGTCATCCATGGTTTTTTGGGGATGTCCTGCGGGTTAATTTATTCGAGCATGTTGGGAAAGATTGGTCATAAGCTTTTTTGTAGTCATTAAGGAAAATATCGTAGGCCTTATTCGCATCTAAGTTATTGCAAGCTTCTAGAACTGGGGACCAGTTAATTTTAGTGATGGAGTCAAGAAATGCGGAAGTATTCTCGGGTGTGATCTTCCTTTGAGGCCGGGCTGCATGTAGTTTATTTGGTCGTACAAGTTCATAGTCGAATTGCATGAGCTAGAATAGGGAGGTGGTCAGATATATCCGATGCTATGATTGAGGATCCAGCTAGTTTATGCCAATTATTTGTATAGATATTATCTATTAATGTAGAGGTTTGTCCCGTTATTCTAGTTGGTTTTGTAATTACTGGTAGTAAATGATGGGCTATCATACAGTTATATAGTCCCTCTGTTGGTTTATGATCATTAACCTTTAGTAAATCAGCATTGAAATCACCTAGCAGTATATGTTCCTTTGATTTTTTCTCTATTTGTGAGAGTAGGGAGTCAATCTCGCTAGAAAAGTCTTCTAAGTTTTGCCCGGGTGGTCTATATTACATTGCTCAATGCGATTCGTGAATTCAGCATGTGCGGACACTGAAACCTGCATGCCTGGTCTTTGCCCCTTAATTAAGGGTTCTAGGACTATCGGTCATAGGACGATTGGTCATAATGACGATTGGTCATAGGACTATCGGTCATACGCCGCTAATAAACCGACATAATTGGTTGTAGTCGTGACTTAGGGAAATTCTGAGTTTTAAGACAAGCACACAGAAGGCAACATAAGCAAACTTATTCATCGTTTTTAGACAAATACAATCAGTGTCAATCAAGAAACTTATTAGAATAATTTCTTGCAGCCTGCAGGCACCAACTCACTTCAAAGAACTTAACGTTCAGTCGAAGTAAACATTTGACCCGTAGTATGTTACTCAGGTATAAAATGCATCAATTATTGTAGGGACATTAATCGTTTTTTCGTTTTATGTATTTCACAGTTAATGATCCAGTAAATGGTTGTTCGTGTTTTAGAAGCTTCTGTTTTAGCCTTAAGCCAACGATAGTCCTATCGCCGAATGACCCTATATATGACCGATGGGAATGCAAAGAATAACGCAAAGAAGAAGAAGAATGGAAAGAAAAGTACGAAGTAGAATTCAAACGCTAAGAAAAAAGACGACGAAGAAGAAGAAGACAAAGATGAAGACGACGAAGAAGAAGCAGAAGAAGAAAGTACGATGGAGTGCTGTACCAAAATGTAGCGATGTTGAAATCGTTCGTCCTCACCATGGAACCGATTTCGTGCCACACTATAGTCAGTCGCATCGGAATTGACGACGACCTTTCACGCATTAATTTAATCTTAGGGATTATTGCATAATTACGTAACACTCCAGGGTGGGCGGGGTCCTTGGAAACGTTACGAAACGTTAGGTGGGTGTGTGGGTGTGTGGAGCTGAACGTTACGTAACGCTTTTACCAACAATTTAGTCATAAATTAATAAGCCAGTTCAGCATTAAATTTAATTAGCAATACGCATGCGCAGCCCTTTCAGTTTTACTTCTGGGTGAAGGTCACCGTTCACAAACAAAATTTCTGTATATATACAGAAATTTTCTATAAACTAGTAACGAATAATATCAAATATTTGCGTCAAAACTAGATCATAACAACGTCGCTAACGGCAGCATTCTGTTTGTTTGTGAACGGTGACCTTCACCCCGGAAGTAAAACTGAAAGGGCTGCGCATGCGCATTGTTAATGCTGAACAGGCTTATTTTAAATTAGCATTCAATGACACTTCAGACACGATGTGATCGAGGTTCAAAGTTCGTGCCATTGATTTAAAACTTAACTATAAACACGCAATAGTATAATCAACACTAAGTTAGTGTTTAATACACTGCATTTCAGACATGACTGTCATTAATATAAATAAAACATTCTCTATATTTAAGGCCTACTGTCAAATTCTAATTCACATACAATATTTAATTCTCTTTGAAGTATGAATTATTTGCGCGTTCACATAGTAAATCCAACATGATTTTTGGTAACAATAAATACGTAATGCAGGGGTGGGTGGATGGTCCGATTGGTCTAGGGAACATTACGAAGCGTTATAGGGTGGCTAGGTGGGTAGAAACCGGTCATTTTCGGCGATACGTAATTATGCATGACCCCTTATGTAAATATGAAGAATTATAGGCCTATCAGGTCAAGACGAAGGGCTCTGATTATGTCAGGCTAGGGTAGACTGGGTCGAACGTCCAACGCCCGAATCACTAGATTATCGCTCACCTCTTTAATCAGGAAAGCCAGGTTTAATTTGGTTCTCAGGCAGAAGCCAGGTGGACTGAGGTGGTGGTGAGTTCCCTAACTGTTCCAGACCATCCCTGGTTAACATTTTCGTCCTCCTTCATCGTGCTCTCCCTCACTGCTTTTACGCTGCAAGAAATTGCAACGTTTAAATAGGTTCACTTGCAGTAAATAAAATAAGGCGAATATCATATCTTAACGTCAGCTTGTTCATTTGTAGCGTTTAACCAGATAGATGTTATATTGAATCCAAGCGTGACCCACACACTTGATGATACAACGCACATCTTGTGACATGGGTTTGATGTACTTGAGCTTGTCTTTCGGCATTCTTTTATAGGTATAAAATATGAGTGCTAGTCAAAGACACGTTAAACTGCCTTACTAAGTTAAAACCTACTCAAAGATATGCACACACACACACACACACACACACACACACACACACACACACACACACACACACACACACACACACACACACACACACACACACACACACACACACACACACACACACACACACACACACACACACACACACACACACACACACACACACACACAGGCACAGACACACACACACAAACACACACACAAGCCCCATGTATATGAGCTCATGAGTTGTCACCCGTCGTGGTGTCACTCGGGCGATGATTCCTAACAGTGCCCGTGATTAATGAAACCTCTTTAAGATCTCAAGCGGGGTTGGACAGTCAGAGAAAGAGACCTCTAGTGTCGTCGACTGTGAGGTCCTCCGTTCGCTCACGGGGGCAACAACAGATACCTAACTGATACCGACGCCGAATCGAATAGGCTACATAGATTTACAAGGAGGCAGTTAGCAAACGAATGCCGCCGCCTCCGCGTGGGACCCTTTATGTCGCGGTGACAGCCGAGGCGGCGGTGTGTAAAGTTGGTACCAGAAGTGAGGTGGGCGGTCGGTGTGGTGCGCAATCGGGACCAAGCGAAAAATATATCCGATATTATAATTGGTTCACGTGAGTAAGAAGCCGAAATTTATTTATTAAAATAGGACTGTGCCAGTTCGTTATTCAAAAATACCTTTTCATCTATTCACGACTGCTTAAGTAGGCCGATAGACGGTTTGGACTTCTCTAGTCTTCACTTACTAAATATTGTTTCCTATCAAATTATGCTACAGCAACATGATACATGTACTTTAAAACTCGAGTCAATGTGTTTTGTCAAAACCGTGACGGTGTCGGAACCACGTTCCCTCTGGAACCGAGTTGGTGCGACACTTGACGGGCGGAGACAACATTGGCAGCGGCTTGTACAATAGTCGCGTTAATTTCATCTGATGTAATTACGAGCGCGTCGTCTGAAAGGAAGCTTATTATTATTGTACCAGCTGCATGCTTGGCTCTGTGTGTCCGAAATAGACGACTGTGTAGCACACAAAGGCTTTATAGGAGGAGGAGGCGAGAGTCCTTTTGGTCGAATGCGTCGGCCATTGCAGACGTCCGCTCGTTCATCTGGCTGCGTGCGCGCGCGACACCCGTGGATGAATAACTGGAGAAGAATGAATAATGAACGCGAGCAAATTAACTTCGTGTTCGACACATTATAGGTCCTTTATTTAGTTCGTTATTTATGTATCTCTGCGCACGTTCATTATATATATATATATATATATATATATATATATAAACGTGCGCAGAGATACATAAATCCCTCACTACTTTTACGTACATACAAACACAAACACACACGCAAACACACACACACACATATATATATATATGTAGCGCACGTTTATATATATATATAAACGTGCGCAAAGAGATACATAAATATATATATATAAATAAATTATATATATATGTGTGTGTGTGTGTGTGTGTGTGTGTGTGTGTGTGTGTGTGTGTGTGTGTGTGTGTGTGTGTGTTTGTGTGTGTTTGTGTTTGTATGCGTGTGCGCGTGACTTTCAGTGGTATTTAAAACGCACTATATTAAGTGGCTTGATATATACTTACATGTATATGCAATTTATACAAGTTGACTTCGCGTGTAACTTTCCACTTGATCTATGTAGAAACTCATGCAGTTCCTTAACAAAGAGTCCTATACATACGAGTTCAAGTTCGGCAAATGCATTTATGTTGCCTTATATGCACCTTAAATGAATTAGTGAATTGCTGAATCAATCACCAAATCGATGCATCGATTTCACTCTAATCCAATCTGATTACTATATACTGCGCCGCTAAAATAATGCCCCAGGCATCAACTGATGGTCGCCTCGAGTGAACCGTAATCAAAAAGTTAATCATAATCTGTTGGATAATTCAGCCGAATAATATATTCCTAAAGCTCTCAGAAACTATAGAAGTTAGTCTAAGCAAGTTGAAATAGGTGAATCTTAAGTTTAGACTTGAGTAACACCAAGGAACGGACAGATCGTATACGGACTATAGACATTGAATTTGAATAAACTTACTGTAAAACATTTCCAGCTCATCTTAAAACGCGCCTTTCGGATCTGTTAGGTAGCCGTGCAACAGCGTCTTTGCGAGCATGGGCGTATTTAGGGGATGGTCTTACGGGTTCAAACCCCCTGAAATAAGTTTCCGACAAAATTTTTATATGCTTTTACTGTTTTACATGCAAAATATAAAAATTAACTTTGCGACCATTTCCAATGGAAAACCCCTTAATCTTAAAACTGTCTCCGAAGTTTTTTCTGGCTACGCCCATGTTTGCGAGGTTGTAAAAACGCGTTATGTAAGTGCTCAGATACAACCTACAATTTATTGTATATGGGCGGCAAAACATGGCCTGCCGGTGTCACGAAATAGATTATCCCCCATACACGAGTATCCCCCTTAGCGAAATGGAGTATTCGATTTAGTTTGCATTTTTGACGGTTTCTAAGTGTATTCAGTCGTACTGCTTGGATTTAATGTAGGCCTAGTGGCCTACACATAAAATATTTTAAGTTGCGTATCTTTAGTTTGTACATCGATCTGAAATTAATTTACTTCGTTTTTGGTGATTTTGACTGGATTTTCGTCTTGGCTAACGTGATGCGTATGACGATGGGGGACAGAATGGTTTATTCCTCCGGATACTCTAAACCGGTTTATTCCATCCGGAGGGATATGCTTTAGGGGGATAGAATATCTCTGGACACCGGCGGCAGATTGTTAGACTAATTCTTTTCTCTGCCACTTATCAAATACCAAACTGTAAATCCTGCAGAAACATTCATTAGTGTCTTTCTTCATGCACTATTATTTGTAACTGGCTAAATTGTATGGTGCTATCCCGATGTATCTCCACTTCTGTATAATATGAATTGTTAATTAATTAATTAATTAATTAATTAATTAATTAATTAATTAATTATATTAGCCTACTCATTCAGTTCTTCATTCGCTTATTTGACCAGACAATGACATTACAACTAACATTGCATAAAAGATATACATGCAACGGATTGCGTAAGGTAAACCCGAAAGGACAAAGGCTCTGCTAATACAATACAATACAATTATACAATACAACTGTAATTTGATAATTCCCTTCTTACAAAGTTTAGAAGTGCACATTGAAGCCGGGCAACCATTAAGATCCATAAATAGACTGAAAGAGGTAAGTTTTCAGTTTAGAGCGAAACACAGTCTCGCTAAGAGAGTTGCGAACATGAGGAGGTAGAGAGTTCCAGATGGAGGGACCGGCAACAGTACTGTGAATGAGCGCCGGCCAAAGACAAGGCGTGTACCTGGAATAACTGCTAATAGTCAGAGCTCTTAGCATTCAAAATAGTCATTATTGTGCATTTAGGTGCTACAAGCAAAAAAATGATATTTTTGAGTTCAGGAAGAAATTCTGATCAAAACCTGATATTGTGCCAGTTGAAAAAAAAATATTTTTTTTTAGTTTTTTTAAAAGTTTTTACGTTATTATATGTTAGCATAACATTGTGCAATTTGGAGCTACAAGCACAAAAAGGATATTTTTGTGTGCAGGAAGTAATTCTGAACAAGACCTGATATTGTGCCAGTTGGAAAAATTAGTTTTTTTTAGTTTTTTCACTTTTTTATGTTTTTTATCAGTCCAGCAAAGCTCAACTAATGCTGAGCAATGTAGCCGCCTGGCTTAGTAAATTCAAAAGCTTAACAAAAATGCTATATTGAATAATATCTCTTTTTTGCTTGTAGCACCAAAATGCACAATGTTACGCTAACAGCTCTGACTATAAATGCAGCCGCTCATAACAGGCCTGCAGTGCAATAATAAATTTTTAGTTTAAAAAGTTCTTTTGATTGAAAGCCGAGCATCTTTGAAATTAGCAATTGAAACTTTGGAGTACGTTATAACTCGTCGAGATACAATTTAGGACGTTTTCAAGAGGTATGGGATGAGTGTCTTCGAAATCCTACAGAAGAAACTCGTTATCAGTTAATTCTGAATGAATTGTATCTGTAGACACTCCACAGATTCTCACGCTATTCGACGACTACGCATATGCACTTTACGGTTTTTAATGAGTTTTCTTTCGAATGCTTATGAATCAGCAATCCAGGCGGAGTTCCCTTAAGTAGAATCGGAAGTGCAAGCATGATGATCAGTACTCTATAATACAAGTGACTGAAGTGAGTCAGGTCCTTGAGTCGAGAAACTCAAACACAAACGAGAAACAAGCAATTATAGCCTACATAGAAAAGAGACACAAGTCCCTCATATGCAACGCCATATAAATTATATATATATATAGGCCTATATATATTGTACATGTTGCCTTATTCTATATAGGCCTACGTATTTTATATGAAGAGATGTGAATTAACGTTACAAGTGTCGGCTGTCGGTCCTTGTTACCGCACCATTGTAACAAGTGACAGCGAAATTATATCTCGGCAGTGGGTGAGTATTTTCACCGCCTCAATTAAATATTTAATTAACAACCGACGATGTGTCAGAGCGTATACTGCGGCGTTTCCCTCTTTGAACAACCCCTCTGACTTGACGTACCGCCCGTGAATAAGGTGGTATCCTGCGCTTAGCTTTTAAGTGGCGTTTAGAAATAAGCGAGATTACGATCTGCGACTTATACACGGGTCAATGTAGCTGCTTCCCTCTTGTAGGCCCCTCGCGGTTAGACCCTTCCGGAAATAAGGTAGGCAATGGAGGACAAGGGACAATGATTCATTCACCAGCGGAATGAACAATGAATCTCTAGTGCCATTTTATTTATGAACCACTTGTTGCAACCTGGTTCATTCTTTCTGAATTTCTTTGTATGTTTGTCTCTCCCTCTGCCTCTCTCTGTCTCCCTCTGCCCCTCTCTTTCTTTCTCCCTTTGTCTTTATCTCTATCTCTCAACCTGTACCTCTGTCTCCTTCTGTCTGTCTCTTTCCATGTCTATCTCTGCCTCCCCTTCTCTCGGTATACCTCTCTTTTCTCCAAATTCCAGAATCAACGGCGTATAAACAGACAAGACAGATACCCCTTCCTGCCATCTGCGCCCGCCCCGTCCTATCATCACCCTAATGAATTCGCCGCCTATTCCTATGACCCGCATATAATCGAACGCTTAATTTGTTCCTACCGAAAGCAGACTCTCCTCGGTCTACGCCGACCCTCTATCAAAGGACGTCGTTAACGCGTCAGACGCTCACCGTTCACCGTCTCCTATGGACCAGCTGAGCGGCGGCATCTACCCTCATGCACAAAGGCGGTTCAGGGTATAATGGCCGCCTAATCATTGCTCGTCCGCTCTTTCAATCTGGTGACCACAGGGTCAATTGCAGGGCATTTATTTGGGGAGGAGATGCCATGAGTCGATCATTAACGCCGCTGACCTTTTGTCACCCGGAAACCAATGCCTTCCGAAGGGTCTTAAGACCCTTTATGCTCCACCGTGGCGCCCCTAGCCTCAAGTATCACCTATCCTCTGTCGGCATACGTAATAAAATAAATATTATTTTACAATTGTTTTTATCGCGTTGGATTGGATCCACAGTTTAACGGCAGCGGTGGTTCTGTTGTTTTTAAATCTAGTTTCAGACGTAGTAATGGTGTCCAGCATGGGCGTATTTAGGGGTGGTTTACGGGTGCAACCACTTCCTTCGAAATAACTCATTACTGCTATAAAAAAAACTAAAATTTAGAAAAATACAACCATGTCCAATGGAAACACCCCCTCGAAAACTAAACCCCAACGAAATAGTTTCCTGGCTACGTCTCTGGTGTCAAGTGAAACCTCTGCCCTTCTTGCGAAACGGTGTTGAGGACTTAGCTGAATACTGAGTCCATCTCTTATAGATTATGTAACAGAGGTGTAAATGCAAATTATTCTATTACACATAGTAGCATACGAAATAATCTGCAAATAACAGGCTTTTAGCAGAGTAATTTCTGTATACCACTCTGTTAAAATATCTCATTGACTAAATCTGTAGGTTAAAATTTTGAGAGCACTGTATGACAATGTATGTACGTATGTATTGTACGTACAATGTACATATATCAGGCTCGTATGTAGACCCATGCATGTACGCATACGTAGTTACGTAGGCTATACGCATGACGCTGTATGTATACGCACGTATACACTATGTATATGTACGTATTCTCTTGTGTCTTCATGTATGCACGTATGTGTGCACATATGTATGTGTTCGTAACTTTATGCATTTATGTATGTATGTACCAAGACACTTAATATCTTAAAGGTACCTGTTAAAGATCTTACAGGTGAGATATTCTTCAACCTATCAGAACTTCTATATATCAACACATGGCGATGGCACTCTAAACAGCTGCATGACTAACTCTTTCCTCTGCTTAGCATGACTTGACAAACGTCCGTTTAAACATATAAATTAATATTTAGCTTTTAGCCTAAAGATAAAAAATACTAGAATAAAAATGTCTGTTTATTGTTGCACGTGTACAAGTGGTAACAGAATAAGCCTCGAATGACGCAGACCACACAGGTTGCAGTTTTGCTAAGGCAGACAGTTTCAATGCCTGCACAGTGCACACACACACACACACACACACACACACACACACACACACACACACACACACACACACACACACACACACACACACAACAAACACTCTGAAATATATACATGAGTATATCCTTATACACACGTCGTTCGCATTAGTCAAATATGTATCATATAGACATATATATATATACTTGTTTATTTTAATATTTCACACATACAAATATTAATAGATCTATATAATCTATATACGTATGCAGCATATAGAATCGTGCAATTCAGTTAAAGTATAATGTATCTATATATATAATATATACACAATTACATGTGTTACGTAATTAAGTTAAAGTTTAACATGTAAACCTTTCATAGAAACTGCTCGCAAAGTGGACGTGAAAGCTTCGTAAACAGGCTTTTATGTCTGCTGTGTATAGGGCAATGCACCGTATACAGGACCGTGCCAAGTCCTGAAGCCAACGTACGCTAAGATGTGAGTCGTTATTCTTCCACTGCGGTAAGCATATTAATACTAATTGTGTGCGCATGTATACGGGAGCATTCGTGCCGTAATAGACACAACGCAGTTCAACACGATACAATACAATACAATACAATGAACCGGTGGGGAGTTTTGCTTCATATAATGCATACGGCCGTCGGCTTTATCGTTAATCGTCAAATGTTATCTGTAGCCAGGCTATTCTAACAGGTTGTTCGAGTTAATTGCATGCGTCTCGGTGCTATTGACAGTTGCCAGTTCCCTCCTCCTCCTCCTCCTCCTCCTCCTCCTCCGCCTCCTCCTCCTCCTCCTCTCCTCCTCCTCCTCTCCCTCTTTATTCTCCTGCTTCTCCCCCTTCTCATTCTCCTCGGTCGATATAACTGCACCTAAACATTAATTATATATTGACACGAGTCTATAAAACTGTCGACAGTTTTCTCACGCATCGACTGAATCGTCACCTGCGGAGTAGCTGACGTTGCGCCCCTTCGAGAAGTCGGTCCCTTGCATCTATTACCTGTATGCATGGTAGGACTCTCAGGGCGCATGGTTGGCACCCGCCTGAGCAGAGGTTGACATAGGTTAGATACCGTAACGGGTTAGACAGCTGGGGCTGGACTTTCACCCACTTTGGGACAGCTACGTATTCGGGGACCCCTAAGGAAACGAAACAGATTGTTAATCTGGGGCATTTAGGGGTAATTACGGGGTCCGTTTAGACAAGTCACGGGGCTACGATTCCCGATTAGGGTTAACCGTAGAACCGCAGGGGGTCGTAATCATCGTCGTCATCATCACCGTCATTTCGACAGTGACAAGACAACACAGGGTGAATCAGACAATCTGTCAACTCTTCACAACAGCGTCACATTTACAACATACACAATTACACATGATATATATATATATGCACGTAGGCTACATGTATATATAAGTAAGTAAGTAAGTATATTCTTTATTTGAATGTCCGCAATTTGGTTGACATGAAATTAAGCATTATAAAGCATTCTTGTTAAAAACGTTTCCACATTAAGTTTTCAGCCCGTGGGACAGTTTGGTCATGCGGTCTGGGACGCATGGAATAGGGGCCAATAATACACATAGACCTATACACATATAACTTTCTGCTCAATGCGCAAATAAATACAAAATAGATATACTCGATGAGAAAAGAATTATTCTTACAGCAGGAATGAGTTGGCTACGGAAGATCGCAGGGATTTCAAGACTGCAGAAAATAAGGAACGCTAAAATTAGACAAGCATTAGGTATCCAAGCAACTCAGGTAGACAAAAGTCGTTCAGCGAAGACTCCGATGGTTTGGACAAGTAGAGAGAATGCCAGTTGATCGAATTTCACACAATGCACTACAGAAGGAAAAAGAAACAAAGGCCAAGACTACGCTGGATAGACAATATAAATGAGGACACAACATCACTTGGACTGACACTAAGGGAAGCAATGGACTTGACAAACGACCGAGGACAATGGAGGTCATTTATTCGTACCCATAGCCGTCAAATGGCTGGCGTAAGGAACTGATGATGGTGACGATGATTAAATATACTCACAAATAAAATTATATAGGCCCTATCATAATTATGGCGATGCATCCATATATAAATGTCAGTCGATGATAATTACGCCATGTGTCGTTTAGATAAACCTGATGCATGTTATACATGTGTCACCCTGCATGTCGTCCGTCGATTGTGTAGCAGATTGAAACGACGGGAAGAGAGGAGGAGTAGATGCATCCAGCTGGTCGACCTGTTACGTACGAGTTAAACGTATACGCTGCTATCCTGCAGTATAACGGAGAGAGCACTAAATATAGCACTCATTTGAACCGGTACACACTGTTAAAAATTTCCCGTAAAATAACGGTGAAAGGCCTGGCAACTCGGTTGCCATGCCTTTCACCGTTATTTAACGGTCGCCCGTTATCTCATTTACGGCCGACCCGTTTTAATTTAACGGTGATTTTTCGTCTTTTTACGGCGATTCTCCGTATTTTATACGGCAATTCAGCGTATTTTAACGATGAATGCCTGTTTTGTAACGGAGGTTTCACGGCGATTTACCGTTATCTTATGGTAAATGGCCTTCAACTAACGGTTAATTCCTGTTTTTTAACGGCGAATCACCTTCAATTGACGGTTTATTTGTTCTGTATTTACGGTGAATCCCCTTCTATTAACGATATATTTACCTAAATTTCACCCCGGTTGCTAACGGCTAATTTGACTTATTTTACAAAGAATTACCGTTACCATTTCAAGGTTATTTCCCTTATTCTTACTGCTCCAAACCTTTCAGTAACATGCTAATACAGTAGGCTACACTAAACAGACAATGAATTAATTGAAAAACCCGATAAGCTCATAATCACAAGTTTAGGACAACATTACACATGTTACAAACGAAGGTTTGGACTAACACCATAAAATCTTCACATCAAGCAAAATCAAGTGCCTGCATCATTGTAGATTATCATAATGCAGATTCCCGTGGACAAAGTAACTCTTCACTCTCAATGCATGCCTTGTCATTTTATTGATCACAAGTGCATTATTTCATAAAGTCTTTATTTTAAACGAGACTAGTGAGCAACTGAATTTAAAATTCACATTGAAGTACATGTGAAAATAAAGCACATCACCTGAATCAGCACATTTTAAATATCACAACCTCTAGTAATATTAACTATAAAACTGGCTAACCTTTCTAGAAAGAAAACAATACAAAGTTCATGCCATTGAACAATTTAGCATGATTCATTCATTCATTCCGAGCATTTATATAGCGCCCTTCAAGGAACCTACTCAGAGGCGCTCCCAACCCAGCCACGGCTAAACAGAGAAATGCCAGATGTAAAGCCATTCAATCTAATCTAAAGAATTCTATAGCGCCATTATTATAATGCAATAAAACAACAATATAAGTCAGACTTTCTAGAGAGAAAAAATACAAAGTTCATGCCAATGAACAATTTAGCATGATGTAAAGCCATTCAATCTAATCTAAAGAAGCACAAAATAATAACGTCACGATTTGTTTTTATCTCATGCACCTGACTTATTAAGCACACAATTCTACACTCTTAACTGTCAAGAATTTCTTGAACCTGTTCTTAGAATAAGTTGCCGTATTTGAAAAGAAAGGCAGACCTGAACAAATGGCTTCCTTACCGACTAAACTTCGGTTGCTAAGGACCCAACGGACAACAGCATAAGCATCATTAATCATCGCTGGAAACTTATGTTCAGGAGCCAGACGATACTCTACGTTGACAACAATGCAACCGGTCAGACTGGAAGCAACAGTGACAACCATGCAACCCAAAATAAGTTACGCATTTTAAAGTACTAGCATACTTATAATAACAGTGGAAATCATGCAACAGCAATATTGCGCACTTTAATATACAAGTATACATGTAATGAAAAGCATAGGTATATTATCCAGAGTTGCCTACTTACTTCCCACTCATATACGAATAAGCTTATACTATTCGATTATCCATCCGTATTTTAGTTATTGTAATATGATATGGGCTTCTAACTACTCAGCAAGATTAAACAGATTAATTGTCCTCCAAAACAGAGCTCTCCGCATTATTGTCAACCAAGCTCAGCACTCTTCTACCATCTTCCTACGGACCAAGCATTCCAAGATACACACATCTTAAAAAACTTGTCTCGATAATGATTCATCAAACCAGTGAATTTATGCACAAATATACAAATAATCAACTGCCTTCATCATTTAACCATTACTTCAAAACCATGTCTCAATCTAATCCCTATCCTGTACGTTCTTCAGCCAATTACAGATAGATATACTCCTGCACTAATACCCGTAGGTTCTCAATTAAAAGTGCCGGTATCACGAAATAGAGTATCCGTCCTAGGACAATCCGGGGGGGGTGAATGAATGTATCCCCTGGATGGACTATACCGGTATAGAGTATCCGGGGGATAAACCATTTCTATCTCCCATCGTGGTGAAATCATCCCCCGGGGGATAAAATTCACTCTTAATGTTTGCTGCTTTGACTGTGCGTTCGTGCAAAAGTTGTTCAAGTCAGCTTGTTTCCCTTGCGCGTATAAATCTTTTCACTCAGTGACACCACTATGGCATTGCACTGCGGACCATTCCCACTTGAGCGCCACTGATCGGTGTGCACTGAGAGAGGCACTATATAAATTGATAGATACAATACAATACCTGAGCCACTCTTCCAGTGGCGTGAGGCATTGCTTCCAGAGGTCTCGAGGAAATTTTCTTCTGGTCTGGACTCTTGCATCTCCGAAGTTCGTGTCGTTTATAAGAAGGAAGACAAATGACTGCTGGTCGTATTATTTGTCTTCCTCCTTTTATACACTTCCATCGCATCAAGACCTTCACGCAACTAATTATGCGAATGGACTAACTCTGAGGCATTGTTTAATTAACGTGAGATTACAAGAGCACACGGAACACAAGAGCCCTTGAAGTTGGTTCGTTGCCTCAAATGGCTTCAATGACATTGCTGGTACGAAACGACCGATATCAAGCGCGCGCTGCCAAAGTCACCTAATTAGCACCTTATTCCCTTATCACTAAATGGTGACGTAAATTAGATGAATCCTTGAAAGGATGGAGACAACGTAAGGGACATCAGACAAAAATAAAATTAAACAAATAGTAACAGACAGTGAATAACTAAATAAAGTTACACATAAAGAAATAAAAAACGGCAAAAACGAGACGAGAAATAAAAACGAAAAACGACGTTTTTGGAAAATAATAAAAACCAAAAACGTTTTTTACAACTATGGTTAAGATTGTTAAGGATTAAAAATAGCAGAATTGACAAATTATTCGGTCTGCCACTCGAGTACAGCAATGATGTAAGGGTGATCCTACTAGTCGGGACTTGTTCCCTTTAGGGTTCTCTACCCCGTTGTTTTCCTGCTATCATACTGTAATTATGATGAATGTATGCTCTGCTTCTGTTGGAAACAATAAAATTTATGGTTATGGTTATATTAATATGTAAGCCAATCGTAGAACTTCTCTAGCGCTGTTATAATAATTAATTAGTCATCAATCGATGGCACTCCAATATAAGGAAGAAAGGACTCGAAATCCGGTCAATTCTAATGGTCAGTCCAAGGGTAAAAGGGCAGAAACACGTGTTTATCCTATATGCCTGCGTATTAATACAAAGGCCATCGCAACTATGCATGGAGAGGTTTTTCCAGTTGTATCCTAAGAATCTTTAAGAAAGGTTGACGTTAAATGCCCTGCTAGTTGCAAGTTTCAAACATTGGGTAGCCTTCTAGTACTACACTACTGCCACTGCTGCTGCTGCTGCTGCTGCTGCTGCTGCTGCTGCTGCTACTGCTACTACTACTACTACTACTACTACTACTACTACTACTACTACTACTACTACTACTACTACTACTACTCTACTACTACTACTACTACTACTACTACTACTACTACTACTGCTACTGCTACTGCTCCTGCTGCTGCTGCTGTTGTTGCTGCTGCTGCTACTACTACTTGTGTAAGCAATTACTACATAATTGTATAATTATCTAGTTTGAAGTAATAAGGAAACGAGGGAATCTGCATATTATGCAGCATCGTCAGTAAACTGAGCAAAGGGCAGAAAAGTTGACTCAGTTGTCTGGAATGAACGTAGACTGTGATTCTTTACTAGACTACTGAATCTAACTGTTTCCCTAACTGTTGTATCTAACATTTTCAGGTAGGATATTGCGGTAATTCAGCTACAAAGATAATTTGCCACTGATTGATTTTGAAACTTTTAAAACCTTTTTAGCCGGGAGTTGGTTCGGAAGCGCTTCTGAATAGTAACCGTGAAGGGGCGCTATATTAACCTATACGCATTGAATGAATGAATGAATGAATGAACGAATGAACGAATGATCGAATGAACGAATGAATGAATGAATGAACGAATAAACGAATAAACGAATGAATGAATGAATGAATGAAATGAATGAATGAACGAATGATCGAATGAATGAATGAATGAATGAATGAACGAATAAACGAATAAACGAACGAACGAATGAATGAATGAATGAATGAATGAATGAACGAATGATCGAATGAATGAATGAATGAATGAATGAACGAATAAACGAATAAACGAACGAATGAATGAATGAATGAACGAATGATCGAATGAACGAATGAATGAACGAATAAACGAATAAACGAACGAACGAATGAATGAATGAATGAATGAATGAATGAATGAATGAACGAATGAATGAATGAACGAATGAATGAATGAATGAACGAATAAACGAACGAATGAATGAACGAATGAATGAACGAATGATCGAATGAACGAATGAATGAATGAACGAATAAACGAATAAACGAATGAACGAATGAATGAATGAATGAATGAACGAATAAACGAATAAACGAACGAACGAATGAACGAATGAATGAATGAATGAACGAATGAACGAATGAATGAATGAATGAATGAACGAATAAACGAATAAACGAATGAATGAACGAACGAATAAACGAACGAACGAATGAATGAATGAATGAATGAATGAATGAACGAATGATCGAATGAATGAATGAATGAATGAACGAATAAACGAATAAACGAATGAATGAACGAACGAATAAACGAACGAACGAATGAATGAATGAATGAACGAACGAATGAATGAATGAATGAATGAATGAATGAATGAATGAATGAATGAATGAATGTCAACAAGTTCCATAACGTCAATGAAATGCAACACATGTCGAGTTGCTGTCATTTATGCAAATCCATCGTATCAGTTAACTGTTGTTAACGTTTCGTCTAAGACTAAACCTAGGTATACACTGACCTAGACAGCATCTTATGTACACTGACCTAGACAGCATCTTATGTACACTGACCTAGACAACATCTTATGTACACTGACCTATACAGCATCTTATATATGTACACTGACCTAGACAGCATCTTATGTACACTGACCTAGACAGCATCTTATGTACACTGACCTAGACAGCATCTTATGTACACTGACCTAGACAACATCTTATGTACACTGACCTAGACAACATCTTACAGGTGTCATCGACATGATCACGTGAGCCCAAGATGTTTCCTCCTCCGTGAAAGTAGACAAGTATCGGAACTCCATCTGATTCATGGTCCACCGACTTTGGCTTATACACATAGACTGGAATCCCGCCTGGAATGATGGTACAATACAACAAAGACGAAATCGTAATCGTAATCGTAAATTTATACAGCGCCACTTAAAGAAATACTCCTCAGAGGCGCTCCCGACCTGACAACACCAAACCACGATCGAAAAGAATGGTTTTCAAACGCCTGCGGAAAAGAGGCAAGGAAAGACCAAGAAGCTCATTACGGAGGTTGCTAGGCAACCTATTCCAGAAAGATGGACCGACCACAGCAAAGCTCTTATGAAGTACTGTAGAAGTTCGAGCAATAGGGACAACCAGGTCGCCTTGAGTGGCAGAGCGAAGGAATCTGCGACCTGGTATGGATAACACATGCACACAAAGCTCCCTACGATAGACTGGGGCTTGGCCTGCAAGACAATTGCGCATAAGCATTAGGATCTTAAACTCAATGCGTTTTTGCATTGGCAGCCAGTGCAGTTCCTCCCGTATAAAGCCAGATATTATGCCCGAACTTTGGTATGCCTCCTATCAGCCGAGCCGCGGCATTTAGCACAGATTGCAACTGACTAATGCGCGATAGGGTTAATCCCGCGTAGATAGCACTGCCATAGTCGACTCTGGTGCATATGAATGCGTGCATCAGAAAAACAATATATGTATATATATACACATTTATTAACTTACTTTTATATCGACGTGCATAGCATAGGCTACAATACATATATAAAGACTTATCTCTTCCAACTACCCGTTTTAATGTATAAATTCATAAATTAGCATTTATCGAGACCTGATTAATGATGAAGTAGTATCAAATTCAATGCATAATCCCTGAATCGTTTTAGAGCACATACATACATACATGCATACATACATACATACATACAAAGTATACATACATACATACATACATACAATATATATATATATACATACATGCACACATACATACATGCTTGCATATATACACTGTGTCCGGAAAAAAATGGACCCCTTTTGTTATCATGAAAATAAACTAGTAAATATTCATCGATTTTAAAATTCCAAAACCATTTTAATCCTGACATAATTTGCTAACATGGTTAAAATGTAAAATTTCCTGTCATCAAATAATTACGTCATAATGACGTCATTCGCATCAAAATTTAAGTATGACAAAAAATTGGTGCGTCGGATGATCGGATCGTCGTAAAACGGAAATCCATTTAACAGAACCAGGCGGGAAAATAAGTGGAACTTTTTCCCGTGATTGTTTGCTGTCGGAAAAATTGTTGTCTGATATCCAGGGTATATTCGGATTATTACACATTCCAACAAGATGGCGCTCCAGCTCACTGAGCTCGTGAAACTGTTGAACTGCAGACAAAGGATACTCTGGATTTCATGCCTCCTAATCTTTGACTGCCAAACAGCCCGAACTTTAATCCCGTTGATTACAAGATTTGGGGACTAATGCAATAGAAGGTTTACAGGACAAAGATCAGAGACATTGAAGAACTCCGTGCGCGTATTGTTAATGCCTGGGATGAATTTGATCAGCTGGTTATCGCTGCTGCTATTGGCCTGTGGCGCGCTCGTCTTGAAGCTTGTGTTGAGGCAGAAGGTGGACACTTTGAGCACGCCTTGTAGTCTAATAATATTATGACGTCATTATTAAATAACCAAAACTTTCATACTTTAACCAGTATTTAGCAAATTATATCAGGATTAAAATGGTCTTGGAATTTTAAAAATCGATGAACATTTACTAGTTTATTTTCATATTACCAAAAGGGGTCCCTTTTTTTCCGGACACAGTGTATATATACATACCTACAAAGCATACATACACAAAAACATGCATACATACTATGGCTGGGGATTTTAGCGATTAATTGATTGATCGATTAATCGCTAAAACTTTTATTCGATTAATTTCGCCTTGTTCGATTAATCTTTTTTTAACCTATTTTGTGATGTGGAGCGGCCCATTTCCGCAGTAAACAATATGGAAACAATAATAATATGAAACGTTTGAGTGAAAATTAAGCGATCATTTTGCATTTCAGGTAAATGCAGATGGAAAAGTCGAAGATGGCGATAAAAGTAACTGTTTTTATTGCAATAAACAGTTCGCTTAAGGTGGTTCGTGCATATCGCAGACGTATCACCTTCAGCATCTTCAATGATTGAAGGTTTTTGCAGAAAGACTATAGGCCTAGTAACTGGCTTAGTGACTACATTTTAAACAGTTTTCGCACTTTGCGTAACGTATACCAGATTCATCGAATTGAATCGATTAATCTAAGTTAAATTTAGGAGATTAATCGATTAAAAGTGGTTAATCAGAACCAGCACTAATACATACAGTGGGGACCCGGACACCAGGGATGGGCAAATTACTTGGAAAAATGTAATTGAATTGAGCAATTACAAATTACTTTGGGACATGAAATAATGTAATTTCAAATTACAAAATACATGAGAATTGTAATTGAATTACAAATTAACAAATTACAAATTGAGCAATTTCAAGTAATTTCAATTACGTAATTTCAATTACTGCCCATCCCTGCCGGACACTCAGTCATTGCAAATTGATGTAAAAGATTCGTTTCAGAAAAAATCAATTTTGGTCCGACAACTATAACACTTCAGATGTTGTTAATAGTGCTCAGTTTCATGATAAATTACCTAACTTGACCATAGAAATGACTGTTTAATAATACAGTTTAAAGCATGCAGATTATACGAATTCTTTAGATATTTCTTCGTATTGAAGAGTGTTTCACTGGTTAAACCTACGGAACCTCTCCGATTTTACCGTATCTTCATGAACGACAATAAAGACGTCATAAGCGCCGTTTAAAGTGGAAAATAGACGCAAGTATCTTACCGTCGACTTCTTTAGATTCCACGAAGACTTCTTCTCTCGTTCCTTCGTAGTCCTTCACAGCTCCGACTCCGACAATCCTTACGACCTCGTCCATATTACTCCTCAACTTTTCCAAGGACTTCGACTCCTCTGCAGAATCGAATTCTACCCAGAGACCCCCCATTACTTCCAGATAAGCCTTCGCCTCTGGGTGGAAGTTCAGCGTAGTCTCTGCCATCTTCGATGATCTGTATAAAATTTGAATGTGATACGACCTACAAAGTCTACTCCTGCAGCTGACAAGTTACGATAACCTCTTGTAGCTGCGACTCGACTTCGGCAACAGCTCTAGCATAAAAAAGCAAGCACTAGTATCAGAAAAACTGCAGAGCTCTCTAGTTAAACATGTGCATCTCTTTAGCCAGGTAGAACAGCCACTTACTTCTTTCATTACATATTCATGTATAAATAATAATCGTTGTACACTATAATAGGCTACGTAAAAAGTATATACACACATATATATCAACATGTGTACATACATACATATACAGTCTAAATAGTTTATAAAATATACTTGTCATGTGTGTTATAGATAGATCATATAGGTTTCACCACATGCGGGCATCAGGCCATATGCATTGCTCGATGTCTGGTAAATTTGCATATAAAACAACGTGGAGGCCTATGTGTAGGTCGATTAACAACAGCAGCAGCAAGTATGGGGACGCCAGCAGCAGCAACAGCAGCAGCAGCAGCAGCAGCAGCAGCGAGCACCAGAATGTATGCCACTGTGCCACAGATACACTGAGTACAAAGTCCCTAAACAATATGTCGACCTTGCCTAGCCCCTAAATGCCTATATTATCTTGCCAATTTGCGACAATACACTGCATACAGGCATTGTAGGCTACTTGACGTTAATTCAGATGGGAAGGAGTTGTTAAACAAACCAAGCCTACTAAGTCTTGATGCAGCGTATACAATAGAAGAGTCTTGAACAGTGACGCCGTCCTAAACAAAAAAGAACCGGAACGCCGGCTTCAGGAGCCATGTTAATCTATAATATTTTTACCGGTATACGGCGGTCCGGTCGTCGAAAAAAGAACCGGAACGTCGTTCCGGTGCCTTCCGGTCCCAACCGATCCCTCACGTTCATTCCACAGTGTGGAAGGCAAGGCAGAGTTTCTCGCGTTTATTCAGATACACGCGAGTGTATTATGATTCACAATTCTCGGCCGTCACAGATGAGGACTATCTGGAGCTGAACTCAGGCAGTTCTGCTAGGATGGAGTAAAGATAAGATAAGAAAAGAATATTCCTTAATTGACCAATTGCTATCGGCAGTTTGGTTTGCTGAAATGGTCATAAACATACAGTCAATATAGTCAGCATGCAGTCGATTCGGGTTAGCATAAAGAGGAATGAACTAGAGCTGTGCAAAATTGAATGAGAGGTTGCGCAGTAAGCTTATCATAGGCCTATGACTAGCCATCACTGATAAGCCATGAAACTGTAATGGCTTAACAGCGATGGACGAGACTGACGAGAGAGGATTTTCCTTTCAATTTTCACGACAACAATGCTAGGCCTACTCTCAATAATAATTATTGCTTCACAAAACAGAAACAAATTGCCGGGCGCAAGTGGTTTAGGTTAATTGTTGGCTGTTATTTGTCTGAATGCAAAAAAATAGCTCGATAACTCTGGCAAGATTGGGCAGTTGTTGTTGCCGAGTCTGCATGTCGGTATTACTTTTCGTTTTCACCCTCTGATTTACTCGGCTTTGGTTTCATGTTATTGTAACCGTCAGTGAGTGAAGAGTTCCAGGCTTCCAGCAACAGGTTGGAGGGATAGGTTCCAGCTTACAGTCAGGCCTCAGACCTACAGATCACCCTATCTCGTCTATGCCTGGTAGTTTTGGACCCGGTGGAGCAGGGCCGAAGACAGTCTTTGGAGTGGCATCGACCGTCAGTCACGGAATGCTTCCACTATCTATACCGTGGGACGGGCGACGAATAACGGTACCTCGCGTAACTGGTGGTACGAGAGTTTTATCTGCGCCACGTCCTGATGAGTTAGATATGAAGGAAGGCAATCATAATCGTAATCTCAAGACGTCTGTATACAACGCTCAAAAATACAAAATCGCGGGAACCATGCAGCTCGTTTGCAGGTACCGAGTCAAACAAAACCGTTAAACAGGTAAGGCTAGAATCGGTTCCAGCCTTCCGGGTAAAGATCCTAGGATCAGGCATGCAGGCAGACAGTCAGACGGCTATATGGTTGAAGATGTCTAAAACTGAAGCGGCGAGAGAGGTGAGACAAAGAGAAAGAACCATATGATAGGATTCCCTAGATCATGTACTGATACGTTTTATGGCCATGTTGAAAACTTACCTTTATGCCCGGGCTGGAGTTTGGAGCGCTTCTAAGTAGTTACCTTGAAGGGGCGCTATATAAATTTGTGAATGAATGAATTTAATAAAAGTGCTTCATTTGAATTTATGCATTTTTAGCATCAAGGTTAAGTGTATTCATGAAGCCGAACACACCAATTCTTCAGACTTTCGAAGCTCTGAGAAAATTGTGTAACGCGTCTTAATATGCACAGCTCTTTAAGCAATAATTATCGCTTAGCCTTATTGTAACTAAGTAGTAACTAAAATAAAAATACAGTAACTATAGCTATAACTATACCTAAAAATTATATAACTATAACTAAAATGAAAACCCATTAACTATAACTGTAACTAAGTAAAATCTGTAAGAAGAATACTGCATTCGTCCTTAGTGTTAAATGGCGTATAGCGCTCATTCAAACGGGTAACGGCGGGGAAGGATCACGCACGATCAATTCACTGAAAAATGAGCAGAGTCGAAGCCATACGATCGCTATATGAAAACGAGTGAATTTACATTTTACATTATTTTTGCTCTTATGTGAGAAAGGTATTTGGGCGGTGTGACGTATTTATAGGACATAGTTGAACTGATTCGACAGTCGATAAAACACTAGTGGATAAAATAACCATGCAGTGCGCTGTAAAACTGAGTCAAGAATTTACACCGAGCAGTCTTGAAGATTGATAAAACCTTACTTTATTGCGATGAGCATAAGTAAACAACTGCAGTATACAATACATCGTAGTCTAAATTAAACAGTGTAAGTCTTACTTAGTGTTCCTACGTTAAGCTGCGGTTACCTGCCTCTAACATAATTGAAAAAACAGTAATTAGGCCTATAATATAATAGAACAAACAGTAATTAGGCCTATAATTGTTTGTGGTGACGAGCTCTGATTTAAACATTATGTTCACGACTGTTGTTTTCGGACTTTGTTGATAAATTCAACTGCTTTGGTGTAGGCTTCGTCGCACAGTTTCACAAAAGATCCTGTTAAGCAATTATCAAAAAAGAAAAAGAAAATGTGAATAGTGCAATACACTGTCCTATGAAAGCAAGCAAGATGTAGCATAATTTTTCAGTTTTTCTTCAGCAACAACAACAGCTATTATTACTTTATCATTACTGTTGCTATAAAAATTATTATTATAACTATCGATATCGTTATCGACGTCGTCTTCGTAATCATAGAAGGGCGTTTAAGACATCGAGCACCAGAAAAATTGGTTGCTGGTTCCATTTCTTAGGGGCAGCAATGCGGAATGCAATAGCCCATGACAATGCTGCATCGTGGCTAAGTCAAAAGACCCATACCAGAATATCAAAGATCGCAGAGAGGGATGTTGAAGGTAGGTAGAAATGCTCGTCTTGAGTAGTTTATAGGTCAGAAAGATAAGTTTATATCTTATTATGAATTCTACAGGAAGCCTTGCCGCTTCTCTGATCGAGTTACAGAGTTTGTACGAGAGGATGAATGCAGCGCCGCCCATGTATTGCCTTGATATCATACAAACAAGATTTGCAAATGTTTGTTATGTGGGGTCGATATATGAAAATACCCCAAGAGTCACCTCAAGTATGTTGATACAGGATGGATATACCTGGAGCAGTGAAGAAGCCGTGAACAGAGCCTTTTACGAGATGTAATTGGTTGTCAACTCCAGCCGCTGTCAGCCGCTTGGAATACTCTGCATCATTTAGAACATTCACAAACACATTTAAGTGTAAATCTCATGTGACCGTACGTAAAGGCCTAAAGGGTTGTTATTTTCTCCATATCATTTTGGTCATTGAGCTGACAGTGGACAAATCCCGACATCTTCGATACTGGCCAAATGCATCTCAGAACTTGCGGTATAAGAGAACTGCTTGTCAGCCTACTCAGGTGCCAAATAATTGGCCACACGTGTGCAATCAACTTCCCCAGCGTAATTACACTGGCCAGTTACACGTACGTTAGTGATAGACCACGGTGTAACGAAAAACTATGCATACCTCGTTTACAGAGTAACCGAACTATGCATACTGAAATTTCTTAAGCACTTTATGAGCACACTCTAAACATTATAATCTGTTTTGTTTTGATTTTTGTTTTGTTTTAAATCTTGTACTGCAATGTTTTGTTATTTAGTGTTTTGGCTATGATTTAGCCCTAACATTGTTATTTAAGTTGAATTTTCTATAAGCCATATGATCGTAAAAATCGTCTTGCCATCAGTAAATGTAACGTGGAAAAGGGGCAGCCCTGCAATAGCGGATTATTTTATCCTTTAGGGCTGTCCTGTTGACGGCATCAGCAGATTAACTTGTGAAAATGACTGATTGTTAATTAATTGTGCTGTTGTTGAATCAATAAACGGCTGATTGATTGATTGATAAATTTCTTCAACGTCTACTGAGTCAAGTCGTTTGAACCTGCATGGTTTATCACAGACAGTACAGACTTGTCTGTAGTCTATACCTGGAGGTGTGTGTGTATGTGTCTGTCTGCCGCACGTTCTATCCTGTGTAAGTTCTGTGTAAGTGTCATTGCAAAAAAATGTAGGCTAAAGGTCACATAAATGCTAATCCTTATCAGCTTAAGAGATCATTCAGCTTAGGTGCAAACGTTACAGCAGATAGCCAACAGCGCTCGTGAATAAACTGATGCCCTGCACTTAGCTTTAGAGTAGCACTTTACAAATTTGTAGCTTGCGAACTGCGAACAGAACAATAGGCCAATGCGGGTCACCTTTTAAAGTCTCAATTGATATTAATGGCGTGTATAAGATGCTGGTTTATATAGCAAAAGTCAGATCAATCAATCAATCAATCAATCAATCGTTTATTATTCCCAGTACAACCAACATAATGACACTTAACACAGTATATATAACCAGCAACATTGCAAGGGATACAACAGGAAGACCCAGAAGGGACCATGGTCCCGCTTATTAGGGTCACCCTTGTACCATGAGACAACTGTAGAATGACAAATGATTGACCGTTATAAGTCCAACTGGACTATGAAGCATAAAGAGAACCGTAATGTAAAATAAAGACAAAAACCTTAACTAGTAAATAGAACTGAAAATTTAAGCAGAACCATAATGTAAAATTAAGACAAAAACCTTAACTAGTAAACAGAACTGAAAATTTAAGCAGAACCGTAATGTAAAATTAAGACAAAAACCTTAACTAGTAAACAGAACTGAAGATTTAAGCAGAACCGTAATGTAAAATTAAGACAAAAACCTTAACTAGTAAACATAACTGAAAATTTAAGCAGAACCGTAATGAAAAATTAAGAATTTAATAATGCAGAACCGTATTGCAATTATAGACAAAAACCTTAACTATTAAAGCAGAATATCATATAGTATTTATTCATTTTGATCGATTAAGTATGCACGTACTGATTTTTTAAATGATGACAGATTAGGCAAGCTACGGATAGCATGGGATAGACTATTCCAAACAGAAGGTCCGACACATTTAATTGAGAACAGTCGAGAGTTAGTGCGAGCAAAATTCCCTCTGTAAGCACTCCGCGATCTAGTATTGTGATCGTGAAGGTCAGACGTACTAGAAAAATAGCCTGCAAAGGCACAGGGGAGTAAGTTATGAGTAAAGCGAAAAATAAATTCACTAATCTGTAATTTATTAATTTGTTCAACAGGCAAAATATTAAAGTCATGAAAAATTGGATGAGTATGAGAATTAAAGGAGCTACCTGCGATGATGCGTACAGCCCGCTTCTGAAGTACAATTAATCTCTTAAGCCGGGAATGATACGTGGAAGCCCAAGCAATATTACAGTAGGCCAGATATGGATAAATAAGAGAGTAATACAAATTAATGAGAATGTTTCGAGGTAATAAATAAGAAATGCGAGACAATATTCCTATATTCTTAGCAATTTTAGTAGATATGTTTTTAAAATAAATATAGAGATCTAAACACAGAAACTTTTTGGAGTCTAAGCCAACCAGAAGTTGGCCACTTAGAGATGATTCTTGCCAGCAAGTAAATTTCAAGACGACTCTTAAAATCTTTGAGTAGAGAAGTAAAACTTCACGGTTAGACACCTCGGCAGATGTTAGGCTTACGTGTAGCATATTATATATACAAAATATAGGAAAAACAACATAGGAGAAAGGTGAACTGAACTCTCTTCGGTTAACT